>OY728129.1:63048009-63648009 GCA_963277665.1 Viscum album | reverse complement strand
CATGGCCTCTCTGGTGAGGATCCCAATAAACATTTGAAATAATTTAATGTGGTTTTCTCAACCCTAAAACCTAGAAATGTCTCTGAAGATCAAATCAAATTAAGAGAATTCCCATTCTCACTTGATGGAGCTGCGAAAGATTGGATGTATTATTTACAACCCGAAGATGTAACTTGTTGGAACGATTTGAAACGTCTTTTCTTGCAGAGATTTTTTCCAGCATCAAGGACCACATCCATTCGAAAGGAGATATCGGGGATCAAGCAAGCCCAAGGGGAGTCAATGTATGAGTACTGGGAGCGATTCAAGAAGTTGTGTGCAAGCTGCCCACATCACCAAATCAGTGAGCAACTCCTCATCCAATACTTCTACGAAGGACTCACACCCATGGAGACGAGCATGGTGGATGCTGCAGCTGGAGGAGCATTGGTGGACAAGACACCAGTAGCTGCACGAGCATTGATCGACAAAATGGCCCAAAACTCTCAACAATTCGGTGATAGAGGTACACCACATGTTCGAGGAGTACATCAAGTAAGTCCTTCTTCTCTTGAAAGTCATTTGATTGATACTAAGTTAGAAGAATTGACAACTATGGTGAGGCAGATTGCATTGGCTCAAAAGACATCCCAACCCCCTCCTTCAAGGCCCTGTGGCATTTGCACTGAGACAAGCCACCCAACTGACTGTTGCCCACAACTACAAGAGACAGAGGATTGCGCAGCAGTATTCCCAGGGAGACCATTTCAGCAGCAACAACAACCATATCCCCAAAAGAAGTTTGATTCATTTGCTCCAACATACAACCAAGGGTGGAAAGATCAACCGGACATGAGGTATGGCTCTGGACAACAACAAAGGCCCCCTTTTCAACCAAACTTTCAGCAGCCTCCGCCTTACCAGCAGGGTTTCCAACAACCCCAAAGGAGATTTGAAGCCCAAGCATCAACAAGCCAATAACAAGGGAACACCCCACCAAAGGTAGACTCTAACACTGATGATATTTTGAAACAAATTGTTCTTAATCAACATAATGAGCTGAAGAGTCAAGGTTCGGAGCTGAGAGAGTTGAAGACTCAAATGAGTCAGATTGCCACCGCCCTCCATGAACTTGTGAGTAAGAATTCTGGAAATCTACCTTCCCAACCCACTCCAAATCCAAAGGGGAATGTTAGTTCCATCACATTGAGAAGTGGGAAGCAAATGAACGATACATCTGCACCTACCATTCCACCGGGATTCACCTCAACTTCAGAGAAGCCGCATTCCATACCAACTGATGAGCAATCCAAGGAGAAAGATAAAGGTAAGAAAAAGATTGATGATGTTCCTCCTAAACCCCTTCCTTTTCCAAACAGGGTTGTTCAAAACAAGAAGATGGCTGAAGAAGCAATGCAAAAGGAGGTTTTGGACACATTCAAGCGTGTGGAGATCAACATTCCTCTACTTGAAGCCATTAAGCAAATCCCAAGGTATGCCAAATTCTTAAAAGAACCCTGCACCAATCGAAGAGGGCTCAAGGGAAATGAGAGGATCAACCTTGGAAGGAATGTCTCGGCACTCATTACACCAACTCTAGCAATGCCAACAAAGTGCAAGGATCCCGGGACATTCACCATCCCATGTACCATAGGGGAGTTGCACTTCTCTGATGCTCTTTGTGATTTGGGAGCTTCCATAAATGTGATGCCTCACTCTGTATTCTCTTTCTTGCAGGTTGGTGAGTTGAAGCCAACAAGAGTAGTGGTGCAATTTGCGAATAGAGCTACGACATATCCAGCGGGAGTCCTTGAGGATGTACTTGTCCGGGTAAGATACATGATCTTTCCAGCGGATTTCTATGTTCTTAACATGGAGGATGATCAGGTAAGTTCTCATGCCCCCATTATCTTAGGTAGACCCTTCCTCAAAACTGCAAAAACTATCATAAATGTCAATGAGGGTACACTTTCCATGGAATTTGGGGATGAAGTTGTTATATTTAATGTTATGGATTCCATGAAGTACCCCTCAGAGGACCATTCTGCTTTTTTTATCTCCCATTTTGAACCACCAAATAAAAACTCCATAGAATTTGATTGTCCTATGCTTAGGGAGATTATGAGTATTGGTTCTAGTTTGATGTCTAAGAATACTTCTACACCCATTTTTAAGGAACAAGACTCTCTAAGATTTGATTTTGAAATAGAATCATATTCTGATTTTGATCATGTGAACTCTGATTATGACATGGCTATTGAGTATGCTGATGGATTTGGTGCTTTATTCTTTGATTGTGATGATTTTTATTCTGATACTGATGTTCATTGTGCAGATATGTCTGTTGCATCAATTTCTCCATCCATACATCACCCACCTACATTGGAACTCAAGCCATTGCCCCCAAATCTCAAATATGCATACTTGCTCAGTGGTGATAGATTACCTGTCATAATTTCTAACAATCTCTCTTTTGAACATGAAGAAAAACTTTTGAATATTTTGAGAGATAACATTAGGGCAATTGGTTGGAAATTGACAGACATATCAGGTATTATCCCCTCCATTTGCATGCATAGGATTCTCTTGGAGGATGGGGCTAAACCGGTCAGACAGCCACAAAGGAGACTTAATCCCACCCTCCTAGAAGTTGTTAAGAAAGAAGTTGAAAAATTACTTGAGGCAGGTATCATTTACCCTATTTCTGACTCACAATGGGTTAGCCCTGTTCAGGTTGTACCAAAGAAAACTGGTTTTACTGTTGTTAAAAATGAGAAAGATGATTTAGTTCCAATGAGGGTGAAAAACAGTTGGCGTGTGTGTATTGATTATAGGAAACTAAATCAGACCACTCGCAAGGACCATTTCCCCCTCCCATTTATTGATCAAATGCTCGAGAGACTAGCTGGGAAAACACACTATTGTTTCTTGGATGGATTTTCTGGATATTTTCAGGTTCCTATAGCTTTAGAGGATCAGGAGAAGACTACATTCACCTGTCCCTTTGGCACATTTGCCTACCGGAGGATTCCATTTGGACTTTTCAACGCCCCAGGTACCTTCCAGAGATGTATGGTGAGTATTTTTTCTGATTTTATTGAGACCTGCATGGAGGTATTTATGGATGATTTTACAGTGTATGGGTATTCATTTGATGAATGTCTAATTAGTTTGGGAAATGTGTTGAATCGTTGTATTGAGAAGAATCTGGTCCTGAACTTTGAAAAGTGTCATTTTATGGTAGAGCATGGCATTGTCTTAGGGCATGTGGTGTCAAAACATGGGATAGAGGTTGATAGATCTAAGGTAGAAATTATTTCATCCTTACCCTATCCTTCATGTGTGCGTGATGTTAGATCTTTCCTAGGGCATGCAGGATTTTATCGGCGCTTCATCAAAGATTTTAGTAAGATCGCTCTTCCTATGTCACGATTACTTCAAAAAGATTCTGATTTTGTGTTTGATGATTCTTGTAGGACTTCCTTTGATGAGCTAAATAAGTGTCTGACCACTCCACCTATCATACAGCCCCCACGGTGGGACCTTCCATTTGAGCTTATGTGTGACGCCTCCAACTTCGCGGTTGGAGCTGTCTTATCTCAAAGGGTGGAAGGACGTTCACATGTGATCGCCTATGCATCAAGGACGCTAGATTCAGCCCAATCAAACTACACTACCACAGAAAAGGAGTTTCTTGCTGTCATATTTGCTTTAGATAAATTCCGTTCATATTTATTGGGCTCTAAAGTTGTTGTTTTTTCTGACCATGCAGCTTTGAGGTACCTCCTAAAGAAGCCAGATGCAAATCCGCGACTTATCCGTTGGATGCTCCTTCTTCAAGAATTTGATATTGAAATAAAGGACAAGAAGGGATCAGAGAATTTGGTGGCGGACCACATGAGTAGGCTTACTCACACACTAGAGGATGAAACCTTGGATCAGGTACCACTTCGGGACACTTTCCCCGATGAGCATCTCTATACCATCTCAGGTAAGCATCCTTGGTATGCTGATTTAGTTAATTACATTGTTGGCTCTGAAATCCCAGTAAATTTGAAGAAGCATCAAGTCCAAAAATTAAAAAGTGAGTCTAGGTATTATGTGTGGGATGATCCGTACCTCTGGCGCATGTGTAGTGACCAAGTCATTAGGAGGTGTGTTCCCGATCATGAGTTTGAGTCTGTTTTGCATTTCTGTCGTACACTTTCTAGTGGTGGACACTTTGGACCCCAATGGACCGCTAGGAAGGTTTCAGACTCTGGATTATATTGGCCTAGCTTGTTCCATGATGCCCATTTGTTTTGTAAGTCATGCTCTCGTTTCCAACACACTGGGAACATTTCTAGGAGACATGAGATGCCCCAACAACCCATACTATTTTGTGAGATTTTTGATGTATGGGGCATCAACTTTATGGGTCCTTTTCCTAGTTCATTTTGATTTTTGTATATTTTGGTTGTTGTTGATTATATGAGTAAATGGGTGGAGGCCAAGGCCACCAGGACTGACGATTCTCATGTTGTTGTGGACTTTGTCAAAGCACAGATTTTTTGCAGGTTTGGAGTACCAAAGGCCATCATCAGTGACCAAGGGACACACTTTTGCAATAGGAATTTTGCTTCCCTCCTTCGAAAGTATGGGGTGACACACAAAACATCAACACCATACCACCCCCAAACAAATGGCCAGGCTGAGGTTTCAAATCGTGAGTTGAAACAAATCTTGGAGAAAACCATGCAGCCAAATAGGAAGGATTGGAGCAAGCGCTTGGATGATGCATTGTGGGCTTATAGGACAGCATACAAGACCCCCATTGGTATGTCCCCATTTCGGATTGTTTTTGGGAAAGCGTGTCATCTCCCCGTGGAAGTCGAGCATCGGGCATATTGGGCTATAAAGAAATGTAACATGGATTTGGCCCAAGCTGGAATTCAAAGGAAGTTGCAAATTCAAGAGCTTGAGGAGATTCGACTGTCATCATATGAGAACTCAAGGCTCTACAAGGAAAGATCAAAAGCATCTCATGACAAAATGATCTAACAAAGGGAGTTTCATGTTAGAGAGAAAGTCCTTCTCTATAGTTCACGACTGAAGTTGATGCCTGGTAAGTTGCGTTCCAGATGGTTAGGTCCTTATATTGTGTCTAATGTTTTTCCTTATGGTGCAGTGGAGATCACACAAGAGGACACTGGAAGGAGCTTTACAGTCAATGGGCAACGTTTGAAGAGATACATTGAGGTACATCCTACTGATGCAGTGGATTTTATCACACTGCATGACCCCATCATCACTTGATCACATCATTCTGTTCCTAACCCTTTCACTTTTATATTATTTGTCCTGTTTAAAAATTCTGAATTTCATGTGCATATATCATCTCACGGGTTCACATTGAGGACAATGCAATATTTTAAGTGTGGGGGAGGGAACCTTTTAGTTTAGTAATTTCAATTGTTTTCCTGTTAAAAAAAACCAAAAAAAAATTGTGTGTTTTTCAAAATTTGTGTGTTTATTTTACAATTTTCAGTGTGTTATTGAAACTTTTGAGCTGAAATGATTCTCATCACCATTTTTAAATCCATATCAATAAGTGAAACAATTTACCCCTTGAAACTAAGCTTAAATGAATGCTGAAATGACTTTGTTTCAAGTTCAAATATTTAGTAATTTCATGAAAAGTACGCTGAATTTTGAATCCCATGCCAATCTCACTGTCTTTATATTTGAAATCACTTTCCTGTGAGGCTTCTAAACCATTATTTTCATATTCTTTACATTCACCTCACTTCTTGAGAGAACCAAACCATACTTGATTTAACCAGAATTTGATCTATTCCTGTCAAAACTTGAGGGTTTGAGGTACTTATGTTTAAATTATTGAGGCATTTGTTTGGTATTAAAACCCCTATTTCAAAGAATACTTTTTTATAATGGCCTACCTTGAATATTTAATCCTTGTAGCCCTTAGAAGCCATGCACATCCTGTTAGGTTAAGCCACATTACAAGCCAATTTTCCCTATCCAACCAACTCTTGAAGTGAAATTGCATAATCTAGTTGATCTTAAGTGTGGGGGAAGTTGTCTTGGATTTTGCCACCACATTCTGTGATACTTTGGGTGGAAAATTAAATTCTGAAGAGATGTGTTTGCTGCTAAAGAAAGTCATTATATTGAAAGTTGTGCCTTTTCTGGAGCTTTCATGACAAGTGAAGCTGTGCCTTTTTCTGGAGCTTCTAATTGAGGTGGAAAGTTGTGCCCATCTGGAGCTTTCAAGAAAATCATGTTTGAGAAGATTGACATTTTTTATGCTGAAATGATGAATGGTGTAAACCTTTCATGACCTTTCATGATGATGGAGCTGAATTGATACTATGGGGATTTAAGAGAAGACCATATTTAAGTGAAAATTAGATTAATGCAATTTTGCTTTAAAAGAGTCAAGCCCTCCTCATTCAGCCTCAGAGTTTTTCACATCTTAATCCTACCAACCGAAAGCCACAGAACAACCCTGAAAAGTCCTCATGATAAACATATGTCCTTGACTCACATCGGGTATCGATGTAGGAATCTATCAAGCCTATGGTGACCCTTGTATGAGTTTGGATGAGAAAGACATTGCAAAAAAAAATTGATATTTGAGTGATGAGAGAAAATTCAAGCGAGGTAAGTGTTTTGTGCATGGGTGGATAAATGAAGTGGAAATATATTGAATGATATAAATGCAGAACTTGAAATAAGGTTTTTTTATGAGTCATTATATCTTTTTTATTCTTGGTGTGAAATTGATTGATCTTAAAGATATGTGTTTTAAAATTGGTTTTGATTTGATATTGATGTTTACATGATATGAGGTTTTGCCCAGGTGTGCAAAAGGGTAAGTGTGGGGGAGTTTATAAAACACTATTTTATTGAATATTTTATTGATAATAAATGATATAATTTCCTCACATTGTGTTAAACATGTTTATTTATAAAATATTTGGGATTTGATCATTCATTTGAAAATTTGGTGAAAATTCCAGTTTTACCCTTAATAGTGCACTGTAGTATATCGAAGATAAATATTTTTATATTTATTATTTGAATTTGACATTTTGTAACAGTGTTCCTAACTTAATTATCTACAACTTTTATTCAGGACACTAAAGCTAAAGAGTTCATTTGGTTGTTGAAATTGGGCCATGAAGTCAAAGTTGGGCTGGGCTCTCCAGAATGGAGAAGGTTCTGTATTTGGGCCATATTCTCTAAATACGGTCTTGTATTGAGCCCAAATTTTGAGGAAAGCTCGGGGACATGATGTGGCACAAATCCTCCTTCTGGAAGTTCGGTCAATTCACGCATTATGGAGGCCAAATTGGAGGTTCAAGTTGGAATAAAATATTTAGCCGAGATTTTCATTTCACACTTAAAAAGTTATGTATCCCTAGCCCTCACAAACTCTATTTAAAGGGGGTTTTAACTCTTTGAGAGGGCTGGGGGGAGGCTTTGGGAAGGTGTGGCCAAAAGGGTGTCTCTTGGGAGCCCCTCACAACTCTTGGAAGAAGTAAGCCTTTGTGCAAACCCCTCTTCCAAAAAGGCTCTCCTCTCTCACCTCTTCTTTGTATTTCTTTTCTTTCATGTTTGTTTCTTGAATTTTTCTTCAAATAATATTCTGTGTTCATCCCTCTTTTTCTTATCTTAATCTTATTAATTGGGTTGGAATAAATATTGGAGACAAGATTGGGTTCTACCCTTTCAATCCGTTGCTTATGCAAAACGTCTCCACGATGACTACACCACCCATGGAAGAGTAGTTCTTTTTAGTAATCGATCGACCTCTATCCTTCTTCATTCATTTATTTTGAATCAATGAGATACTGTAATTCACATATTATGATCTATTAATTGAGTTTTTAATTTAAATGAAACTAAGAAAGCAATTGAATAGTTAACACAAAACATGCGAGGTCGGGAATTGTGTGAACTGTGAGAGCGCAACCTTAACCGGTAATTCAAAACCACATGGGATCAATTTGTAGAGTTCAAATATAATCCCTAAACTCAATTAATCCTCATTTCCAGAGTGGTTATGTGCCTTAATTTACCACTGACCATAAGATAATTTTAGAGCATCAATCAAAACAGGGTGTCGCGATTGCATGTTCCGAAGTTATCCTAAGGTTAAAATTCACTTCAATCTTCGTGGTAAAGTTAATTCTCGTAGGGTTCAGGATTTAACAAATTAAGGGATAATAATTAAGTGAATATTAATTGAAATGATAATGATTAATAAATGATTGAATAGGTAGAGTTAGATCTATTACGCCTTTTAAAATAGATTTCTAAAAAAACATCTTCTTGTTGTGTCATTCTAATCGAAACTTCATTTCAAAATTAAAATCAAAAAAAATGCAATCTTCTTCCAGCAAACTTCTTCTAGATTCATAAACTACAAACAACCACCCCCATCCTTTCAAGTAGTGTTTTTATTCCCTTTTATTTTGTTTCTAGAATACCTCTGAAAAGTTGTTTTAATTCACTTCCTCCTTTGAGAGACGACCTTGGTCAGCCACTCTGCTGCACCTATGTACCCCAAAATCACACTAATCATTTGAGGGCGCCCACGACAGTGATCTTTCAAAGAGCTATCTCGGGCATACTCTCCCTAGGTTTATCATGGAACCACCAGTATACTTAACAATTGCCAAGAACCATAACATAATAATAATACATAAAACATTCATAAAGGAAATATAACATTTCCACATTTCAATCAAAAATATCAATACAACGCATTGATATAATCAAAACATTATCAAAACCATTTTCAATACCAAAACAAAATTAATGTAAAATATGGTATTAATTTTTCATTTAAAAAAGTTATGGCTTGTAGAGGAAGCTTAAACTCAAATAATGGTCACGTCAGTGGAGAAGTCGTTGTCACCGTATACGTAAAACAAAAAAAATCCTTTTGTTGTTTAGTAAAATGCTTCGTGTAAAAAAGATTACTTTTTAGTGAAATTAAAATTTAAAAGGGTTTATTATAAAACTAATAAAATAAGGTCGTGTATAAATTGAAGTATGCCTCAACGAATGGAGACTGAGATGAAGTCCCTTACCTCAACTCTGACTTATCTTGTTTTTTCATAATATTTATGAATAATAAACTTTGTTCAATTTATAATGGCTTAAGGACTTCCTTTAAATTTTATTATTCAATTTATATCACATATTATCATGTTATAATAATTATTTAATTATGTGAGTTCATATCATACGTTTTGTCGATGTTCGGTACATGAGTCAAAAATGAACTTGTTTAAAATTAATTGATAATGTAGTTATAAGTACATCATCTCCAAAATGGAATTAATGATTTAAATATCATATATATCCAGTATAAATTCATTTTATAAAATTCCATAACATTTGGAGATAAAAAAAGAAATTCACAGTTCATGGAGATGGCAGGTCGTACATACTCATGAACGAAACCTTCATTTCATTATCATATTAAAATAATTAAACCTAAATGAGACATATATATATATATTATAATTCCAGTATAATACATATTTTATATAGGTAACATAAGTTAATTTATTATATTATTTATAAACTCCACGTTTGGCATGAACGATTCATATCACTAAAGGGGACGGTAGTCCACACTTCCTCAGATGAAATTATCGCATTTTCACAACAATGAAAGCATAAAGGTATGTTTTAAATATAAAATACAGAATAATACATAAATATAATATAAATATAGTTCCATCATATTGGCCACCATGAAATGTGTTAAGGGAATATTGAACAATCACAGTTTCGTGAGGCAGTAATTCTCCACCCACAGAAATAGTATGTTCTTTAACCATTAGACAGAGGTGTGTGTAAGTGTAAGTAGAATCCTTATCATAACAACGTCATAGTATATTGAGGATAATTATTTTATTATGGGATCAAATAATAATATGATAGTGGTGAGTGAAGAAGGAAAATAAATGAAAAAAACTCGAGAGAAGACATTACCTCTAAATCGGGTAACTCTTTTTAGTTTGAGTCGAAGTTTCATTCGAAAGACTTCTGTCCAAAGTGAGGCTTCTAGGAGTAAGATAGGGATGCAAAGAGATAATATGAGCATAATTTTGGAGAGCCAAGGGCTTGAGAGGTTTGAGTAAGGGGGTATAGATGGGGGCCTTTTATAATTGGGAGGAGGGTCACTTTTGGATAGTCTGGAAATATTAGTTTATTATTATATGATTTTAGGATTTTAAAGGACCCAAAATGATATATTTTGAGGATAAGGTGATTAGGGTTCTAAATAAACCCCAAAAATAGTTTTTAGACAAGTTTAGGTCTTATATTTTACCTTATATTTTCATTTTATTTAAATCATTCATTAATGAGGTAATCACTGCATCATCTTTGTGTCATAAATAAATTTGTTTATTTAATGTCTAAAAATTATAAAAAAATAAAATGATTTAGGAAATCATTTTAGCTTTCTAAATACTATTTATAGTCTAAGTGATATTTTTTTAATCAAAATTAAAATTTGTTTACTTAGGATATACAAACCATTGTTATATTTCTCTTCTTTTTTAAAAATAATGTCATAAATGTCACTATCACACCCTTGTGACTCCATGGGCCATTATGTTTGGTAAAAATATTTCCATGGTCGGACATGAATCAAAAAATAGGATGTGGACACATTTCAGGGTCATTTTATATTACTATGATATTATTTTATTACCCATTACTACCAGATTACTAATTAATCACGATAATTAAAGATAATTACTGTTGTTATTATTTATAATGTCAAAAACAAAAGAGTATTAATTACATAATTTGGAAATTCTAATTCCAAATATGGAATCCAGTTAACCAAATTCCAATCACAAAAATTGCAATAATTAATTTAAATATAATTCCTGTTGTCAGAACAAATAGTGTGTTTTTTAAGAAACAATATTTATCAAAATATTGTCAATTGTTTTTGTCAAATTTCAAAGTGAAATTAATTATAATGAACAACATTGAATTAAACGGTAAAAATATATTCTAATTACACTTTAAAACAAATTAAAAGGAAAATTTAACTATATAATTAAATTAGATGAGAAAGAAGTTTTGAAGTAAAATGCAGTATTTTTCACTATTCATTAAAAAAATGAACATTGTCAGAAAAATACAAAACATTTATCCAAAGTAAATTTATATGTCCCAATTTTAAATAATAAGATTATTTTGACAAATAGAGCTTATAAAATTGTAAAACGTTATATTTTAAAAATGGTTTTCCATCAAAATGCGTTAAACAATCATTTAAAAATATTGGAGTATTATATGCCTAAGATTGGATTTATTCTCATTTTAATCCTCTGAAACACTATTTAATTCATAAATAGACATAAATATGAAAATCTATTATTCATTACCTTCTTGGGATGTTAAAAAACTATATATCCATTTGGGAGGCAATTCATTGTATCGTATGCCAATGTAATAAATCATTCATTGGATCCATGATATTGGTGTTGGGGTATCTACCTTTGGTATGATATAATTTTTTATGGAGTTTGTGGGAAATAGATTCATTGAAATTACACTATTAGACACATTGATGATAAGTTTATAATAATATACTAAAATTTTAGTAAGGAAGATAATATGTGGGTTTTCAATGTGAATACACCCCTTTCAAGAAACTACATATTGGTTTTGTTCTTGAGTAGATGTACCTATGGTATTTAACTCTAAAATAATGTATTATACTTGACCTAATCATTACCTGGTGAATGTAAAAGGTCCCTACTGCACACATGGAATGAAAATTTTTAAGACTATCCATTATGTAATAAAATTTACCATACCATATACTATAAAAGATTTTTATAAATTATAAAAATGAAGAACATAGGTTAAACCTAATGTGACCTTTATTGAAAATATGGTGTCAGAAAAGAATATGAAAATTTTATTTGTTGCTAGTTTTATTAAATATGGAGAATAATGGAATTATGTAAAGAAATTCCCTCTCCTAATGTTTAATTACTTGACCTAAGAAATAATTATATTGAAATTAAATTGACTTGGTGTTTATGTTTCATAATTAATTAATTTAATTTTATAAGTAATTTTATAAATGGTATTTTTTTACAAGAATCATGAAACATATGAGGATTTTTTTAGTTTTTTGAATCATATATTTCTTTATTAACATAAGTGTTATGGACACCACCCTAGGCATATTAATTTAAGATTGATCATAATTTTAATGTCGTAAACACCACTTTGTTAGGTTTTATGATACTGGAGCCTTCCAATATTAATGATATATTGGGATCCATTTATGGGAATACAACACATTCATTTTGTATATGTGTTAGTTAGTATGTTTTTTTAGAAAACAATTTATTTTATTTTTGATTCATATGATTATAGGTATTGAAAGCCTTTATGGTGGTATGATAATTAATGACATTATAATAATATAAAACATTAACTTTTACAAATTATTTGTAAAAATAAGTTATATTGAAAAACTAACATAAATGATTATTTACTGATAAATTTTATTTCATGCATATCCATCATATTTTTTGGAATTTTTATTAGAATTATAATAATATTGTTTTTAAAAAATTACGACCCCACACTGGTTGAAAACCCATCATGTCAAGAAATGCAATGGGGATTAAACCCACAATAAAAGGTTGACAAGGTTTTAGAGACTACCAATAAACTGCATTATTCTATGTTTAATAACTCACTATTTTTATATAAAATATTTATAAATATATATTAATTCTTATAAAATGGACTTAATTTTGAGGATTATGAATTAATGTATTATATTTTATATCTAGTGTTATCTATTTTGATTTTTTAAAATTGTTAGAGATATGCCAAAAGAATTTTAACTCTTCTGTGTATCTTAAAATTCATTTAATGTGAATTTAATTTCATTATATAAACTAAGAAACATATTTTGATACTACATACATCATATTAGAGTATAACTTTAAAATTATTTTAGGACTTCCAGAGGAAGAAAATTATTTTATTAAATTAAAACTAATAATCTATGAATATTTCTTTATATTCATATATTGTAAAGGAATTATTCAACTCTAGAAAAAAACATTTAATAAAAGTTTTGTCATGTTATAATCATTTTTTTTATATTAATTAACATTTACACTATGTTTTGGTTAATGGTATTGTGTTCGTTAAATTCAAAAAACCAAAACTGGCATTAACTATTTATTTATACTTTTGTGTTTAATATATTTAAAAAAACATGTGATAAAAAATGTTTTTAATTTTTGAGATTACAGATACATCATAGAATTATAATTACAACACCAATTAAAGAAATGACCTAAAAACTATCCTTATGGTTTAAAAGAGTTAAAAATAATACAGGGACCTCAACCAACAACTGCCATCTACACATCCTTTTACGATTTGAAAAGTGTTTTTGGAACCAAATTTAGGGTACAAAATTTATGTAAAGGGTTTTAAAATGTCAGGAAACCAAGTAGTGGTTTTCATTTCAATATATAATTAAAATATGTTATAAAATCATTAATTTAATCCATATAAATAATGTGTAATTTTGAAACCAAAATCATAAATGATTTTTACATATAAAACCTTTGGAAAACAATTTCATTAATTCCTAATATAATACTGATTTATCTTGAAACCACATAAAAATCATAAATGACTTTTAAAGTCACCTAGGATCATAACATAAGGTCACGACTCAACACTAAGACATCATAACATGGAGAACATAATACCATAATGAATTAGGATTACTCCCTAATCCTATGGAGTTATTAAGATGACCTCCCACACACCATATATGATATCTAATGAGGCAATAAAATTTCCCAATGCATTATAACTATATTTGGGTGCAGCCATTGTGCAAGTAGTAACAGACTCAATTGACACTATATGGGAAAACCCATCATATATTGGGATAATATCTAATAATATTTTATGTTCATTCATTATCCCCCTTCCGTCATTAATTTATTAAATAAGTGAAACAACAATGAATTAAAAACATGGTTAATTTTATTTCACATCATAACAAACAAGAATCTTTTTTAAAAACATCAGATTTGGTATCCATTTCATAAAAAAATAGTTAATTGGATATATATATATATATATATGTCACATTAAAAGTTATTTCACATGATATGATATAGGAATAAACATATTTACACACAGACACACACACACATATATATATATATATATATATATATATTTCACATAAAAAGATACATATATGTATATTTATCTATGTAAAAACATTTATTAACATATATATCAATATAAAAAATAATTCAGTTTTACAAAAATATTATAAATATATAAATAAATACATATAAATGTATATATTGATATATGAGTAAAAAAATAAGTTTTAAATAAAATGATATATATATACACAGATTTATAAATTTTTGAATAAAAATGTTTCTTATGAAAAATTATATTCATGTATATATAGATATAGTAATTATTAAATAAATCAAATTTAACATAAATTTTATTGGAATCTCAATATCATCCACTGAATTTATAAAATCTTAATTAATATCATCAAAACATTCAAAATAATTTTCTAAAATGAAATTCATATGTGGAAGTAATTTTTAACTTGAAATGATTCACAGACACACATAGACACATATATATATACATATATGAGAAAATGAAACATTTTTTATAAAATAATATCATTGTAAATTTAAAAACTTATACACTTTAATAATATATAATTAAAATTACTTAAATAATCTAAATAACCATTTTGAAAATTAAATCTGTAACACCCCAAGATTTTATGAAAAATATTCTTTTTAATTTCATTAATGTCTTGTGTTGTACGCTACACCAAAAGGAGCTTGCACAACACGCATCTTTTACTTGCATTGTATTACACGCAATCGTGACCTTCCTCGATAGCGTGTGTAGTACGTAATACCGAGTTTCACTAAACAACGATATGCTATTAAAATATTATTAAAACTAGCTGTTATGAATAGTAATAACAACCTTTTAAAATTTTAGAAATTTTATCTCTCAAAATGGACTTCATTTTTATGATTTGGAGTATCAAATTTAGCTAAAGGTGAAATATTGGTACTTTTCGGATAACTTTCATATTCTGATGAATAGTGAAAATTACTAAATTTTAATTAAAAACAACTTTTTAATCGAAATAATTAATAGTGGTAAATTATTAATTTTAGTGGTTTTAAATTATATTTAGAATATATTTTTACAATTTAATACAATGTTTTTCATTGTATGTAATTTCACATTTAAACCAGACATAAACAAGTGTCGATCTTTTGATAGCTATTGTCTTTTAAAAACACGCTATTTGTTTTGATGATGGTAATTAATTTTTAAATTAATTAAGGCAACTGATATGTTTTTAATTTGGTAAAATAGACATCATTTTTGAGTTCATAATATCAAATATAGATTAGGCCTAATTTTTGGTATTTTTCTGGAAACTTTCATTTTATGATGAATAGTGAAACCACTAAGTGGTAGTTTAAAAAAATGAATTTTTCATAAAACATAATTTTACCGCTTCTATGAGTGGAATTTTAAAAATACGAGAGACATGGTTGATGTCAGTAAGTAAAATGTGGTACAAGGAGATGAAAATATTTTTTGGTGAATAGTAACTTTTTACTTTTTTTTACCACGGTTAAAAGTAAATAGGGTAATTAAGGGTGAAAATGATATTATTATTACCCTAACACATTAAATAATTTTATTGGATAAGTGTAATTCTACCAAAAACAACCTTAGGAATAAAATATGACAATTTAGGCCCACATGGAATAGATTAGGACATTTATTATTATTTAATTCAAAGAAGAGTTAAAAGAGTTAAAATCAATGTTTATTTATTAAACATTTTTAATATAGGGTTATACATACAATAAATTCGATTGTAAATATTCATTAGAAAGATAATAAGATTTCATACATAATGATAGTTTATTTATAATTTTTAGACATTAAATAATCTAATTTATTTATGACACAATTATGATGCAGTAATTACCATAATAGTGAAAAAATTAGAATAATTGATATTATAAATACCCAAATAAATATAATTTGAGACTTTTTATGAATTACACTAAATTTATATGTTAATATGACATGTTATTATTTATTTAATTAACTTATTTTGAACTAATAATTCTGTTATGATTTTTACAAAAATCAATTACTAAATAGTGTCAAAATTGACATAAAATAGTTTTGTAAAACAAATATTATATTATTAATTGTTATTTTATTCCTAAAAATCTAAGGTTCGGTAAAATGACTTATATAAGGTTATATATATTAATAATAATCAAATTGGGGTTCGTTTGGCTTGTTATAGTAAGTTTATTAACCTTATAGTGTGAGAACACAAGAAGACACGGTAAAAGTAAAATTATTTAACTTAATGTTAAATCTAAATGATAAGGTTAAAATAGGAACCTAAACTTGTCTAAATTCTATTGGATGAGAGTATTTCGACCCATAACCACCTTATCTTCGAAATAACTCAATTTGGAGCTATTTAAAACCGAATTTGGCTTTATAATAAAATAATATTTTTAGCTTTTCCAAAGGAGCCCCTCTCCTCCCTTATAAAAGGGCACATCCTCCCTCTCTTCCTCACACCACTTTGAGCCTTCAAGCTCGGCACACCCCTGCCAATTTCTTCTCTCCACTTCCCTATAGACATCATAGAGGTCCTGGTCTTCTTCAAAGACCAATTTTAGTGCCCTAAAAGGAGGTCTCAAAGAAGCGCTTCAAAGAAGAGGTAATGCCCGTTACCGATTCTTTCATCTTTATTTCTTCTTCCACATCTTCCTCATTGGTTGTTTCATCATGAAGTAATAAAATCAGTATCACTCATATACAGATATTTTATTATAAGTATGAAACAATCCTATTTCACTATCCATCCATCCTACGGAAAATGAAATCATCGCGCGTGCGTACGTACGGAATACCGTCTCCACGACGTGGTGTAATCTATTTTCCACCACCACCTTACTTGGATGGGTATAATGGTGTAAATAATAACTATATATTATTATTATAAAGTGATATTGATTTTGTAATAGTATACATACACTCCAATAAAATTCCACGATCATGGGAATGATATCATCGCTCGTGCGTACGTACGGAATACCGTCTCCACGACGCGATGAGATTCATTCTCAATGATTAACCATTCATAAATGATTATAAAGTATATATGATAAGTAATCATGAAATATATGACATAATAATGATACTGGATTTATTTATATATATATATATATTTATGACATCCAATTAATTCCATTCAATTCAATGAGGAAATGAAAACAACGTTCATGCGTACGTACGGCCTACCATCTACATGAACGGTGTATTTATTTTCATTTATCAATCTATTATATATATTTATATTCTGAATATATATTGTAACACCCCCGGTAAATAAAGCATATGAAATTTTCATATTTATCCATATTTGTGAATAAAATATTAATATGACTTTAAAGGGGACGCTATGCTCGATGGCGTACCCAACACACAACAATGAGTTTCTTGAGAATCTTACGTTGCACTCTAATAATAAAATAATATTATTTTAAATGGAAGTTAACATGTAGCCATTTTATTGGCGGGAATGGATATAAATAACTAAAATATTATTATATATGTTTTTAAATGTTTTTACATTTATCCAATAATAGATAAAGTCTTAAAATACGGAAAGAATTCAATTTTAGGCATATATGCCCTAGTTTTTACTAAAGGTTCACTTATCACCTTTTGATGGACAACCGTCATTAAATATAGTTTTGTTCACTCTTATAAATTCTATTGGACCAAATAAAACTCTTCTTTAAAATCGGGACATCAAAATTTACTTTGTGTAAATTTTTGGTATCTTTCCGATAAAGTTCATTTTTTTAATGAATAGTGTAAAATGTTGTATTTTAATTCAAAACCTCTTTTTAATCTAATTGATTTATATGATTAGATTATCTTTTTAATTGGTTTTAAAGTGAAATTAGAATATATTTTTACCATTAAATCCAATAGTGGTCATTGGAATTAATTTCACATTGAAATCGGATTTAAACTAGTGTCAATCTTTTGATACTTATTGTTTCATAAAAACACGCTATTTGTCATGACAATGGGAATTAATTATTAAATTAATGGATGTGACTTATATGTTTTGAATTTTGTAAAATATACTACATTTTTTAATTAGGAATATCAAATATAGCTTAGGGTTAATTTTTGGTAATTTTCTGAAAAACATCAATTCTTGATGAATAGTGAAACCACTAAGTGGTACTAATAAAAACTGATTTTCCGTTTAAATGAAATTTTCCCACCTTTGTGTTTTTAATTTCAAAAATCCGACATTCATGTTTGTCATTAAGAAGTAAAATGTGGTTCAATGGGATTAAAATAATTTTTTGGTGAATAGTAACTTATTAAGTTTTTAATCGCGATTAGAGGTAATTAGTGTAGTTTAAGGTAAAAATAATGTTTTAATAATATAAAATGAACTTGACACATGTCCTAACCTAATTGGATGTGTCATGGCCGACCCATACAAGCCATGGGTCTACTTGGGGACCCCATGGAGCCACTTTGGTTGGGAAATTACATAAATAACTTTTTATTTAATGTTAAAGTAAAAATGACACACACATGAGATGTTTTACTAAAATACTTTTTACATGGGGTTATACAAGTCATATTTTTGAATATAAATATTCAATGGAAAGATAAAACGATTTCCTAAATCATAGTAGTTTTTTATAATTTTTAGACGTTAAATAAATTAAAGTATTTATGACATCATGATGATACAGTGATGACCTCATTATTTAACGATTTAAATAAAATGGAAAGATAATGTAATATCTAAGACCTACACATGTCCAAAACCTATTTGATGAGTGGATTTAGAACCCTTATCACCTTATCCTCGAAATAAATCAATGTGGGACCTTTTAAATCCGAATACCATTTTCAAATAAAGTGACTTTTCTTCACTTTCCAAGAGTGCCCCTCCTCTCCTCTTATAAAAGGCCCCCACCTCTACCTCCTTAACCACACTTCCAAAGCCTTTGGCTCGGCCAACCCCTACCCATTTTGTCTCTCCAAATCCCTCTCTTACTCCTTGAAGCCTCACTTTTGGCAGAAGTCTTCCCAAGGAAGCCTTTTAGCTCAAACCAAGGGGAGTTACCCGATTTTAAGGTAATGTCTTCTTTTGAGTCCTTCTGTTTTATTTTGCTTCTCCAACCCCATAAACTCTTTTTATTCTTTTATTTTGTAACAACTACAGTATACTCAATATACTAGGATGTTGTTATAATAAGGATTCTAGCTACACTTACACACACCTACATCTAATGGTTAAAGAACATACTGTTTCCGTGGATGGCGAATTTCTGCCTCACGAAACGATGATTGTTCAACACTCATATAACACCTTCAAAGGTGGACATTAAGATGTCACTATATTTATATATGATATATATAATATGTTTATGTTTTACTTAACCTTCTGTATTTTTCATTTGTGGCTTACCTTTATGGCTTCCATTATGGGTATACGCGATATCTTCATTTTTGGAAGTGTGGACTATCGCCCCCTCAAAGTGATGTGATTCGTTAATGCCATACGTAGGACGTATAAAGGATGGATTTAATGTTATTATATATGATGTTATACTGGAATTATTATATACCCATATATCATTATTATTTCATTCCATTAAAGTATGAGATAGAAATTAAAGTAGCGTTCATGCGTACGTACGGCTTACCGTCTCCATGAACGGTGCATTTCATTTCTTATCCCCAAATGTAATATACTAATATAAGTATATGTATATAATGGATATATATGATGAATGATACATATAAATGATGAATATAATTCTGGAATTAAAATATACATACCTCTCATTTAGTTTTAATTTCATTAATATGACATAGAAATGAAAGTAGCGTTCATGCGTACATACGGCTTACCGTCTCCATTAACAGTGCATTTCATATCTTACCTCTAAATGATTATGTGATATTATAAATACATTTATATTCTAGATATATATTATATATATTATATCCAAATCAGTAATGTCATTATGGATATAAAGAAGCTTTGACCACACGAACAACATGTAATTGTAAGAAGTCCACTTTTGACTTAAGAACCAAATATCGACAAAACAGTCATTATTAACTTAAATGATTACATAATGTTTATAACATGGAAATAAGTGATATAAATGGAATAATGAACTTGAAAAAGGTTCTTATGCAAATAGAAATTAACTCAAGTTTATTATTCAGGACGTTAAAGAATTATCGAGTCAAGTCGGACCCGAGCTAAGGGATCCTACTCCTCTCTTTATTTTTAAAGTACACTCGTTTATGTCATTCCTTTTAAAGCTCATATTTCTTGTTATTGGGATATTCTTTTATATTAATATTAATGTAATTTTTATATTCATATGATGAGAGACCCTATTCTCTCTCATCAAACCATTTTGGAAGTTTTAAGTGGCGCCGTTAGGCTGCCGAGTTTTCATAAGAGATTTTTCATCTCACTTTTATTCCCGTGAGATTTATGCTACATTTGCCACAATTTACATTGAGTGTTTTATGTACTACCCACTATTACACTCCTTTTGTAATATAATTCCATGTATGGGTATTTACATATTCATTGTATGACACTTCTTCAATGGGGTGTACTTTTCGAAAGTTACCCATGTCGGAAAGGGAACTTTTCAACCTCCTCTCTTTAAAAGACTTCGTTTGTTATGTCTTTTCATTCACATAATATTATGTTGGGATATGTTCTTATATATCCTGATTGATGTAAATTTTATTTCCAAGTGATGAGATTCCCTTTTTATCTCTCATCAACTCATTTTCTGAATTTTTGAAGTGACGCCGTCAGGCTGTCAAATTTTTGCAAGGGAACTTCTTAGCCCAAATTTGATTCTTGGGGATAAACTTGTACTCCTTCAATTTTTCGTTCTATGAATATGTGTGAATAAACTCTGATTTTTTTACACTTAATACCAACTTATATTTGGTGTATTCGTTTGTCACACATAATTATGTAATTGATTGATCCTTAAACCAAGGATACCGTCTTTGTAAGGGACTTCGTCTCAATCTCCTTTCATTGAGGCATATTTCGTTTTATACACAATTATCTTTTATACGGTGTATAAACCCCTTTTACTTTTACTTTTATACAAAAGGAATCTTTTTCTACGAAGCGTTTTACTAAACGACAAAAAGGAATGTTTTTTTAACGTACGCGGTGACAATGACCTTTTCCGCCGCCGCGAGTATTATTTGGTCTTTGGCTTCCTCAACAAGCCGTAATGTTTTTAAAATAAAATAAATACCATATAATCTTTTATGTATTTTGGTATTGAAAATGGTTTTGATAAAGGATTCTATTATGATATATTGTGATTGAAATGTGGAAATGTTATCATTCCTTTATATTGGTTTTATGTTTTATGATTTTATATTGGTACTTGGACATTTGACGGGTGGTTACGTGATAAACCATATGACGGGTGGTGCCGTGAATACCAGGACGGGTGGTTACGTTATAACCTCCAATGCATTGGGTATGGCAGTCGGCCGTATGGCTATTCCATTAAGTATGTATGGAAATTGGCTGTATAGCTATTCCATTAAGTGATATGTGTGGAAGTCGACCGTATGGTTATTCCACTTAAGTATGTTTATGTCCCAAGTTACCTTTATATATGTTATGTGTTCTTTATATGGGTTTTATGGTAATCCTTTGGTTACAAAAAGGTAAGTAATGATACCTTTTTCAGTGAAGAGTTTTTACTACTTCATGAAGGTGAAAAGAATTACTTTGATAAAGTATACATGGTTTACTTGTTCTTTTGAAAAACTAACAGTTTTCATTCTTTGTGTATCCCTTACTGAGCTTTTTATGCTCATCCCAAGTTTTTGAAATGTTTTTCACAGGACTTAGCGTGGAATAGGGTCAAGGATGGGATCAAGGGAAAGTCATGCTACCTAAAACATGGAACTATAATGTTTCTTTTTAAGAGTTTTTATTTTATGGAAATTTAGTATAAGAGACTACTTTGTAATCTTTTGAGATGTAATAGTTATGTCCTACTTCTCTAAAACTCTAAACCTGAAAAGATCCTCAATGTGAATTACTCATTTAATTCAATATTAAGTAAGGTTTAAGGCTGGGGCCTTATAGTTGTTATCAAAGGTGGGTTTAGATAACTTTAGAGGTTAGGGTATTCTCTAAGCACAAGTGACATTACCATAATGGTTAGGATTTCAGAAAGAGTCCTAGTTTTAGATAAAGTGAATGAGTAAGTATATCTTAGTGTTTACCTTCCTCATTAGTACATGATTGTTTTTTTGATATACTCACACTGACATTTCTGTTCTTAGTGAATGGATAGATCTAGCAGGCACCAAAGAGACAACAGGTTTGAAGGAAACTATGGTGGTTCTCTGATTAAGATACTAGATAAAATGGGGGATTCAATGAGGAAACTCATGGTTTTTCTAAACCAACTATCAAGGAGTCATGATCAACCACTTGAACCTTGGTATGTTCTGTAATGCATCATGTATGAGATGACCAATCGATGTGGAAGTTTAGGTAATAATTATATAGGTAACCATTAGAGTTTATATGATCCTTACTTTTGAGGTAATTATGGGTTATTATATGATATGATGGAAAATGAAAGGCATGAGATAAACTTGAGGTTAAAATATGTTCTGATTATTTTTGAAGATTTTATCTCATTTTGGGGAATGTTTTAAGAATTATATAGTTTTGGAAAAAGGACAACACGCAGACCGTGTGACAACCCGTCGCGTCGGACAAAGCTGCGGGAATCGAACCCACAACCAAAGTGCAACTGGTATTTATCGCCTACCACTGGACTACGTGAAGTCCCTGGTTAGTTTGACTGATTCCTTTTAGTTGGATGATTTTAGGAATCAAGAGTAAGTTTATTTTGGGTTTCCTATGGAAATGATTAACCTATCATCGTGGATATGTGATTAGGTTAATTACTTTTCAATACGAGACATTAAGAGCAACTGATTTTGTTTGGAGATAAATGTTACGATTTAACATGGAAGACTATGTGACTAAATCCTTCAAATATTTGGGTTTCAATCTTAGTTTGGTTTACTCTGAAGAATTTTATGGACAAATTGTTTATCGAATGGTCCTCTTTGAAATTTGGGTTTTGTTGGACAAATTTTGGAGATTTAGAATAGATTTTCTTTTTATAAAGTGTTATCCTTTTCTGGATTATCTGATCTTGTACTAACCTTTTGGGTTTTGGTTTTGGTTAATGTCTAAAGACATGGAAAGTATACAGTTCTCTTTTTTTGGGTTAGGTGATTATCTAGAAGTTGATTATTGTACTCTTAATGTGAACAAGTCTTCCTAAATACTCGTCTTTTGGAGAAAATATGAGTTTGTGTAAGGAATCTAATAAAAGTTGAAAGTCAACATGATAAGTGATTATGTTTCCTTATGAATAAATTCCTCAATAAAAAGTAACTTAAAACAAAAAATTTGTCTATTAACTTTTCCTACTGGGGAATCGAATACCGTTTAACCCATCACAAGTTTGTGATTTTCTTATGGTTAACTTTCTCCTAAACATGTTTTCTATCACTCTACATCAGAACATGACCCTATGTTTTCTCCTCCATGTCCATGTTTTCATACTTGGTATCCTAGTATGGGTTAACTCGGGTGACCTTTGTACTTATCTTTCTTTATTTTAAAGTGATTGTTTTACTGACTCTTCTTTCGATGTGGGACTTTCAAGGATGTTTCCAAGCCCAATTTTAAAATTGCGAGGACGCAATTCCCAAAAGGGGGGAATGATGTAACACCCCAGGTAAATAAAGAATATTAAATTTTCATATTTATCCATATTTGGGAATAAAATATTAATATGACTTTAAAGGGGACGCTATGCTCGATTGCGTACCCAACACGCAACAATGAGTTTTTTGGGAATCTTACGTTGCACGCTAATAATAAAATAATATTATTTTAAATGGCAGTTAACATGTAGCCGTTGTATTGGCGGGAATGGATATAAATAACTAAAATATGATTATATATGTTTTTAAATGTTTTTACATTTATCCAATAATAGATAAAGGCTTAAAATACGGAAAGAATTCAATTTTAGGCGTATATGCCCTAGTTTTCACTAAAGGTTCAATTATCGCCTTTTGATGGACAACCATCATTAAATATAGTTTTATTCACTCTTATAGATTCTATTGGAACAAATAAAACTCTTCTTTAGAATTGGGACATCAAAATTTACTTTGTGTAAATTTTTCGTATCTTTCCGATAAAGTTCATTTTTTTAATGAATAGTGTAAAATGTTGTATTTTAATTCAAAACCTCTTTTTAATCTAATTTATTTATATGATTAGATTAGATTTTTAATTGGTTTTAAAGTGGAATTAGAATATATTTTTACCATTAAATCCAATAGTGGTCGTTGGAATTAACTTCACTTTGAAATCGGACTTAAACTATTGTCAATCTTTTGATACTTATTGTTTCATAAAAACACGCTATTTGTCATGACAGTGGGAATTAATTATTAAATTAATTTATGTGACTTATATGTTTGGAATTTTGTATAATAGAACTCATTTTTTAATTTGGAATATCAAATATATCTTAGGGTTAATTTTTGGTAATTTTCTGAAAAACTTCAATTCTTGATGAATAGTGAAACCACTAAGTGGTAAGAATAAAAATTGATTTTCCGTTTAAATGAAATTTTGCCACCATTGTGTTTTAAATTTCAAAAATTCAACATTCATGGTTTTAATTAAGAAGTAAAATGTGGTTCAATGGGATTAAATTAATTTTTTGGTGAATAGTAACTTATTAAGTTTTTAATCGCGATTAGAGGTAATTAGTGTAATTTAAGGTAAAAATAATGTTTTAATAATATAAAATGAAATTGAAACATGTCCTATCCTAATTGGATGTGTCATGTCCGAAAAATAAAAGCCATGGGTCAACATGGGGACCCCATGGAGCCTCTTTGGTTGGGAAATGACATAAATAACTTTTTATTTAATGTTAAAGTAAAAATGACACACACATGAAATGTTTTACTAAAATAATTTTTACATGGGGTTATACAAGTCATATTTTTGACTATAAATATTCACTGGAAATATAAAAATATTTCCTAAATCATAGTAGTTTTTTTATAATTTTTAGACGTTAAATAAATTAATGTATTTATGACATCATGATGATGCAGCGATGACCTCATTATTTAACGATTTAAATAAAATGGAAAGATAATGTAATATCTATAACCTACACATGTCCAAAACCTATTGGATGAGTTGATTTCGAACCCTTATCACCTTATCCTCAAAATAAATCAATGTGGGTCCTTTTAAATCCGAATACCATTTTGAAATAAAGTGACTTTTCTTCACTTTCCAAGAGTGCCCCTCCACTCCTCTTATAAAAGGCCCCCACCTCTACGTCCTTACCCAAACTCCCAAAGAATTTGGCTCGGCCAAACCCTGCCCATTTTGGCTCTACACATCCCTCTATTAATCCTTGAAGCCTCACTTTGGGCATAAGTCTTCCCAAGGAAGCCTTTGAGCTCAAACCAAGGGGAGTTACTTGATTTTAAGGTAATCTCTTCTTTTGAGTCCTTTTGTTTTATTTTTGCTTCTCCAACCCCCTAAACTCTTTTTCTTCTTATCATTTGTAACAACTCCAGTATCCTCAATATACTAGGATGTTGTTATAAGAAGGATCCGAGCTATACTTACAGACACCTACATGTAATGGTTAAAGAACATACTGTTTCCGCGGATGGTGAATTTCTGCCTCACGAAACGAAGATTGTTCAACACTCATATAACACCTTCAAAGGTGGACATTAAGATGTCACTATATTTATATATGATATATATAATATGTTTATGTTTTAATTAAGCTTTTTTATTTTTCATTTGTGGCTTACCTTTATGGCTTCCATTATGGGTATACGCGATATCTTCATTTTAGGAAGTGCGGACTACCGCCCCCTCAAAGTGATGTGATTCGTTAATGCCATACGTGGGACGTATAAAGGATGGATTTAATGTTATTATATATGATGTTATACTGGAATTATTATATACCTCCATATCATTATTATTTCGTTCCATTAAATTATGAGATAGAAATGAAAGTAGCGTTCATGCCTACGTACGGCTTACCGTCTCCATGAACGGTGCATTTCATTTCTTATCCCCAAATGTAATGTACTATTATAAGTACATGTATATAATGGATATATATGATGAATGATACATCTAAATGATGAATATAATTATGTAATTAAAATATACATACTTCTCATTTAGTTTTAATAACATTAATATGACAAAGAAATAAAAGTAGCGTTCATGCGTACGTACGGCTTACCGTCTCCATGAACGGTGCATTTCATTTCTTACCTCTAAATGATTATGTGATATTATAAATACATTTATATTCTAGATATATATGATATATATGATATCAAAATCAGGAATGTCATTCTGGATATAAATAACCTTTGACCACACGAACAACATGTAATTGTAAGAAGTCCACTTTTGACTTATGAACCAAATATCGACAAAACAAACATTATTAACTTAAATGATTAAATAATGTTTATAACATGGAAATAAGTGATATAAAAGGAATAATGAACTTGAAAAAGGTTCTTATGCAAATATAAATTAACTCAAGTTTATTATTCAGGATGTTAAAGAATGATCGAGTCAAGTTGGACCCGAGGTAAGGGATCCTACTCCTCTCTTTCTTTTTAAAGTACACTCTTTTATGTCATTCCTTTTAAAGCTCATATTTCTTGTTATTGGGATATTCTTTTATATTAATCTTACTGTAATTTTTATGTTCATATGATGAGAGACCCGATTCTCTCTCATCAAACCATTTTGGAAGTTTTAAGTGGCGCCATTAGGCTACCGAGTTTTCGTAAGAGATTTTTCATCTCACTTTTATTCCCGTGAGATTTATGCTACATTTGCCACAATTTCCTTTGCATGATTTATGTACTTCCCACTATTACACTCCTTTTGTAATATAATTCCATTTATGGGTATTTACATATTCATTGTATGACACTTCTTCAATGGGGTGTACTTTTCGAAAGTTACTCAAGTCTGTAAGGGAACCTTTCACCCTCCTCTCTTTAAAAGACTTCGTTTGTTATGTCTTTTAATTCACATATTATTATGTTGGGATATTTTCTTCTATATCCTGATTGATGTAAATTTTATGTCCAAGTGATGAGATTCCCTTTTTATCTCTCATCAACTCATTTTCTGAATTTTTGAAGTGACGCCATCAGGCTGTCAATTTTTTGCAAGGGAACTTCTTAGCCCAAATTTGATTCTTTGGGATAAACTTGTACTCCTTGAATATGTCGTTCTATGAATATGTGTGAATAACCTATGATTGTTTTACACTTAATATCCACTTATATTTGGTGTATTCATTTGTCACACATAATTATGTAATTGATTTATCCTTAAACCAAAGATACCGTCTTTGTAAGGGACTTCATCTCAATCTCCTTTCATTGAGGCATATTTCGTTTTATACACAACTATCTTTTATACGGTGTATAAACCCCCTTTTACTTTTACTTTTATACAAAAGGAATCTTTTTCTATGAAGCGTTTTACTAAATGAAAAAAAGGAATGTTTTTTAACGTACGCGGTGACAACGACCTTTTCCGCCGCCGTGAGTATTATTTGGTCTTTGGCTTCCTCAACAAGCCATAATGTTTTTAAAATAAAATAAATACCATATACTCTTTTATGTATTTTGGTATTGAAAATGGTTTTGATAAAGGATTCTATTATGATATATTGTGATTGAAATGTGGAAATGTTATCATTCCTTTATATTGGTTTTATGTTTTATGATTTTATATTGGTACTTGGACATTTGACGGGTGGTTACGTGATAAACCATATGACAGGTGGTGTTGTGAATACCAGGACGGGTGGTTACGTTATAACCTCCAATGCATTGGGTATGGAAGTCGGTCGTATGGCTATTCCATTAAGTATGTATGGAAATTGGCCGTATGGCTATTCCATTAAGTGATATGTGTGGAAGTCGACAGTATGGTTATTCCAATTAAGTATGTTTATGTCCCAAGTTACCTTTATATATGTTATGTGTTCTTTATATGGGTTTTATGGTAATCCTTTGGTTACAAAAAAGGTAAGTAATGATACCTTTTTTCAGTGAAGAGTTTTTACTACTTCATGAAGGTGAAAAGTATTACATTGATAAAGTATACATGGTTTACTTGTTCTTTTGAAAAACTAACAGTTTTCATTCTTTGTGTATCACTTACTGAGCTTTTTATGCTCATCCCAAGTTTTTGAAATGTTTTTCACAGGACTTAGCGTGGAATAAGGTCAAGGATGGGATCAAGGGAAAGTTGTGCTACCTAAAACATGGAACTATACATGTTTCTTTTTAAGAGTTTTTATTTTATGGAAATTTAGTAGAAGCGACTACTTTGTAATCTTTTGAGATGTAATAGTTATGTCCTAATTCTCTAAAACACTAAACCTGAAAAGATCCTCAATGTGAATTACTCATTTAATTCAATATTAAGTAAGGTTTAAGGCTGGTGCCTTATATATATTATATATAAATAATGTTTTACATTCTGGATGTAAGTAATCATGATCTAAGTAATCATATGAATAATTACAAGTCAAAACACGGACGACAAATGAAACGATTTTACCCAAAACGCTCTTTAACATTAAATTTACAAAAGAATGGGTAATATAAATTCATAAGTGAACCATATATGACATCATAACAATTAATATGATTCTGTAATAAGTCAATAACATTATTTAAATCATTATACAGGAGGTTCGGACACTTACGAATCAAATCGGACCTAAGGTAAGGGATAATTTTGAAAAACTCATTTTTATCCGAGATTCCATATTCGTAAGTATTTACTGGGGTTATTTCTATCATCCATGTCCATGTTTTATAAAAGTGTTTTCATGTATGTTTAAATTCATTTTTACCCATATTTTATTTTTAATACATGGTATGTAAGGAATCATTCTTTTGTTTACGTTACGAGTTACTTTTTGACTTTTCTGGAAAAAGTACGAAAAGAATGTTTTTTTAACTTATACGGCATGAACGGATTTTTATGGTTTTATAAAGGATTATTTTCATGAAGCTTCCTCCAAAAGATTTCATGACTATTTTCAACAAAATCTCTTTCTCTTAAAATTGCATGAAATTTTGTGAAAAGAAATTGATTTTGACGAATAAAGGATATTTTCCTCAAAAATTCATTTCAAGTTTTTTATCAAAACCATTTTCCATATAAGATGAAATTATTTCATATTTGTATGTTTCCAGTGTAATGTCTCTATGATTTACATGGTTTCACTTTTCTTATTATGAAATGATATCCATTTCTTTTATATGGATTATGTGATGATGGGATGATGTTTATGAAACCCATTTTATTCGTTGGGTTATTATGAATGATGTATGTTTATTTTGTGGCACAAGTAAGAATTATTTCATTATAATATGGGTGGGACCTATATCTCCCTCCAATTCATTGGGTAAAGATTTATATCTCATGAGATAGACATGGATGGAACGGTAGGTTAAACCGGTTCAGTAAAACAGGACTGAAACGAGGAGTGAACTCGATTCAGAAAGGGACTTTGTCCACTAAGATGGTATTGGAAGCAATGCCTTGGCTACTATGGAAATCATTACATGTGCTTAATGGATGCCACAATTACATGTTTTATTCCCATGCTATTTTATCATGATTTATGTTCCATTATGATCTATGCCTCATGTACTTCCATGTTTTATGTCGTTGTTCAAGATTTTTAATGTTCATGTTTTTTTAGTTCAAATGTATATGGTATGTTTTATTTTATCCATGCTTACCATTACTGAGCATTTGAGATCACCATTTTTATGTTTTCTTTTCCCCAAGGATTAAAAGAAATATTTTAGGTAAGGAAACAGAAGTAGGAAGACCTTTATGGGAGATGTTGAAGATCTTTCACCACGATTAGAAGATTACGTTCCGAGTTTCCAAAGACACTAAACTATTACGATCCTTTTGTGTCTGTTATTGTTATGTATTAAGTATTCCGATAAAGTAATGTAATATCCATGTACTTCAAGCTTCATTTCTCTACAGTTGGTATCAGAGTGAAAAGTTTAGTCAACCTTTGGAAACTAGGATGCAAAAACGTTAGTAAGATCCCTAGAGATATTTCTAAGGTATGTCTAGGTACGTCCCTAAGGATAAGTATACGTATAGGATATAGTCCTAGAACTATGGTAATGATATTAGATTAAACCAAAGATGTTAGATATTGAAGTTACTCCCCCTTTATTATGATTTTTGCCTCTTAAACTATTCTTTTTGGGTTTTCAAAAATGGCTGGAAACAAGATGATTCACGATAATGGAGGATATTATAGACAATGGAATGATATTCTTCATGAGAAACCAAATGTAATTGGATTTGTAAGTCCAAACATCATTATTATGCCGAATCAGCAATCTCATAATATGATCAATAAAGTAAAATTTGTTAACTTTCCTGACTCGGCTAATAAGAGAAATATGGAGTTTCATGATGATCATAGAGGAAAGAAAGTTCAATTTTCCCTATGTAAATCATGTGGGAAGAGGCATCAAGGAGAATGTTTCAAAGGAACTGGAAGATGCTTTGGGTGTAGAAAAGAAGGACACAAATCCAGTAAGTGCAAAGGAAAAGGTTCAGTTAACACCAGGGATGAGGATAATGGTATTGCTACGACATCAACAATGGTTAAATGTCTTAAATGTGGAATGTACGGGCATTATGAAAACCAATTCCCTAATCGAAAGTCTCATGAAGAGAATCAGTATGGTCATATGGGTAGTATTTATGTTGATGATGATGAAGAGACTACAAATGATATGTGAGATGAAAGAATTGTTGAAGCTTGGTCAATGGTTTAAGAATGTAGTGGAATGATTACATGTTTATCATGTGTAATGTTGTATAAGTAATCTCATGGTACTATGGAATAAAGATATATATAAGGATTGTTACACTGTTGTCTTTCCTTGAGTTTTGAAAGTGTATGATTAATGGTACCACTATCCTTGAAAGGTTATTCAGATATTTTTGGAATGTAGATGATATGCGCATAATGAAGGGATAAGGAGAAAATTAAATGTTTGATATTATTCATGAGCTCATGACTGATATAAGGAAGTAGTTATATCATGGTTTCAGTATATAGAATTTTGGGTTTTTTGGTATGTGGAATGAGTTAACTTTTGACAGCACTAATGTTTTTACTAAGATTCAATGGGTATTCATTTTTCAAGAGAATACATGATTAAGGCCTTAGAATATTTGGAATGTGACCAACAAGACATATCTTATGATATATGGGGATCAACGATGGTATTAACATGCTTGTTCTATGAAATCTCTGGTAATCATTTTCACTATATTATAAAAGTGGACTGCAGTATTTTGGATAAGCCTAAAGATTGGAATGGATTATGTTGGACATAAGTTAGTATTGTTTAAGGATAGATGTTGTTTTCGATATTATTTATGGGATGTTATAGTAATGTAGTTTTAGAAAAAGGACAACCTGCAGAACGGCGACAGCCCATCGCGTCGGACAAGGCTGTGGGAATCTAACCCATAACCGAAGTGCGACTGGCCTTTATCGCCTACCACTGGCCTACAGGAAGTCCCTGTTTAGTAGAAACTAGTTTTATTATATTAAGAAGTATGATATATGAAGTATAAGTCCATTTTAGGAACCATATATGATTAATCTCACTATATATGGAATTATGTATTTTTGAAGATTTTTATAACCTTTTTTTGACAGATGGAATGACCCATCATTCTATCACATGATCTGCTAACACTTCACGAATGACAAATTCAACTTCATTTCATTAATAGATGAAGTGGAAATTGTCCAAAGAATGACCAATGGTGAGACTATACCAAAATCACGAAAGTATTTCTTCTAATTCTAATTTCATCAACTTTAGGGAAATGATCTTGAAAACTAAAAATGTTGTCCTAGTTCCCTTATATCCGATAAATCACATGGTACCATAGATCATCACAAATCTATGGATTTGTGATCCATGGATTTTTCATAGCCATGTTCCCTACCACTCTCCATCATAAATTGATGGTTAGATTTTTCTTCCATACCCATATTTTCACCTATATTCTCCTACGTGGAAACCCAGTGATGAGTTACATTGGGTAATCGTTACATTTCATACGTTAGTTTTTAAAATTAAGTTTCAGTATTCCTTTTTACGATGTGGGTTTCTATGAATAGTAAACGATTTATAACCCCGATGAATTTCGAGGGAGAAATTCATTTTAAGGGGGTAAAATGTAACACCCCGAGATTTTAGGAAAAATATTCTTTTTAATTTCATTAATGTCTTGTGTTGTATTCTACACCAAAAGGAGCTTGGACAACATGCAACCTTGACTTGCCTTGTATTACATGCAATCACTACCTTCCTCGATAGCGTGTGTAGTATGCAATATTGAGTTTCACTAAACAACGATATGCTTTTAAAATATTTTTAAAACTAGCCATTATGAATAGTAATAACAACCTTTTAAAATTTTAAAAATTTTATCTCTCAAAATGGACTTCATTTTTTTTGATTCGGAGTATCAAATTTAGCCTATAGTGAAATTTTGGTACTTTTCAGATAACTTTCATATTCTGATGAATAGTGAAAATTACTAAATTTTAATTAAAAACAACTTTTTTAATCAGAATAATTAATAGTGGTAAATTATTAATTTGAGTGGTTTTAAAGTATATTTAGAATATATTTTTACAATTTAATACAATTTTTTTCATTGGATGTAATTTCACATTTAAACCAGACATAAACAAGTGTCGATCTTTTGATAGTTATTATCCTTTAAAAACACGCTATTTGTTTTGAAGACGGGAATTAATTTTTAAATTAATTAATGCAACTGATATTTTTTGAATTTGGTAAAATAGAAATAATTTTTGAGTTCATAATATCAAATATAGCTTAGGCCCAATTTTTGGTATTTTTCTGGAAACTTTCATTTTTTGATGAATAGTGAAACCACTAAGTGGTAGTTTAAAAAAAGGAATTTTTCATAAAACTTAATTTTACCGCTTCTGTGAGTGGAATTTCAAAAATCCGAGAGACCCAGTTGATGTCAGTAAGTAAAATGTGGTTCAATGAGATGAAAATATTTTTTGGTGAATAGTAACTTTTTACTTCTTCTTACCACGGTTAAAAGTAAATAGGGTAATTAAGGGTAAAAATGATATTATTATTACCCTAACACATGTCCTAATTCTATTTTATAAGTTTAATTAGACCAAAAACAACCTTAGGAATAAAATATGACCATTTAGGCCCACTTGGATTAGATTAGGACATTTATTATTATTTAATTCAAAGAAGAGTTAAAAGAGTTAAAATCAATGTTTATTTACTAAAATATTTTTCATATAGGGTTATACAGAAGATAAATTATATTGTAAATATTCATTAGAAATATAATAAGATTTTCTACAAAATTATATTTTATTTATAATTTTTAGACATTAAATAATCTAATTTATTTATGACATAATTATGATGCAGTAATTACCATAATAGTGAAGAAATTAGAATAATTGATATTATAAATAACCAAATAAATATAATTTGAGACTTTTTATGAATTAAACGAATTTTATATGTTAATATGACATGTTAGTATTGATTTAATTAACTTTTTTCGAACTAATCATTCTATTATGATTTTCAAAAAACAATTACTAAATAGTGTCAAAATTGACATAAAATAGTTTTTTAAAACAAATATTATATTATTAATTGTTATTTTATTCCTAAAAATATAAGGTTCGGCCAAATGACTTAGATAAGGTTATATAGATTAATAATAAACAACTTGGGGTTCTTTTGGATTGTTATAGTATGTTTATTAACCTTATAGCGTAAGAACACAAGAAGACACGGTAAAAGTAAAATTATTTAACTTAATGTTAAATCTAAATGATATGGTTAAAATAGGAACCTAAACTTGTCTAAATTCTATTGTATGATAGGATTTCGACCCATCCCAACCTTATATTCAAAATAACTCAATTTGGAGCTATTTAAAACCGAATTTGGATTTATAATAAAATAATATTTTTAGTTTTTCCAAAGGAGCCCCTCTCCTCCCTTATAAAAGGGCACCTCCTCCCTCTCTTCCTCACACCACTTTGAGCCTTAAAGCTCGTCCAACCCCTAAAAATTTCTTCTCTCCACTTCCCTAGAGACATCCTAGAGGCCCTGGTCTTCTTCAAAGACCAATTTTAGTTCCCTAACAAGAGGTCCCAAAGAAGCGCTTCAAAGAAGAGGTAATACCCGTTACCGATTCTTTCATCTTTATTTCTTTTTTCACTTCTTCTTCATTAGTTGTTTCATCATGAAGTAATAACATCAGTATCACTTATATACTGATATGTTATTATATGTATGAAATTCCCCTATTTCACTATCTATCCATTCTACGGAAAATGAAATCATCGTGCGTGCGTACTTACGGAATACCGTCTCCACGCCGTGGTGTAATCTATTTTCCACCACCACCTTACTTGGATGGGTATAATGGTGTAAATAATAACTATATATAATTATTATAAAGTGATATTTATTCTGTAATAGTATACATACACTCCAACAAAATTCCACGATCATGGGAATGATATCCTCGCTCATGCGTACGTACGGAATACCGTCTCCACGACGCGATGAGATTCATTCTCAATGATTAACCATTCATAAATGATTATAAAGTATATATGATAAGTAATCATGAAATATATGACATAATAATTATACTAGATTTATTTATATATATATATATGTATGTCATCCAAATAATTCCATTCAATTCAATGAGGAAACGAAAACAACGTTCATGCGTACGTACGGCCTACCATCTCCATGAACGGTGTATTTACTTCCATTTATAAATCTATTAAATATATGTATATTCTGAATATATATTATATATAAATCATGTTTTACATTCTGTATGTAAGTAATCATGATCTAAGTAATCATATGAATAATTACAAGTCAAAACACGGACGACAAATGAAACGATTTTACCCAAAACGCTCTTTAACATGAAATATACAAAAGAACGGGTAATATAAAGTCATAAGTGAACCATATATGATATCATAACAATTAATATGATTCTTTAATAAGTCAATAACATTATTTAAATCATTATACAGGAGGTTCGGACACTTACGAATCAAATCAGACCTAAGGTAAGGGATAATTTTTCAAATCTCATTTTTTTCCGAGATTGCATATTCGTAAGTATTTACTGGGGTTATTTCTATAATCCATGTCCATGTTTTATAAAAGTGTTTTCATGTATGTTTAAATTCCTTTTTACCCATTTTTGACTTTTACTACATGGTATGTAAGGAATCATTCTTTTGTTTACGTTACGAGGTACTTTTTGACTTTTATGGAAAAAGTACGAAAAGAATGTTTTTTTAACTTATACGGCACGAACGGATTTTTAGATTTTTATAAAGCCTTATTTTCATGAATCTTCCTCCAAATTATTTCATGACTATTTTCAAAAAAATATCTTTCTTTTAAAATTGCATGAAGTTTTTTGAAAAGAAATCGATTTTGAAGAAGAAAAGGATATTTTCCTCAAGAATTAATTTCAAGTGTTTTATCAAAACCATTTTCCATACAAGATGAAATTATTTCATATGTGTATGTTTCAAGTGTACTGTCTCTATGATTTACATGGTTTCACTTTTCTTATTATGAAATGATATCCATTTCTTTTATATGGATTATGTGATGATGGGATGATGTTTATGAAACCCATTTTATTCGTTGGGTTGTTATGAATGATGTATGTTTATTTTGTGGCATAAGTAAGAATGATTTAATTATGAGATGGGTGGGACCTATATCTCCCCCCAATGCATTGGGTAAAGATTTATATCTCATGATATAGACATGGCTGGAACGGCAGGTTAAACCGATTCAGTAAAACATGACTAAAACGAGGAGTGAACTCGATTCAGAAAGGGACTTCGTCCACTAAGATGGTCTTGGCAGCAATGCCTTGGCTACTATGGAAATCATTACATGTGCTTAATGGATTCCACAATTACATGTTTTATTCCCATTCTATTTTATCATGATTTATGTTCCATTAGGATCTATGCCTTATGTACTTCCATGTTTTATGTCATTGTTCAAGATTTTTAATGTTCATGTTTTTTTAGTTCAAATGTTTATGGTATGTTTTATTTTATCCATGCTTACCATTACTGAGCATTTGAGCTCACCCTTTTTATGTTTTCTTTTCCCCCAGGATTAAAAGAAAGATTTTAGGTAAGGAAACAAAAGTAGGAAGACCTTTATGGGAGATATTGAAGATCTTTCACCACGATTAGAAGATTACATTCCGAGTTTCCAAAAACACTAAACTATTACGATCCTTGTGTGTCTGTTATTGTTATGTATTAAGTATTCTACTAAAGTAATGTAATATCCATGTACATCAAGCTTCGGGTCTCTACAAAATCTGATAGGCTAAAAAATATCCTGAATTTATATACACTAATATGTGTTTATATATATATATAATTATTTGAAAATTATGCATCTTCCCATAATTTATAATATAAAAATTAGATAACCTCCCAATATTTAGATATGAAAAATTTATATTCAATAATCAATTAAAATATTTTTATAAAAGAAACCATAATGGAAGACCAATTTCTATATATGATAATTTTAAACTAAATAACTGTTGAATCATTTGAAAAATGTCTTTGAAATAAAACAAACCCCATCCTTAATAAATATTTAATTTTAAATCATAAATATTCAAAATAAATTTGTTGAAATAAATATTATGGGATAGAGAAAGTTTTTGTATATGATTATAATGGTTTACCCCTCATGAATCATTGAGGGAAAAAATAACAAAAAATGGCCCCTTTATCATCATAAATTCATAAAACAATATAAATACCATTATAACATAAATTAGTAATGTAATAAATTAATATTTTGTATAGAAATATTTAATGAATAAACCACCTTAAATAATTAAGAATATTAATAACAAAATTACCTTAACATGTTACATATATAATTGAAAATCAATTAAAAAATAAAAAAATTGATTAAAATAATTTTGCAGACAAAATATTAAACAAAGAATCCACTTCAAACCTTGATGTATTGTTAAAGAAGAAAAATTGAATAAACTTGTATACATTGAAGAAGAATTATATTATTTACGAATTTAAAATATTTTCATCACATTATATCTATAAACATAAAACGCTATCTAAATCTTAAAATAAACTATTTTAAAACATTGACAATTTGGTTTTTGGATAACAATAAGTCCATTAACTCGTACTATGAGAAAAATCTGGTTAGTCTTCAATGTATATCATCAATATTCTATAACTCTTGACCACCCAGTTTGTTTCCCTTCTATCTCTATCCCCTTATAATTTTTCTAGTCTTACAATATGATTTCTTATAATAGGCCCCATCATGGGTGATGGTCTGTGGATTTTTTAAAATGAATTTTTTTAAATGTATTTATTTACTATTACATTTTTTTTATATATTATTATATATTAATATTAATCAAGTAAGAGGCCCACAAAAAAAATTTAGTTTACTTATGACCAAAGGTGCCAAATGAAACCATATATTTACAATTATTATTTGTTTTAATTTACCATTTCATTAGATCCTTAATTAATTGTTGTGGGTTATTGCTAAGGACATGGGTTCGAGATACCACTGTGTTCCAGCCTCATATTAATCTATCATCTATTTACTTGATATTGAAATGGAACTAATTTTGGGTAGGGTAGATGGTGTCTGTTAGTTTGTGTATGGTCATTATTTGGGTTTTTGGGAAAGGTTGATGGAGATTGTAATGGGGGTGCAATTAGTCCTCTGGTTTTGTGTCTGATGGGGATGGTTGTTTCGAGTGTGGATAGTTGTAGGAAGTTGGAAATGGTGGTGTTGGTGTAGTCGACGGTGAGGAATCCTCTTAGGGGAGAATATGGTGCATCCCACAAAACATTTTGAATCATTAAATCTTTTTTATTTTAAAAAACAATATTATTAATAAAATTTATCTTTATTATTATTTTAGATTCACTAGTAAAAATAATTCATATACCCACATTTCGGCCAAAACCATTGGTATAAGCCACTAATTTGGACTTGTACCAATGATTTTGCACAAAAACTTGGTACTGGTACACATTATGACAACATATTTTCCAAAATTGTTTGTGTAACTCAGAAAATAAAGCAACCTATACCAATGGTTCTCAAAGAAATTGGAATAGGTCTATACTGATGGGTTTGAGAGCTGTTGGTATAGGTACACATATTTTTTTGGAATCTTTTGTCAAATATCATTAAATAAATCAAACATTAAAATATTTATGAATATATATATATATATATATAATTATGTTCACAAAAGTCATGCTAGGTTAGTGGTAAGGTAATTAGAATATAAACAGGTGGTGCTGAGATAAAAACCAAGCTTTCTTTTGAATTACCTATACCAATGGTTTTCCCAGAACTATTGTTATAGACCTATCATGACACCAAACCAGCCAAAAATCCTCCAAACCGTTGGCATAGGCTATACCAACTCTTTGGAGACCTATACCAATGGTTTGAAACCGTCGGTATGGGGTATATTTCTATTTTTGATTATTTATATTTATTTATTTATATATATAATTATAATTTATTTATATTTTAAATGTATGTATACATACATACATACATACATACATATATAATAAAATGAATATAAAAAACTTACATAAAAAATAATATGAATAATTATCTAAATAAAAAGATATTCTAAAATTATATTATTTAAAATATTAATAATATTCATATAATAATGTGTCTTTTAGTCTTGAGATAATATATTACACACAATTCCCTTGGTTTTCGTAGATACTTAATGTTTATATATGTGTGTGTCTACTAAAATTTAATTTTAAAATAATATTTCAAGTAATTCATTATAATATGGAAAATAAATTTATAATTAATAAAAAAATTATTATAAAATAAATTATATTAAAGTTACTAGAAATTATGTTTATTATAAAGTTATGTGTACATTTTTAATGCATGAACAAACCAAAAATTCAGTACTTAAAATAAATAAAAGTTTATTATATTAAAATAAAATTTTATACATAAGAATGATAAAAAATAAATATAAATTTTTGTCTTTTATAAGAAAATTAATATTGAATTTTAATTTCCTGAAACACCATTTCATTTTAGAACAAATATAAATTTGAAAAACATTATTCACTATAATAAATATCAAAATAGTTTTTTACATTTAAACTAAATGTTCATTAATTTTACAAACCCAATTAAAATAAAAATATATATTTAAATTAATTATAATTTTTCTAATTATTCACATAATACATGCACATTAATTTTAAATAAATTTTTATTTAATCATCATAAATTTATAACATGAATAAAATGTAAAATTGTTATATTAAAGAATAATTCGTTGTTTATTACAATTTAGTGAATGTTTTCTTGATAATATTATTTTTATCTATACACACACTAAGTTATTTTATTACAAACCATAATTATATAATTATATAAATTCCCTTATTATTCAATCTAATATTTATCCTAAATCAAAATAAACTAGTTAAAATTATAATATTTGTTTTTTTAAATGAGAAATGATTTTGTTTACTAAAACTCAATGTGTTACATTCTACCTCGCAAAATAATTATGCACTCATAATTACTTTTTTATAATTTTATAGAATATGAATTTTAATTTTTATAACTAGGAATCTTGAATAACAATGTATCTCTATTATGTAAAACAATGGAAAATTTATTCAGGGCATCAATGGACTATGGGGTTTTTCTATACCCTAACATCTAATGCTATCTTAACATTGGTTCTAATACCAATTACGATGACACCAAAATTATTGCTAAATTTTTTATTTACTATTAACTAATAAAACAAGATAATAAATGTTTAGAGTTTCAGAATTTCTAGATACTTCATCTAATTCTAATTACAAATAACACAAAAGAAAAGAATAGAAAATGATCCTTATGATTTATAAGCGTCAAAACCTATATAGGGGATACGACCACCCACACCCTTCATCACAACCTTATGAAATATAATTTTTTTTTCAAAACATAGTGTGAAGATAAAAAGATAAATAAGGAGATTTGAAAAATGTTGAAACCAAACAGGGTATTTTAATTCATATAAAAGTAAAAAATTGTAAAATGTTGGATGGTATAGACCAAATAAATCATGAATAAATTTCAAAATAAAAAAATACTGTAAATAGATTTAAATATTTATGTCCTTTGGAAAATACATTTCATTCATTCATTAAATAACAAAAAATCCTATTGAAAACATATATGCATTCATAAAAAAAATTCAATGACTCCATAGATCATAACTTAATGCCACAATAAAGTACTTAGACATCATAACAAGGAACAAACAATCCATTGATGGATTAATATTACTTCTTAATAACATTGTGTGTATCGGATAACCTTCTTCACAACACGTATGAAATATTGTGAGATTATAACACTAACCAATACATTCGAGTGATATTTGGCCTCACCAATCATGTAATTTGTAATGAGCTGACCCTATACTATCTGGCCACACCCATTACATATTTGGAAACAAACACTGTAAGGATTTTTTTCAACTCCCCATCCACTATTATCATTCATATATTATCTCATTTCAGTTCATTTGAATTAAAAGCATGGTAACTTTAATTTACATTACAATTACCAAGAAGATTCAATGAAACCATGATCTTTAGCTTCTATCTCATAAAAGAGAAATAATTACTTGGATATATATATATATTTATTTATTTAATGATCAATGTAGTTTCAAAAGAGAAGATATTAGTATATATACATTTATATACATATGGTTAGAAACCAATTTTACATAAAAAGACACACACACACACACAGATATATATATATATATATATATATATATATCAGAAATGGAATAAGTTTTCATAAATTGATATATATATATACTAATATTTATGTCAATGTATATATTGATCTCAGAGTAAAAATAATTTTTTCCAAAAATGATACATATATTTACCGAGAGATATAAGTGATTGAATAAATGTGTTCCATAAGAAATGTTACATTTATAAATATTTAAATATACTTATTTTTAAGTAAAATAATATTTACATAACCATAAATTTTTAAATTTCAATAACACCCCATTAATTTATAGTATCCCATGTATGATTCATTGTTCATTCAAAATAATTTTATAAAATTAAATCTATGAGAATAATTTATTTTAAGATGAAATGATTCATAAATAAATATATCTATACATATATATATACACACATATTTTTAAATGGAACATTTTTATTAAAAAAATATATTTTAAATTTAATAACCGACCTAAATTCATAAGGAAAAAGTAAAATTATTTATATATTCTTAATACCCTTTCAAAAATAGATTTTATGGGATAAATTATTTCCATGAAATGATATATATATATATGTGTGTGTGTGTGTGTGTTTATAAATATATACTTATTTGAGAATTATGCATTTTCAAACTAATTTATAATTTCAAAATTCAATAACCACACATGACATTATATAAGACAATTTAAACATACATAATATTTTAAAAAATTATAAATTAAACCCCATGGATAAAATGTTTTTCACATATGATAATTTTAATGAAAAACCATGTTGAAAAAATTTAGCAAGATCTTCAAAACATTATGAACCCCTTAACATCAAAATTATGTAATTATAATTTTTAAACAATCAAAAAAAATTCTGAAATAAATCTCATGGTCAAAAGAAATTTTATATATAAGATTTCATATTCTTAACCCCCATGAATCATTGAGGGAAAACATATTTCTAAAATAAAATTATCTCATTTCCCTTATAAATAAATAAAAACAATCAAAATAGTAGTATAAGATTTTATACTGATGGTCTAAAAGAATATTTTATATGGTAATATTAAAGGACAAAATTGATTTAAATATTTAAGTTGGTTTTTAAGAAAAAAAATCACTTACCATCTTAAAAACATAATTAGAAAATATTTAAATAATTAAAATAAAACTGATCGGATACAATAATTTTACACACAAAATTTTGAACACTGAATCCACATTATAACATTGAAATAGTATTAAAAATTAAAAAGGATATTCCCTTTCATATAATTATTCCAAACTAAAATTCATTATTCATTAAATCTATTTTCATAAAATTATATTTTTAGACATAAACCACTATTTTCATCTAAAAATATATATATTTTAAAAAGTTTCATTGATATTTTTTTTTTAAAGTTCTTAACATCATATTGCTTTCAAAATATAATTTGGATTCTATGTAGCACATGAGTATTCCTTAAAGCTTGATCCCCCACCATTTTTTCCATCTCTCCCAGAACAATTATAAATTTCATAGTTATGCATCATGCTTTCTTCTAATAGGATACCTCAGAGGAGAGGGTCTCTACCTTTTTTATATCCAATTTTTAATGGATTTATTTTTAATTACTAAATTAATATATATGTGTATATATATTTTTTTAATTATAAAATAGGCTTGAAAACACATAATCTAGTTTCTTTACAGCCAAATAAAGCAAATGAAACGTCGTATTTCTTTTTTAGTTTTTTACTTATTTTATATTTCCACTAGGTTTACAATTAAATATAATGGGTTAAAGATGGGGAAAGTTGTTTGAGTTTCCCCTATGCACTATATTTATTTTAATCAACCCACAATTTTACTATCCTTGAAAAGGACCTTGAATTTTGTAGGGTTAACAAAGTCAGTTTGTGTGTGTGGGTGGTTATTGTTTGTTTTTTTTGTGAAATGATAGTGGTGGTGGTCATGGTGGTTTTAGGCTTAATATGATGGTGTGGATGGTTAGGATGGGGGATTTGGGGGAGTATGGTCAAAGGATGGTGGGGAATGTGGTCCTAGTGTATTCAAATTCATGGTAGTCTTTTTGGGGGAAGACGAGTCATCTCATCAACCATTTTTATCTTTATCACTTTTTTGTTTCATATTACTTTATTATTATTCCAAAAATTTATTATTTTTATTCTTTTAACTTATTATCATTATTCCATATATATATATATATATTATTGGTAGTTTTTGGATCATTTATATATGTATATATAAATATACAACTATATGAAACTAGAAAAAAATAGAAGAATACTAATAATTTACAAAACATATATTATATTTTTTTATATAAGATCATAATAATAATTATACAATAACATGACTTTTAGTTTTCATATAATATATGACATAAATTACACTTTGTTTTATAAGTTAATTAAGGAATATATATTTAAGTACATATATTATATTATTAAAAAAATAGTTCAAGTAATTCATTATAATTTATAAACACATTTTATAGTTAATAAATCATTTTTATTATAGGATATATTATATTCATGTTAGCATAAATAAGGGTTTTTATAAACATATGCTTACATTTTTTTCATGAAAAATAGAAATGTGTCATAACTGTAATATTAAAGTTATTTTTTAAAAAATAATAATATCTTTAAAAAACTAATTTTAAAATTTTAATCTGTTATATTTTTTCAAAAAAATAATGTTACAATTTTGTTGAGTGGGACACTATTACATTTGAGTTAAAAATATAACATTGAATAACTTTATTTACATAAATATATATCATCAGAGAGATTTTTATTTAAAATAAATATTCATTAATATTTGAAATACCATTAATATACATATATGTAATTAAATAATTTTTTTATTTTTGATTAGTCAAAAAATACACATACATATATTTTGAATAAATATATATTGGATAATCCTAAATTCATAAAATTAATAAAATAAAAACCATAATTATAACTAAATGATTCATGGATTATTTTAATTCACTAAATTTTTTCTGCATGGTATTATTTATATTTATAGACACACCAAGATATTATTTAAAAAAAACACACACACACACACATATATATATATTCTTATATTAATCAAACTAGTATTTATTTTAAATCAAATGAAACTAATTTATATGATACTCTAAAAAAATTATTTAATATAGAAATGATTATATTTACCAAAACTCAGGGTGCTATATTCTACCCCAATTAAATAACTTCACCATCATAGTACCTTCTCTGTACATATATATAATCTGAATAATTTTTTTTAGAATTAGTAAACTCAAATCCTTATATATTTTCTTAATGTATAACAATATAAAATTTATGGATGGACTCTAATGACTATAGGTTTTTCCCATTTAAATACCTCGAATGAAGTAGAATCCTTCTCTCTCAGAATAATTACTACTACCTAAATCATTTTCAATCTTTTTGTTTATTTTTTATAATCTAAATTACAAAAACTCATATAATTTTTTTAGGGTTTAAGAGAGTTTGAATACTTAAAAGATGTAAGGCCCTTACTTTCAACATTTTATAATCAAGAATTATGTTAATAATTCACATTGTGAATCTTTTGAAGTTTGAAGATTTATAGAATTAGGTCATAAATTATACATAACAAATTGAATATTACATGTAGAAACTTCAACTCACTATCCATTTTTTTATAAAAGAGGAACTCTTAAAAATGAAATATATGTACTTCTATGTTTACGAAAACATGAATTTTCCATGATCCCATCCTTGACCGTATTTATCATTATGTCCGGTGAAAATAACTTCAAAACATGGTATGAGCATAAAAAGGTCAGTAAGGGATATATAGAGAAGTAAAAATACTAGTTTTTGAAAATAATAGGTAAACCCTGAATACATTATCATAATATAATAATTTTTACCTTATAGAAGTAGAAAAAACACTTCATTTAAAATAATATCATTAAATACTATTTTTGTTACCAAAATTTTACCATATAGGCCATAAAAAGAAATATATATAATATAAGTTAACATGGTACATAAACATACCTAGACGGAATTACCATACAGTCATCTTCCACAAATATCACTAAATGGAATAGCCATATGGCCGACTTTCATTCCCAAAGCATTGGAGGTTATAACGTACCAAATCATCCTTTGTTTATCACAGACCCAACCATAATTTGGTTTATCATGTAACCACCCATAATTGGTTTATCACGTAATCCCCCATAAAATGTCCAAGTATGATTATATAATCACAATACATAAAATATTGTATATTTTAACCTTTCACTTATTTTATTTCATTTTTAGTCATAGGAAAACAATTCATGATATTGAAATACTAAATCCTTTTCAAAAACCATTTGCAATACCAGAACAACCAAAAAATTGAATTAGGTGTTTATTTTCCTTTTAAAAACATTAAGGTTTGTTGAGGAATCCAAATAATGATTACTATGGCAGAGAGGTCATTATCACCGTATAGGTTTAAATCATTCATTGTGTAGTTTACTAAAATGCTTGATAGAAAAATAATTCCCTCTGAATGAAAGTAAATTATAAAGGGTTTTTTTATACACCGTGAAAAATAATGAGGTGTATATTATGAAAACATGCCTTTATGAATGGATATTGAGACGAAATACCTTACTTTTAGTCTAGCTCATCACATATGTTCCTTGTTCATAAAGAATAATAAACTTCAGTTTATTTATGCATTCTTCAGAACAATTTTCATTTTTATTATTCCTTTTATATCAATTATTACCATGTTATAAAAAGTACATATTTATTTAAGTTAATATCAGTTGTTTTGTCGATATAGGATACTTGAATCAAAAACGAACCTGTTATAATTACAAAATGTCCATGTTGGTAAAAGTCCATTATATCTAGAATATTATTCATGATTTAAATACCATATATATTCATTATATATGTATTTTTAAAAGTCCATAACATTTGTAAATGAGAAATTAAATATACCAGTAATGTAGACGGTAAGTCGTTCGTACACATGAACACTACTTTCATATATTTGTCATATTAATGAAATGAAAACTAAATGATACAAATATATTTAATAATTCTTGCATAATATCATATTATATTTACATTACATAAGTTCACTAATGAAATACTTTATATGTTCCATGTTTGACATGAATGTGTCATATCACTTTGTGGGGGAGGTAGTCCACAGTTTATCAAATGAAATTATCATGTTTACACATAATGAAAAGCATAAACGTATGTTTCAAATAAAAATTACAGAAGGATAGATACAATTTAAAAATAAAATATATCATATAAAAATATTTTTCCATCATAATAGACACCATGAGAGGTGGTAGTGTAAAATCAAACAATCTTTGTTTTGTGAGGCAGTTGTTCTTCGTCTATAGAAACAGAATGTTCTACATCCATTAGATGGAGGTGTGTGTGGGTGTAATTTTAAAAAATAGAATAAAAACATCCTTGAATATTTAAGATATTGGTGTTGTTATAAAATAATTGAATAAAGAGATTTTAGGGGTTGGTGAAGGGAAAATAAATGAAATAATCTTGAGAGAATACATTACCTCAAATCGAGTTACTCCTTTTTATTTAAGCTAAAAGGCCATCTTGAATTGCATTCTGCCTAATGTAAGGATTATAGGAGGAAGATAGGGATGTTGGGAGCTTATTTGGGACAGTTTTGGGTGAGAGAAGGGGGATTTAGAGGTGTGATTAAATGGGTATAGGTGATGCCATTTTATAAGAGGTAGGTGGGGTACTTTAATAATGGCTTGAATGATTATTTTATTATAAACAGAATTTCTATTTTCAAAAGATAAAAAACTAATTTATATCTATGATGAATAGAGTATTGTTCTAAATAATCTCAACCAATAGGTTTTAGACATGTTTTGGATTCAAATTTATACTTATCATTTATCTCTAACCCTTAGTTTACTAATTTAACTATTACCATTTCTTCTTCTATATTCATACCATATTTTTAATATAGTAACCATAAAATGACAATAGAACCAAATCTAGTTTATTAATGACATTTTAAAATATATAAAATTAATTTTTCTGAATCTTATATTTTTTAGGACTATTGTATCATTTAATAAATAATATTTTTAAAAAACAACTCATTTATATCAATTTTAAACTATTCATATCATGACATTTTTTAAATCTAAAAAAACATTATTATTTCAAAGAAACCTCATTAACTCAAAGATAACAAGTCATATTCATCTGTAAAATTATTGTATGGAATAAATAGTTTAAAAATAAAGTTATTATAATATTTATAATATCATTTATTTAAATCATTACTTAATAAGTTAATCACAACATAATTATTGTGTAATAAATATATTTATTTATATTATATCTAAAAATTATAAATAAAAAACCATTATGTAGTAAATATTGTTATATTTATAATTAATATTTTTAGTCAAATTTATCTTATGTAAAAACCCATATTAATTTTTTTTTATTAAGAAGATACAAGTTTATGTCATTTTTCACTTAACTTTAAATTAAAAGTAATTAAATTTCATTTTCACAAACAAGTGGCACTCAAAATCTAAATGTTCAACCTAAGAGTTTATATGGTTCAAAATGACTCATAAAATGTAGTTAGGACAACTCTTATGAGAAATTTATATTATTATTACGTTATTTTTAACCTTACTTACCTAATTTACCCTATAACCATAGAAAAAATAATAATTACTGAAGTTACTATTCATATTGTCTATAATAAAAGGAACCTATTTACATATTTTGGACATCTTGATTTCAAATATGGAATACATTTTTCAAAAATATAAAAATAGAAGTGGTATAAATTAATTTAATATTAATTCTAGTGGTCAAAACTAAAAAAAGGGTTTTTATGAAGTAATAACTATCAAAAGATTGGAAAGCGTTTATGTCAAATTAAAAAGTGAAGTTACTGATAATGACCAAAATTATATTAAATTATAGAAAAATAAAATAATTACTCTTTAAAGACAATTAAAAATATAATCTACTATTATAAATAAGTTAGATGAAAATACAGTTTTGACAGAAAATGTAGTATTTTTAACTACACTTTAAAAAATGATCTTTATCAAAAAAATACAAAAAACATACCCAATATAATTTATGATTTTATGCTTCTAAATAATATGTTATTTTATTAAAATGTATAATATAAAAGTGACAAAAACTATATTTAAAAAGGGGGTTGGCATCAAAATACGGAGAAACTACCTTCTAAAAAATATCGTATTTATGTTTAAAATTGGATTAATTCACATTTTATGCCTCTGAATTTTATTAGATAAATGTAAAATTATTTAAAAAACTTGTTTATTCATAATATGGTTTGTTATATCCATTACCAACAATACAATGTCTAGTCATTAACTACCATTTAAAAATATTATAATTATATTATAATTATTATTTCAATATAACTCAGCCTTGTGTGCAACATAATATTTCATGGAAACCAATTGAGGCATGTCTAGTACACCATCAAACATATCTTCCCCTTTATTGTAAAATTAATATCTAATTCACAAATATTAATAAATATTAAAATTTCATATTCTTTATTTACTTGGGATGTTATCAGAGAATTTTAATTTGGACACCCACAAAAGAAAATACATGAAAAAAATACCTATGATTTACAAGAGTAAAACACAAAATTGTGACCTTGAACAATCTCTTACTTTTTAAATTCCTTATTCCCTATGAATATTGGTTTTGATAACATATGGTGGTTGATAAAATTTTCAGTATGGGTTTTGGAAACATGGGGAAACCAGACAAGGTTTTTCAATTGAATATAAGAATTAATGATGTTATAATGTCTGATAATGCAGAACATTGAAATAATTATTCATTTTGAAAAAATAACTATTTAAAATTGATTTTAATATAGAGAACATTTTTGAAAATTCTATTTATTCATTCCAAAAATAATAAATATTTCAGTTGGAAACTCAAAAGAATTCATAAATTATTCTCAAGGGAAACTAGGACCATTATATAAGGACCAGACTTACCACTCAGATACCATATCATGATGGAACTAGTCCCATGATAGATTAGGATTACTCCCTAATACTGTAGTGTTCGTTGGATTACCTGTAAGGCACATACGTGACATATCCTATTATTATAACATTACCGAATGCATTAGACTGCTCTGTGGGTGCACTGATCCAGTATGTTATAATCGGCTTACCCTGTACTATTTGGGATCACCCATCACATAGTTGGTCAATGTACCATTATGTTTGGCTAAACTCCCCATCCCCTACATTATTCATAAATTTCCCAAATGTAATTCATTGGAATTAAAAACATTTTAACTTTTATTTTACATCATATATTCCATGATGAATCTTTAAACCCAGGATTTATAGTATCTATTTCATAAAAAAGTAATTGCATGAATTTATACATATATATATATATATATCCTGATAATAGTATTTTCTCATTAGATGATATATGTATAGATAAATTTAAATATATATATATATATATTTCACATTAAAAGATACATTAATGTATATATATGCATTTATTTACATATATATATCATAAATAAAAAAATTTAATGTTAACTGAAACACACACACATATATATGTTTATATATATAAACATTTATATGAATGTATCTATTGATATCAAAGTAAAAAACCAGTTTAATCTAAAATTGTACATATATATACAGAGATACATATGTGTTGGACTAAAACTATTTCAAATGAAATTTTATATTTTTTGTATATATACAAACACATATTTGTATGTAAAACAATAGTAACTAAAACATGAATTTTTTTAATTCAATAACACCACCTAAATTTATAGATGCCTAATTAAGATTCATTAAATAATCAAAATAACTTTATAGAAAAAAATCCATACGAAGATGTACTTTTTAACACGAAATAGCCTATATATATACAAATATACATATATTGGTATGTGAAACCTTTTATTAAAAAATAATATTGGAAATTTGATATCTTTCATAATTTCATCCGGAATAATAAAAATTATTAAACATTCTAAATACACTTAGAAAAATTAAAATTGATGGGTAAAATAGTTTTTATGAATTTTTAAACATACATAAATATATAAAAGTATATGTATTTAAATATATACTTATTTTGAAATTATAAATTTTAACCTAAATTTATAATTTGAAAATTTGATTACCACTTTTAACATCATTTAATCCAAATTAAAACCCCTTCAAATTATTAAACTTTTATTTACAAAAATTATCTTCGGAAGAATGATTTCCACATATGATAATTTTAAATCAAAACCTATTGAAATATTTAAGAAGGGTCTTTTAAATAAAATAAACCATTTACATTCATAATAATGTAATTATAATTTTTAAACATTCAAAATAATTTGGTGATGATAAATATCATTTGATAAATAAATTTCCTATATAAGATTTTAAATGTATTACCCAATTGATTCATTGAGTGGAAACATTTTTTTTAAAAAAAATATACATTTAGCATCATAAATATATAAATGAAATCAATGTAACATTATAAAATACTATATATTTGGAATAAAACAATAATGTGTATGGAAATATTAAATGAAGAAACCACATTAAATAGTTTAGCATATTTTTTACCAAACATTCTCTTCACATCTTCAATAATAATTAAAATTATGTAAGAAATAAAAATAATAGTTATCGATTACAATAATTTTCCAATGAAAATATTAATTATAGAACTTACTCAAAACAATAAAGCATTGTAAAAAAATAAAAAATAAATACACATACATATAAAGAAATAGAACTAAATCTCATTACACTTTAAAATTATCATTGTATAATTAATTATATAAACAAAACAACTATTTGAATATGAAAATAGATAGTTTGGAAACATTTACAATTATATTTTAAATAAATAATAATTCAAATACCATAAAAATCATTACAAATCAGTTTAGGCTTCTACAGAAAAAAACATCATTATTCTCTTAATATTTACTTCCCTCATTAGTTCCCTTCTCTTTCACAACATTTATATATTTTTCAGTTATGCAACATGCTTCCTTCCAATAGGCACCCTCATGGTGAATATATGTGGCTTTTATAGTCAAAATTTTTAAAGTATTTATTCTTTAAAACTATACGTGTGTTTGTGTGTTTCTTTAATCAATAAAGAGGACCGAAAACAGTTTAGGTTGTTTCCTTATGACCAATGGTACCATACAAAACCAAATATTTCCTATTAGTATATTTTTTATTTTACTTTACCTCTATTATTCAAAATAATTATTATAGGTTGCATATAAAGAGGGGTTTGTGTTAACCCTAGTTTCAAACCTCTGATTCCTAGATCCTCGCCTTTCTATTCATAGAAAATGATCTTGTTGAGGGCATGGTTGATGGTGTCAGTCGTTTTATGAATGATTTCAATTTTTCATTTTGGGCAATGTTGTTGTTGGTGGTCATGGAGGTGCTAGAGTTCATCAAGGGGTGTGGGTAGTAAAGATGGTGGCTACTAGAGAGGATTGTTGAAGGAGGGTGGCGATTGAGTTATTGGGGATCTCGATGGAAAGGAATCCAATTCAGGGGGAAGATAATTCATCCCACCCCAATTTTGTGTCATTCGCTCTTTATAATTCTATATTACATTTTTATTATTAAAAATCATTATTATTATTGTTTTAACATATTATAATTATTTCATATATATATATACATAATAATATATATTTTATAATATTTTTCAGGTATATTTATATAATCAATAATATATGTATATATATATATACATCTAAAATGAAACCCAAAAAACACAACCAATAATACATATAATTATCTAAACACAAACAATTAATAAATTCCTTTTATATAAAAGAATAATAATTTTCACATAATTATGCGTCTTTTATTTCTCTCATAAAATATGCCATACATTAACCTTAATTTTATTAACTACTTAATGTACATATATTTAATAACATATATTCTATTTTAGAAAAAATGACAAGAAAATAATTATAGTTCATAAAATAATTTTATTATTAATAAAAATTATTACAAAATATAAAATATGAATGTTAGAATAAATTATGGGTTTTAATAATTAAAGTTTAAATTTTGTTCCTGATAAACTAAATATATTATAGTTAAAATCAAAAGGTTAATTTTTAAAAAAAAATATTTTTTTAAAGTAAAACTTTTTAAAAATTTACATTGTTATATTTTATACGATAAATAAAATTACATTTTATGTGACATTACCACTATTGAATTTGAATTAAAAATATTACATCGGAAAAAATTATTTACATTTATAAATTTCAACATATATTTTTTTATTTAAAAAAATATTTATTAAAATGAAAAATGTTTTCAATATACATATATATGTATCTAAATAATTTATTTATTATTATTAGTCAAAAAATACACTTGAGTGCTTTTTAACAGAATATTTATTGAATTATAAAAAATTTATAAAATGAATTAAATATAAAACTGATATATTAATTAAATAAATAATTGTATATTTTAATTTAGTAAATCTATTCTACATGATATTATTTCTATCTATACACATAAAAAGATACTATTTTACATACAATTGTTGTAAATAAATATATTATTTATATAATTACTGAAACTAATATTTATCCTTATACAAAAGAAACAAATTAAAATTATAATAGGAAACATTTTTTTACAAGTGAAAATATTATATTTAATCAATCTAAGTGTGTTATATTATACCCCCTTAAATGAAAATTTTCCTCACAATTCCTTCTCTATAAATATATAAAATAAAAAATTCATTTTTTTGAAATAAAAAACCTGATCTATGAGGTCTCTTGTTATAGTAAAAGCCTGGAATATTTATTAAAGGCCTCTATAGACTAGGGTTTATCCATATCATGGCCTCTAATGTTTCCTAATACTTGGCTCAGATTCCAATAATGATTACTAAAAACATGTATGGAATTTTTTTTATTTCTTTTATTTAATAAAACATAGAACACACTGTTATAGAAATTTATAGTGCCTAAATAATTCACAGAATATTTAGTATAGTTATAACAATGGAAAAGAGTTGAAAACTATCTTTATGATTTTGAAGATTCAAAAAAACTATGAAGGACCTCATCCACTCAACCCCATCTAGCATCCTCATACACTCTAAAAATTGGTTTTTAAGACATAGGGTGAATTCCAAAATATTTTTAAGTGGTTTCAAAACATGTTGAATCCACACTCTTATTCAATTCAAAATAAAATATGAACATTTTATAATGTTTAAAAATTTAGACCTTAGAAATCATGAATGATTTTGGAAACAAAATAATTAAATAGATTTAAATATATAGAAAAACTATAAAATCTATTTCATTCAAACAATAAATAATAAAAAATTATCTTGAAAACCGATAAGTATTTATAAAAAAATCTCAAATGAACTATTGATCATTACACAAAGTCAAGAAAAACCATCAACATTTAAAAACATGGAACTCATAGTTCCAAGATCGATTTGTATTACTATCTAATCCCATAGTGTTAATAGGATGACCTCTCTCACATCATACAAGACATCTCATGATATTAAAACATTTCCCAATGCATTGGAAACACTATCGAGGTGCACACAAAATGTAAGCAATAATGGGATCAACCGATGCTATCTAGGCCCACCAATCACATTATTTGACAAGGCCCCCAGGTGTTTGGGTTCACTACCCATACCCAACCTTCATTAATACATTATCCAATTTCAAAACATTTAAACTAAAAACATGTAAAATTTTATTTTACATCATAAAGATGATAAAGATACATTAAAACCATGATCTTTGGTATCTCATTCAAAAAATAATGAATTACTTGGATATATATAAATATATGTCATGATAAATGTATTTTTTCATTAAATGATATATGAATATATCAATTTATATACGTATATATATATATAATATTATATAAAATGATATATATATATATATATATATATATATTTACATATATATATATATTGTAAATAAAATAGTTTTACATTAGTTGATACATATATACATATATGTATATACAAGTATCTATTTATATAATAGTAAATATCAGTTTGACCTAAAATTATAAATATATCAATACGTTGATTTGAATATTTTTGAATAAAAGTGTTTGAAATGAAATGAATTATTTATGAATATATACATATATTTATTTGTAAATAAAATAGTTTTAGCTTAAACATTAATTTTTAAAATTCAATAAATCACTTGATTTTAAGGAATACAAATTAATATTATATAAATAATAAAATAAATTTTATAAAATAAAATATAAATGGTATAAATGGTTTCAAACATGTAATTTTTCATATATATATACATATATTAGTAAAATAAACATTTTTATTAATGTAATAATATTAAAAATTTGATAACTTAGAGACCTTCATAAAGAAAAATTACAATTATTTAAATATTTTAAAAATCCATTTCAAAACAAATTAGTGGGATAAAACCATTTTTTATTAATTGATATACATATATATATGCGTGTGTGTGTGTGTGTTTAGGCATATATACTTATTGTAAAATTATAAATTTTGATAATAATTAATAATTTGAATATTTGATAAGCACCCCAACATCCATAAAATCCAAATTAAAATTCCTTAAGTATTTAAAATATTTTTATAAATGGAATATCATAGTAAGAATGGTTTCTACTTATGAAAATTTTAAAGCATGAACTTTTTAAAAAAAAAATTAGGGTATTTGAAATACGAAAACCACCTCAGCTTCAAATAAATATAATTAAAATTTTTAAACACTAAAAATTTCTTTTTGAAAATAAAACTCCTGGGATAAAGAAATTTTATGTACGAGATTTTAATTGAATAACCCACAGAATCATTTGCAGAAGTACATTTTTGTAAAACAAAACTATCCATTTATGATCATAAATATATAAAAACAATCAAAATACCAACGTAATATTTATTGTTGATAGAGTGAAAAATTATTTCTAGGGAAATCGTAAATGAATAAACCACATTAAATAGTTAGAAAATGCTTTAACAAGCAATAGCCCTAACATCTTAAACGCATAATTAAGAATTATTTAAAAAAATAAGGCAAATCTTTTATATGAATTTTGAATATAATTGTCAAAACATATAATCCACATTAGATAATGAATCTCTAATAAAAAATAAACTTACATTCATAAAAGAAGAACTGATATTATTTACTCATAATTGTTTTTTCATAAAATTAAATCTATATACAAAAAAATTGTATTTTCATCTAAAAGTATACTATTTTGAAATGATGACATTGAGTTTTTTTAAACTAATTCCCTTATATCTTATTTCTGAAAAAATATTGTTTGGATTTATGTATAAATTTTGTATTCTCCAAATCTTGACCACCCACCTTGTTTCCCTTTTCTCTCAGTCCCTTTATAATTTTTTCTGTTATGGAGTATGCATTATTCTAATATCTCCGCTCATGGGTTAGCGTATTGGGATTTTTAGTAGCCAGTTTTTTCTATGGAATTATTTATATTATATAACTAAATTAGTATATGTGTTTAAATATGTTTTTAATCAATATATACTATAAGAAATACTTTAGGATTTTACCATTCGGCCAAAAGAACCAATTAAAATCACAAATTTACTCTTATTATTTATAATATTTATTTTACTATGGGATTTTAATTAATTATTATAAATTTTTTAAATGGGTTGGGGTTCAAGTTACTCATATTTACAATCCTCAGCTTCCTCAATCCACCCTTTTCTATCCATTGAAATTAAACTTTCTAGGGGTAGGATCGAAGGAATTCAACTTTATGTTTGTGGTCATAGTTTTTCTATTAGGAAAACGTTGATGGATGTGGTCAAGGTGGTGCTAAACTTCATCTGGTAGTGGTTGTTTAGATGATGATGGATGCCATAGAGGATGGTCGAAAGAGGGTGGTGATGGAGGTGCGTGTGCAGTTGAAATTGATACAGCCTTTTCATGGAGAAGATAATGTATCCCACCCACAATTTATTATCATTACATCTTTTTTATTTTATATTAATTTATTATTATAATAAATATTTAATATTATTAGTGAGATAACACATTATCATTATTTCATATATATATATATATATATTATATTATTGAACATATTTTACATATATATATATATATATATAACTAAAACAAAATAAAAACACAAAAATAACATAAATAATAATTATATAAATTTACACATATTAAACAAATTATATTACATTTTAAAAATATTCATCTAGGAATGTGTCATTTCATTTTCATGTAATATATTCCATACATTACCCTTGGTTTTATTATCTATATAATATACATATTTTTAAGTATATATATTATAACATAATAAAATAAGTAATGAAATAAATTATAATTTCGAAATTAATATTATAAATAATAAAAAATATTACAATATTAATTGTATTAATTTTTAGAAGAAATTAAATTTTATTTAAACCTATTTGTATATCTTAATTTCATGATATACAAAAAAGTCTATTTGAGAACATTTTATAAATTTAAACTATTATCATTATAACGAAAAATAAAATTACATTTTAAGTGACATAAACTCTATTGAATTTAAATAATAAATGAAACTTTTGAAAAAATTATTTACATTCATAAATACCACTATTGATCATTAGATTTCAATTAAACATTCATTAATATTACAATTCTTGTTAATATAAATATATGTTTCAAAATAAATTATTTTTTAAAGATTATTAAAAAATTACAAATTCAAACCATATGAATATATATTAATTTAATAATAATAATTTTTCAACATGAATAAAATGTAAAAAATTATATTGACTAAATTATTTTGGGTTTATTTTAACTCATCGAGTATTTTCAACATGATATTACTTACATCTAAACAAAAACCAATATATTATTTTTAAAAACTATTATTATAGATATTATTCACCTTATTAATAAAACAAATATATATCCAAAAACAAATAAAACTATTTAAAATTATATTTAGAAACAATTTTATAAAATTCAAAGAATTATAATTTCTAAAACCAGGGGTGTTAGATTAACTTTCTCTAGATAACCTACTTTCAGGTGATAAATTACCTTTAGGAGTCAAAATAATTATTTAATATTTTTTCCATTTCTAAATATTCACATGCTACAAATATTATCCTACATATAATCCATGTAATGTGTTATTCTATATGACCCTTTTGAGATCAATTTCTCTCTTTATAAGAGAATATTTTATTAACCCTTTTAGGATGTGGGTTCCTCAAAAAAGTTATTTCTACGTTTCAAACCCCTGATTATGGAGATAAATATTATAATATAAGGAATCAATTTATTTATAGTCAGTAGAATTTAAAATTCATGTGTTCTACCATTATATTTAATGGTGTGTGCGACACAGAACATTAAGCTTAAACGACCGATGAAATATAGTTCATTAAATTTATTCTCTTCCATAGATTATAGAATAATAAAAATTGGGTCATAGTGATCTCTAATACAGTTATAATAGTCAATATATTGGTACTTATGAGTATTAATAAATAAATGTGTAAGTTTTTGGTTATCTATTAAATACAAATATATGTATTATCATTTAATGAATGAATTTTGTTCTTCTGAAAACTTATTTTTTTATAAAATACGGTTTAGTCATACATTGAACACATAATTTAAAATTTTTTAAGACAATTTTATTATAAAATTAATAAAATTCAATTATTTTTTTCAAAAATAATATCAAATTTATCTTAGGGTAAATTTCTCTATTTTTTAAATATTTAATTTTCCAATAAATATTGAAAAGTACTGAATTTTTATTGATTATTATATTAATTTTTAAATTATTTATAAAGTCAAATTATATAATTAAATTTTTATGTAAAATTAATTAAATTATATATATATATATTAATCCAATTCAATTCATTGGAATCATTTTATATTGAATTTTTATATAAAAACATTTTAATTTTTGAAGATATTCTCCTTGAAAAACTGCATTCTCATCCCCTATGTAAGATCAATAATAAATTAGTATTTTCCAATATTTGGTATAGAATTTTGAAAATATTTATTTCATATTTTGATTTAGAATAATATCTATTATATAATATTATCGATATAATGTTTTACCCAAACCAATTGTCAAAACTGTAAAAAAAAGTAATTACCATGGAAAAGGTAAAAATATATTTATCGAGGGTAAAACCAAAAGCATAAGTTCTAATATAACCTGAAGAATTTTTTAAAATATATATTATGAATATATATATATATATATATATACTATTTATGTCTCTCTAATACTATATGTTGGTCCTTTTTTGTAAAAATCGTGAGTACACATTTTTCGTTAAAATAATTACAATTGTGCTTTCCTAGAAACATATAAAAGTAAACCCCCCTTCTATCTTCTTCACATATTGAAACCTATTGGTTTTGGACATTACCGACCAAAATAACATTGCATATTCACACATATAATAGTATAATCCTTTGTTTTTGTATAAATGCAACATAGGAAGGCTTATATTGAAAATAAATGGAGAATTCCCAAAGAAGTTGTACTGTTCTTTACTGGGTATTTTTATATTTATTATTCCTCAACACCATTTATTTATTTTTAAAAAATTTGACATAATAAACCATGGGACATCCATATACTAAGAATTGTTTTTAAATAATTTCATAAACTACTACTATCCAAACATCCATTGAATGGGTTATCAAATTAGAATTACGGTGCATGGTAGACTACAGCCTCACAAACCGATGTTATTCATTTTTTCATTAACACCTCTCACCATTCGGTATTATGATGGGCCTAATATATATATATATATATATATATATATATATTATATTAATAAAATAATTTTACCTCTAGAGTCATTGTATCCTATATATTTTACCTTCCACTATACATGAGATACAATAACTTTTCTCGAGTGTTAAACAATGTACAACTGCACAAAGTTAAATGATTCGTCTTTCACTAATTCTTTCCATGGAAATTGATATTGATAATGTCAATGATTTTTGTGTTATATAAATGACTGAATTATGATATTCATGTAATATTTATCCTTATAAAATGATAATATATATCATTTTCATTGTTAGTTTTTCATACAATGATAGATGATAACGTCGTTCGTATGTTTGTGTACAACCACATTCATGAAATAATGTGACTCTATTTCCATCACCACACCAAATTTATTATATTTATTAATATTTTTTAATTTAAAATATTTTAGTTACGATATTATGATATTTTTTAAAGTTAAAATATAAATTACTTCATTAGAAAAACGATCATTGAAAAATGGAAACATTACTAATTCGTACGTACAACCCACCGCATCTATGATTATAAATTTTTCCATTTTTTATAACCATAATTCATGATTGGTTATATATATAATTTATTTATAAATTCTGTTAATATTTCAAAATTATTTATATGATTATGAATATAATATATGTAGGAAACAAATCATTCATGATGAAACACACATAAGAAAACATTACATTTAACATACAAATCAATAATAATCATGAAATATTATTAACTGAATAGTGATAAGTTGTTATAAAAGGATCATATATGATATTAAAAAAATTTAATAAGGTTATTATATAATTTAATAACATTTTTAATACCATTATAAAGTATGTTCAAGCACACTCAGCCAAAATAAATCATCAAGTAATGAACATCATCTCAATTTATGTTCGTTGAATCATATTTTAATTTTTTGCACAAAATTTATTGTCTATAGTGTATATAATTACCATTTTAAAGGTATTTTAATGCTTATTATATAAATAATTTTTTAAATTATCAATTTTAATCATGTTGTCCAAGTTGATTTTAAATAATATTTTCCATGTTATACAAATATCCCAACTCAATTTTTTTATTGGGTTATATTATTTTTTATTTTCATTGACATTATAATATTATGTGTTAGATAATTTTGAATATATATTTTTTTATTTATAATTTTTTATGTTAATATTTATTTGAAACACATAATCGATTCATTGATTAATTATCACTTCAACATTATGATCATTATATGTTCTTGTTTCACATTCCATTCGGAGATGGATGGTTTATATTCATGGATTTTAGTTAAAAGAAATTGTTTCAATATTTAAAAATAAAACTATTTATTTTTATTATATTCTTTTTATTGTTGATATTTTCATGTAATAGTATCATTTTTCAACTATTTTTTAGATAAAATAATTTTAAATAGGTTCTTGATAAAATCCTACTTTATTTTTACCTTCAGTTAGAAACCCATTTTCTTCCAAAACCGTATTTTCCAAGAAAAATTATAAATGTTTAAAAAAAATTCAAAATGATATATTAATTAAATTTTTATGTGTTTTTAATTTTTAAAAAATAATTTTTATTGAATATCCATTATTTTCAATACAACTCCAATTTATATTTTTAAAAAAATAGAAAGGAATATTTTTTTTAGCATGTAATCATTGAATGATGGTTCAAACAACTAGGACCAATATTTTCTTTAAATATTTCTTTATATTCTTCAATGATTATTTTAAATAAAAAATATTTTCAAAATATGTTTTGAACATCTAGTTTTAAAAAAATATTTTCAAATGATAAAGATATTTTCATTATGATTTTTTTAAAAGATAATTTCATTCTCAATGAAAATAAACATTAATTTTTACTCAAATGAGTATATTATGTATAGTTACTATCCTTTTTATTTAAACATATTGTTTATGATAATTTTTTCTAAAAAAAGTTTTGATATTAACCTCTTAGATTAATTTATTTATTCATTAACATTATATTTAATTATTCACATTCTAATGGACATTAAAATACCCCTATATATACAAATTACATATCGTGGATATGTTTATTTATTGAAATATATATAATTTATACATATAATGTACTAAATTGAAATTATTTCTTTATTTGGGTTAATATTAACAAATATATATTCCTTACTCAATATGTATATTTGATGATATGGAATAATTTTCATGAATTAATAAAATTATTCATTATATTTTATATAATTCATACATTAAGATATAGGTGGGGCCCTGTTATATATAGAACCTCGATTCAATGGTACTCTCATTAGGTGAATCAATAAACAAGCATAAAATTATTCATCTAACCCCAATGAGTCTCTGCCCAGTAGTTTCAAACTCTATTTTTAATTATATTGATGGTAAAGATAACATGTTCCTATGAAATGATATCTAATAATTAAGAATTTACCTCATTTACAATTCATCTAATATCAACAAGTAGATTTTTAATGATATTTTCTCTAGATGCATTTCAATATCATTCATTTATTTCTAGAATATGTTTTTTAGTTATTTACATTTCTATATTTATTATTACTTATCTAATTATGATAATATTGTTATTGAATAAATTAAACCTGTTTTCATGTATTTACTTATCCATATTGACTATTATTCTTGAGGATCTCTCATTGATATTATATATTAATGTGTTTCCCTCATAGTTTATTAATTATATGGAATATTTTTTCAGTTTTTTACATTTCTCTATTTGATTATGCATCTTTATTTAGGATAAATTCTCTTATACTCACCCCTTAATGAGAATATGATATCAACATTTTCTTCAATAACTAGGCATCAATTATGTGTAATTTTAATTATTTAAAATGATATTCTTTATGTAATAAATTGATTCTAAAAATGGTGGTGATTTATTTATAACAATTTTATACAAGAATCAAGAATTTATATTGTTTAGAAAAACTAATAAACTATTTAGAACATATGGATTTGATTATTTTTATATAATAAATTTATAACAAATTGGGCAATGACTCTAGGATAATGGGGCCAATTTTGTTACAATGTGTTCACTATTAGGGAATCAGACATAAGATGTTAGCATAGTAAATGCACATGGGATGTTTTGGGATACATAGTATTTCCTAAAAGGATAATCAAAATATATTTATTAATTGTTAAAAAAATAAGTATAAAAAAATATTTGGGACTTTAATATTTTAATAAATTAGAATATCCCAAAAAATGGGGAGTAAATTTTACAAATTAATGAGAAAGGGTAAAATATTTTTTATTTACTTGAATGACTAAAATTATGATTGGAGGAATTAAAAAAATTATTTCTAAAGGAGTAATGAATATGGGATTAAAATTCAATGAAGAGGTAAAATAAAATGTATAAACTGGAAATATGTATCATTTTATGAATTAAATAATGAGTTAGACACTTTTAAATTGGTTTACCAAAAAGGATCCATGTATAGAAATGTTTCCCTTGATAAATTTTATTTCAAAGAAGGTATTAAGAAATGAATGTAATAAATGAATAACAAAAAAATAAAATGGAAAGGTAATCTAGTTTAAAATTTAATATAAATAAATATAAATAATTTTTATTGAATCTATAACATGAAATGTTGATATAATGAGTTGTGTATAGAAAGAAAAATAAACCAAAAAGGGGGTGGTTCAAGTAAATCTCTTACATAAGGTCTATATTCATTATGTACTATTAGTTAATTTACTAAATGTTCAAAAAAATATTTATTAAATACATTATTATGAGACTAATTAAATTATATTTTAATTATTATTATTATTTATTATTTTAGAGTTAGATAATTGAAGCACCGAGTCTACATTAACATTCCTACTGTCCTCTGTGTCATATATCCATTGTCATATTTGTTATAGGAAATAATAAGAGTTCATATTTTATGGTTTATAGGTCCAATGATATAATGAAATTAAGTTAATGAGTTTCCATGTGATAATGTCTATATAATTCATAAATAAGAATGATTTTGAGAGTATAGTTTTTTTTTTGTAAGGGTTAGGTCATTTATGTAGTTTTCCAACAATGAATAATTTAAATTGTTTTATTAAACAATAAGAGTATTTCAGCACACAATGATAGGAATAAAAAATATAATTATTCATTATAGCTTTAATAATAACAATATAATGTAATCCATCCATGAAGGTGGTGTTGAATAACGATATTTATCATTCTTGGGGAAGTTTACCGAACATAATATGACCATAGTTTACATTATAGAATTTATTATGGGGAGGGTATGAAATCAGTATTAAATCAAAATAATAGAATATAATGTGTTTTGGATTAATATGTTACTATTTCAAGGTTTGTGAAATTTATACAAGGGAGGTTGAAGAATAAAATAATCTAAAGGGGCTCAATTTTGAATTTCTCCTCTTCCATTAGGGATTCATATGGGGTCACCTTTAGACTACTTGGGATGGAGTTTTGGTAAGACTATAATATTATGAACATGGATTATAGGGTTTTATAAGTATATGGGTAGAGTTTAGGATAACTCTATGTCTTATATGTTTCAAGTAAATTGGTTTTGGAGGGTGGTATCTACGGAATCCCAATTCATTATTACATAAGCATTTTATTACAAGAAACAAAAAATATATTTTTTTAATGATTAATTGGTTGTAAATTAAAAACATAATATATAAACATATAAATAGAACATCACAATCCACATGAAATATGTCTTCATTTAAAAAAAATACGATGTTCTAATATTATATTATTTTCATATTTATTAGTGTTCTAGAATTAAATAGTTAAAATCACAAATAATGGTTCATACCATTATCATCCCATGATCTCAATATTTATTCCAGGAACATAAATGTAGCATATAAGATGGTGTAAAAAACTAAAATGAGTGAGCATACACTGCTACGAACTAAACACTAATAAATATAGGAGAATCAGTGTGAGAGATGACCCCCCCCCCCCTTACCACATGGATATTGTTCACTCCACCATGTATTAGGGTGTTTCCAGGACCCATCATCTGATTGAGGTTTAGTGTTCATTAGTGATATAGGAAAATCATACTTCTCTGATGAAATCAATACTGTTCTTCCTACAATAATCATTTTAGAACCATCCACACTCCCAATTTCATCACGAATGAATTCATTTTTGTTTGATCTATTAAGAATTTCAAACAAACTGAAGGCATTTTTTCATAATATCTAACATCATACATGGTACTAACCATCCCCTGTTCCATTGGAGGTACTGTAACTGCATCCTAAAATGTAGCACCAACCTTGATCAGTGGAATAGGAGATTAAACATGTTTCCCTTTCCTGTTCTTAGAAATACATCTATCATTTTAAAACTGAGTATCAGTATGCATTTGGGTAACATTTTACAAATTATACACGCCACAATGGGATTATTTGTTTTTAATTCCATCCACAATAACATCACGAAAGGATTGATTAGATTTTTCCTTAAAAAATTCATAACCATCTTAGACTGATGGAGAAGAATCCTTCTCTGTTGGATTATATATAGTTGGTGTGTCATAGCATGTAGATTTCTGAAGAGACTCTACTTGCTCCTCCCCTTAAAAATAATGAACCAAAGGATCCTATACCTAGAGCTACTTTAGCGGCTATTCATGGGGATTAACCCTATCCTTCATATAAACCACCTTCGCCCCACATGGTTTTACCCCCATCGAGGAGATGTGATTCCTGTTTCTAGGGGCAGAATATACCACATTCATCTAAAATTTTCACACATTACTTTAATCAGAATCATTATGCCCAACAGTCCTGCAATTGTTATAGAAATCCAGGATTGATTCATAAGAAAACTCAACATCAAATTTCCTACCATTGACAACTAATGTGGCATAGTCAGGTAAATTATTCTACAAGTCCACGTCAATTAATTCTCGGGAAATGTACTAAAATTTCCCACGTGTTGTACTCTCAAATGCACAGATGTTGTTCAAAATTCATGGTTTATGCCGGGTGTTCTGGTATCCATTAATTTTGAATAACATAGTCTCTTTCATTGGTGCCACTAAGACGATTTTTATTAAACTATTTTTTTATTTTTATAGCCAAAAAGCCCGAGATCCAGGTGAAAACCTGCTCCCAATCACATAAAAAAAGAGTACATAGTACAGGCCAACTTAGCGAAGGGGGGCCTTAGACAGCCTTGTGTACAATGTGCCAATCCTATCACTGTGAACGAGCTCATTATAGTAATTAGGAAGTACCAATGACCAGCTTGAACTAGCCTCCATAATTGCCCTTTTTGAGAGGACGTCCACCACCTGATTTGCCTCTCTATACACATGAGACACCTCCAGAGAAATCGACTCAACAAGATGCAGAGCATTAACCCATACAGCAAGCATCTTCCATGGCACATTCCTGGATCACTCCTTCAGAATCTGTGTTGCAACAGAGGAGTTCGATTCGATCCACAGCCTCCGCCAATCATAATGAGCCGCATATCCAATCTCCTTAATCATTTCCCATAGTTCAGCATCGATTTCATTTCCATTGCCTATGTAATGAAATAAGTATCCTTTGACAAATCCTCGATACTTCATGAACACACCACCACATCCAGTAGGTCCAGGCGCACCGGCGGCTGCCCCGTCCACATTCACCTTTAACCAATCAGTTATAGGTGGTATCCACCTGATATATTTCATCACTTTGGGCCTCTGCTCCCTGCAACTTACACCTAGGGTTCTCAATAGAAGAAAATCAGAAGTGTCATTATTCATTGAACCAGATTGATTTACCAAGGAAGAGACAATATATCGATGCATCATCATAATACCATCCTTGAATGAGGGCCTTCCATTGTTGAAGCCAACACTGTTGAGGGCCTTCCAAATGAAAGAAATCAGAGCAACAGAAGCAGAAATGAGCAGGGACTTGACCTGCTCACTTCAGACAGCTTGCATGGCTGAGGCTAGCAGTCCACTAACCGAGTGAGAGGATAATTGGCATTGGAAAACTTCATTCAAGTAACTCCATAACTGCACAGTAAATGGGCAGAAAATGAACACATGGTTGATAGTCTCATCTGCAGCCAAACAGAAGAAACATACCGGTGCAACAGTTAAACCGGTTCGCTGCAAAGCATATTGAAGAGGCAGCCTTTGCTTCCAAATGCACCAGATCAGAAGTGCATCAGCCGGAGCAATGTAAGGGGTCCGCACTCCCTTCACCCAAGAAGGTACATCAGTCGCATTGCCACATTGTAGCATATATGAGTCACGGTTGTAGAAGCACCCACTAGGCGTTGGTTTTCATATAAGGATGTCATAGTCAACATATTCATACTTGGAGATCTCTGTCCATAATTGAGGAGGGATGATGGAATAAGCCTATGGATTCCCCTGTAAATCATAAATGGAATGACTCTTTAAAGACAAGGGAATGCTGGTGGAGTGATTAATTGGGGATGACAGCCACTGCGTGCTCCAGCAGTTAATTTGAGAATCAGCACAAACCAGCCATTTAGCCTGTGTCATAATGTAGATGCATCCTCTCTTATGGAAGGCCAGACAGAGGATTTCAGATACACATTTGAGTTCTTCTGTAACCTGCCAACAAATCTGCTAGACAGAAATTTCAGATAAGGATCAGTGCCAGACAAAAGTCTCTAGGTGAAGTTCCGTATCAATGCATCATTGAAAATCCTAACATCTTTCAGCCCCATCCCTCCCCTTGCCACATTCCTTATGTTGTCCTTTGATGCAACAGTAATATGTTTCCTCTTTTGTGTCGATCCAGTCCAAATGAAATTTCTAATCATACCACAAAGCTCCCTGAGAAGAGAAACTGGCCATTTATAGAGTGAAAACGAGTAAACGAACATTGAAGTGATGACAGAATTCACAAGACAAATCCTAACAGCTTGGGACATGTTCTTTCCTTTCCAACCAGTTAGCTGATTTTTGATCTTAAGTGCAATACCCTCCAGGTAAACTATTTTCACTCTCCCCCAAAACAAAGGCAGCCCAAGGTAGATGAAAGGTAGTGCACCTCTCTTAACCCCAAGCCTTATAACTATACTATTTTTCCTTGCTAGTCGAATTCCTTCCCCAAATACAACAACAGATTTCGCCCAGCTTATAACCTGGCCTGCCACTTCCTCATAGTGGTTGAAGATAACCTTTATGCAAGATATGGTTTTCCTGTCAGTTTTTGAGATGAGCAAAATATCGTCAGCATAGAAGAGATGTGAAGGGGAAAAGCAACCCCTCCCATATGTCATCCTCTTATAGATCCCAAGATTGACAAGATCATGGAGGCATGTGCTCAGATAGTCTTCAGCCAAGGAGAACAACAGCCCAGATAATGGGTCACCTTGACTGACACCCCGAGAGCATTGAAAAAATCCCTCAGGTGATCCATTGACCAGAATAGATAACCTAGAACTTTCCAGAATACATCGCACCATACCAATGAATTTACCTGAGAAGCCATGCATGCTCAAAACATTGAAAATAAAGTCCCATCTGATGGTGTCAAATGATTTTGATATGTCAACCTTTAGGGCCATATTCACATCCCTCGATTTATTCCTCATAATGTTAACACACTCTGAAGCAGTGAAAAGAATGTTTTTGATATTCCGGCCAGGAACAAACCCAAACTGGTTAAACGAGATAAGAGATCTTGCTATCTCACCAAGCTAAATTTCCATGATTTTACTGATAAGTTTTGGAATAGTGTTTCCAATAGCAACAGTCCTGATGTCCTTAATATCCAAAGCATTCTCCCTCTTGGGAATCATAGCAATAAAGTTTGAGTTCATCCCAACTGGATTGTAAGAATGGAGAAAGAATTCTTGTACCACTTCAATCACTTCCTTATAAAGGATGTCTCAATAATACATAAAGAACTTGTTGGAAAATCCATCTGGCCCAGCGAAACTGTCCATGTTCAAGGAGAAAAGAGCATCATGAATTTCTTTGGTGGAGGGGATGTCAGTTAGTCTTTTGTTCTGTGCATCATCCAAACTAGGCTCAATGCATTTGATGATTTTATCTGAAATTTCCACCCCAGAATCAGAATAAATATTTTCAAAATAGCATGTCACAGCATTGGAAATGTCATTCTCAGAGGTAAACATATTGTCATCAATTTTTAAAGCCTTAAGGTTCCTTATTACCTTCCTCTCCCTGTGCAAGAAATTGAAGAACCTGGAGTTCCTATCTCCTTCCTTCAGCCTTCTCACATTGAACTGATTTCGAGTCAGGTTTTCTTTAAGAGACAAGAGACTGTCAAGGGTTGAGGTAGCCTGTATCTCCTCTTGGGATGGTAGGTCTTGAAGGGTATTATGTTGTTGGCACTTGGACAAAAGTGAGTCAACCTCTTTAATATCCTGATCCAGGTTGGAGAAAGACTTCTTACTCCACACCCTTAGTCTGGATTTTACAATGTTAAATTTACAAGTGAGGGTATACAATGCACTTCCTTGAGAAACCTCTTTCCAAGATTCTGCAACATTCTCTCTACACCCTGACACTACCAGCCATGCATTGTTGAATTTAAAGGGAATAGGAGCTGATCTCAGACTTCGAAAACAGATATCAATTAATATGGGATGATGATCAGAGTGTAATCTAGAGAGGGTCATACCAGACACTTCCATTTCCTCACTTTTTTCACCCAACTGCACCAGGAACCTGTCAATTTTACTCTCTTTCCTTCCATTAAGGGTGCATCGGCTCCAGGTAAAAGCAGCACCTGAGATAGGCACGTCAACCATTCTGCATTGGTCAATACATGAGGAAAATTATCTTGCAGATGCCCTATAGAAATAACTTCCAGTTTTTTCTTTAGGCCTCATAACCGTGTTAAAGTCACCAAGAACCACCCACCTCATGTCATTGTGCTTAGATCTTTCTATGAAGTTCCTCCACAAGCTTCTTTTTCTTGGGTATTGATTGAAAGCATAAACAAAGGTAGCACAAAAGGTGTTAGATTGATAGAAGCAAATCATGGTGACAGACTGTTGATCACTTTGGAAGGACTCAACTGTTATAGTATTATGCTTTAAAGTCCATAAAGATTCCGAATCATTATCCATTGGATTGGCTGCAATGAATGAATACCCCAGCGCAGACCAATTAAATTCCATCCACCTAGAAAATTTAATACGGGGTTCAGCAATGCCAATTAACATTGGTTTGTTGGTCAAGATAATGTGCTTTAGGGATTTGACCGTGGGAGAATTCCCAATTCCCTGGAAGTTCCAAAATAGGACTTTCATTGATGAGAGGACCGCTGCCTAGTACAGGGTCCAGCATAGCCTGTTGCAATGCATTTCTCTGATTCTAGAAGCCTATCCCCTTCTGTATCATCTGAAGATCCTCTAGTAGATTCATGAGCATCATCATCAGTGGATAAGGAAATGAACCTGTTCTCCGAAAAGATTGGTCCTATCAAAGTGGCAGGAAGAATCCTCTTTGCAGCCTTAGCAGCTTGTACCTGTGAAAAATCACCATCCATCGCACCATCCTCCTTTACTGTCTTATCACTGAGCATTGAAGTTTTTCCTGGAGTTTCTGGAGCCTCTTTCCTCGGCTCCTGCAAACTGGGAAATCCCTCATTGCCACCAAATAGATCATTATTATCCTGACCTTCTGGAGGCCCTTGAGGAGTCTCCTGTACCGGATTCTCACTTGCTGAGCCTTGTATCATAGCAGCATCCTTCTTGGATATTCCAGAGTCCTGTACAGCAATAAGAGAATTACCCATATCATTCTTACCCTGATCTTCCTCATCCTTCCTATCACTGGGAGGATCCAGCCCGTATTTGTCACCATGCTCACCAACACCAGCAGCATTCACTGGGTTCTTTTTAGCCTCTGGCATGACATTCATTACCTGCTTCACAGGCACCTAGGGGGTAATTCCCTGATCTTTTTCTTTCATTCGACAATGTTAGTCGTCATGACCCTTAATGTTACAAATTGATCAAAATTTGTTCTTCTTACATTCTGCAAGGAGGTGCCCAAAAATGTGACAATTGCAAAAAAATTTGGGTTTCCTATCATAACCAATCTTAAGGTTGATGCTATCATCTCTGGTGGTGAAGACAACTTCCTCAACTAAAGTGTTAGCCTTGTCAACCTCCTCCAATATTCTAGCATAATGCCCAAAATTGGGATTGTCAGTCTGCTTATCCAATCTAATTGAAATCCCAACGGAAGAGGCAATATCCCATAAAATTTGTGGATGCCAATATAACCAACTCAATTTATGGATACGTATCCATACCTGTGCAAAGGAGTTACTCACATTGATGGGGTCAAAGTTCCGATCCCACTCATGAATCAGAAGGAATCCGGGATTAAGAGGGACAGACCCTATACTCCATGCATGCCGCTTGCATTCATCAGAGGGGAAGACAATGTGATAGAACCCCTTCCCCATGGCCTTCATCTTCCAGTCACTAAATCCCCATAACTCCGCCATCCTGTTAGAAAGATCATGAAATTTCCATGGTCGAACACCATTTGGGATAATCACCCTTGAGATAATGGAGAATTTACATAGCCTGACTCGCTCCTCAATTGCAGCCTGATTCGCAGCTACGTGTGCAATACGCCCTTTCCTGATAATACTCCCTGAATTTTCCGCATCACAATCCAAGAAGGAGAAGCCACCATTTTTCTTGGCCACATCAGCGAAGCTTTTCCCCTTAATAAAGTTGTCTTGAGTGGCCAATTTCTCCGATTTCCGCTTCACACAGAGGCTGAAGAGATCATGATGCCCTATCAGATCTTCATCTTTTAACACAATCGCATCCTTCCCTACTGTATCAACATAACCCTTCTTGGTTCTAGGGGTTTCGTCGGTCGTCTCTTCAGTAGTTTCCATCGTCATCTTTTTATTGTTATATTTCAATGATTAACATTCAAATTATAGAATTTTAGTTTAAAAACTCTAATTTCATTAAGAATTCACCATGCCCAATTTATATTAGTATGAGATTTTGAGAACTATATAATAAATAATTTTTTTACAAACGGTAAAAAAATTAATTTTTTTATTAAAAACATTAATTTTTTGATAACATCAAAATAGAATTGTGATATAATACTTATTAAACATATCTAAATACTAAAATATGATATTATAAAATAAATACTTTACAAAAAAAATCAGGTCATGTAAATTATAATTTATTTCATGATAATTATAAAAAATCAATGTCAGCACAGATACAATGAATGCATAAGAAAATTTGTTTTATCATAGATAATGATTGAGTGGTAAAAATTATTTTCACAACATATTTATTAATTATTATGTCTCATTTATTTTTTTCGCTGATAATTAATACTCTTAGAGTTAAATGACATGAATCATATACAAATGCCTGTACATTTTTTTACATGGAATAGAATGCCAAATTATAAAATTAAAGTGGGTTTTTTACATGGATATGTGTAAATATAAATTTTGAACGAATAAAAAGGATTATTTTGAATTTAATTAATTTATTTTTAGATTAGTAAAAAAATTTAAATTATATATATAAAATAATTAACTTTGATTCTTTTGCAATGATGATGCAGTGATTCTACAGGAAGATGAAAAATCAATAAAATGATTTTAATTAACATTTTCAAAAACATTAATGCCCCAAAAATATGAGTAAATAGTTTTTATGAGTATTCATCGGCCATAATTTTTTTTTTGGAATTTGGATCCTTTTAGACCCACATGGATCATATTAATCCCTTAAAATATTTTCTAAATTATGTAATGATAGTCACACTATAGTTCTTAAAAGGTATTTCATTTTAATATATTTTTTATAGAATATATGTTTGAAAATAAATATTTTTTTTAATATAAACTAATATTTATAAACATGATAATTTATTATTTATTTTACGCAACAAATAAATACCATAAGGGATTTCAGAGAGATAAAGATATAATTAATAATTTAATGGAAAAATTTAAATAAATGATTTTAAAAATATTAAAATATATATGAAATTGAATTATTAAGTAGGTATATGAATTATATATGCAACTATAAAATTTATATGATATAATAAAATATGTTATTCTAATTTTAATGTTTCCTTTAATGTTTTGAAAGGAAGAGTTATGAAACTGTTAAATTTGAAGAAAAATTTATTTCATGAATATAATATTTTATTAAATTTTTTTTAAAAAAAAATTAATTTGGAAAAAATGATAATATTTGGTTGAAAATATAATCCCATAATCTTTTTAATAATTTTGGAAGTCCTTACACATATTAAATCCATATTCTGTTTTAATAATTTCTGTAATTTCTATTTTTTTCTATCACCTAAATTATAAAATGGGACTCCGTCATTTACATAATTTAATTACCTTGACATTTATAAATTGATATACTATATGAAATTTTCATCTCCTCATCTATTTCCAGATTCTATTATTTTTATTGCCACAAATATTATAATTTCCAATGACTTAAGAAGGTTCTCTGGGAGAAAACATTAACATGTTAAATTCCTCATTCTTCTCTTTTAAATTATTTCTCACTAATAACATATCCTTACCTAGTATTAAATGTTTCCGTATAGATATATTATCACATATATAATATAATTATAATTTTTATTTTAATATCAATCATAGAATCTTTTATATTTTTCATTTATTCTTATAAACGAAATCTTCATCCATGGTGTGTCAATTCACTACCTTCTTGGATGATGGATTTTTATTTTAGTTTACTAAATTAATGTAAAATTTAAATCATATTATAAATTTATAAAATAGAGTAATTATATATTATATATGGTCTCATATTCAAAATTTAACATATGTCTATAATATTAAAAAAACAAAACTAGTTCTTGAAGGTTGGAATACCGCCAAAATAAACTAAATTTTTAGCATTAACATTTTACAAAATGAATCATCCTCGTGTTAGAAATAAAAATTATATATGGGATGAAATAAAAATATTTTTTCTGTTTTTATATGATTTCAATCCACCTCTAGAGTATTATTTTCATTTTATATTAAAATACACAAATAAAATAACCACGAAACAGTGAAACGAACACACCCAAAACAATGACAATAGAAAATATTATTGACAAATAGGTTGAAATATTCTATAATTGGATAATATACAGTTGTATAAATATCATTTTTGTTCAATAATAAGTAAAAAAAACTTCTAACCATTATACATGAGGTATGAACACATTCAATTGAAGATGATCATGAGGTATGGGACATTTTTTTAAATCCTATTTTATGCCTCTTTTGACAAAATTCATAAAGAATATTTATTTTTTACTTATTCTACAAGAAGTTATTTTCCCATATTTAATACTTGTTATTATTTTTCAGACTCCATTACAATTTGAACTTTTATTTGAAGAAAACATTTTCAGTTTTATGGGCAGAATATTTTGTTAAAAATAAGTGATTTTAATTAATGAATGTTTTTATGATGCATTTGTTTATTTTTTTGACTATGTTATTTTTATTTGGTGTTAATTATGATTATTGGTGGTTATGTTATAATTAAAATATGGTTGGTTCTATGGGATCCCCTAAATGCATTGGGTATGATGGAAGTTTTCCATAATGGTTATTCTAAGTGTAATTGTAATAGTTACTTCATGAGGGGGTTGTGATGGTTGCATTGTAAGGTAGTCATAAGGGTTAAAAATCATATGGTAGCCTTGAAGGTAAAAATAATAAGAATGTGTTGTATGAAAATTATTTTGTTTGTCACCAAAATAAGTTGTTATGCTTTTTTTGTTTTATGAAAAACTTATGTTTTCAGAATGTGTGTATATGTTACTTTTATGGGGATGAAGTATATCATTACTTTGTTTATAAGTATTAATTGACCAATTTTTTCTTCCCTTTTTATTTTTTATGTACCTTTCTATTATTTTTTCTCATCCCATGTTTTAAATGCTTTTTCACATTTTTTAAGGGTGGGTAAGTGAAAATAAGAATCAAATATAAATTTTGTGAATATTTTTTAGGGAAATAAATTAGTTTTTATTTTTAAATACATTTTTATAATTGAAAAAATTGAAACTATTTTTTTAGTATTCACCTTATATTATTTTGGGTTGTTATGTATAAATTATGACCTAATTCCATAAAACACTAAACCTAATAGATAGTTTTAAGGATAAAAGATGAAATATAGTCTATAATCGCTAGAATATGTAATGGATAAATATGATTCATTATATTTTGTCACGACCTGTCCTCGGGACCCGTGTCGTGACTACCTATGCCCGCCTCCCATAGGGCAGGGGCTGGCGACTAGCACCAAAGGCGTAAGTCCTGGAAAAAGGGGTAGGCATTTCCTTATAAAGTAAACAATCACAATAGAGTAATCCAGCAAAAGTAAACACTAAGTAAAATTGGGTACAATAGTAAGTGAAAAAAGTAAATGGGCCAGAATACAAACCCAAACTGAAAGTAAAGTACAACTGGAAAGAAAGTACAAAAACTGAAAGTAAAGCAACAACGTCGAGCCGTCCACTAGAAGTCCCACCTTAAGGGTGGGTACAGATAGCCTCCGCAGCTCCTTCGGTCCTGCCATCCGCTCCGTTTACGTCCCGCCCAGTTGTCCACCTCCAGGTACTGACCTGCTCCACAAGCCTCAACCACAATCAGTACTGTCTGTCGTCTCCATCCAACACAACGTAGTGCGGGCATAGCCCATGCAGGGGTGAGTATATGCTACTCAGTAGGGACCCCGAGACCCCCGAATGTCTCCCAGAATCCACAAAGGATAATCAAAAAAGGAAAGATACAATCACGGAGTAACAACCAACACTACTTAGTTATATGCCCATACATATACCTAAGTCATCAAATATAGTTAGGCTCCAACATCTGAGCCCATGTTCGATCACGTCCACACAGGATAGCACAACCCAAAACACATAGGAAAGCAAGTCAATCATATCGAAGATAATGATTGAAAGTCAAATCTCAGCTCAAACAGGTATACTTCTTTGTAAGGTGATAGAGATGATTAGATATAGCCACTGATTCATCTAGGCTGGGACCCACGTAGGATACTAAACCAGCTAAGATATCGGACCCACATAGGATACAGGACCAGCTACTCTGCCAGACCCACGTAGGATACAAGAACAGAGTTAAACACTGCCGGACCCAAGTAGGATACATGAACAGTAGTACTGCCAGACCCATGTAGGATACAAGAACATTAGTCATCATCGTTGAACCCACTAAGGATTTTAGTACGGTCTTCATCGTTGCCGAACCCATGGAGTATTTCAGTACAGTCATCGTCGCTGGTGAACCCACGGAGGATTTCAGTGCAGTCGTCATCGTCGTCGCAGTGGCAGCCAGCTCTAGGGTTCCCGCACACAGCATGCTCGTTTCCGAGAGGGTCCGATCCACGATCCAAAGGGTCGATACATGAACTGACACATAGTCCGGAGTTTATGTATCACAAAGTTTCGTCTCGTCGATAAGAACTCAACACGGCAGAGGGTGCGTCAATCGGGTGCCCGGTCCGAGAGTTATTGGCTTTTTTGTTCCAGGGGTCCAGTTGGTTTTTAAGTCAATACCAACCCGACTACACTCCAACTGCATCTAGATCTCAAGAGTAGTAAGCCAAAAGGTCAGTCTCACTAAGAGGAATCCAACAAAGTCGACGACATGTCAATCGGATGTCTGAAGCTGATGTAATAAGCGTTTTCCGCTCCGAGGGACCGGTTGGTTTAATGTTCGAACCATCCTGGATGTACCCAAAGTTCTCCGAAACCTTGGTTGTAATATACCGAAACTACCGTCTTGATCCAAGGATCGCATCGCAACTGACGGTGCATCGATCAGAGGTCCGTAGCCCAAGATACGAGCGTTTGAACGGAACTGTCCGGAAATAGGGGGTTTTGGGCCCGGACCAGCCCGGCCCAAGACCCCCCCAGGGTCGGCCCGAACCGGGTCCAGGTCCGACTCATTAGGGTGCGGCCCAGCCCGGTGTGGCCGGTCTGACCTGGGCGGCCGGTTGGCCTGGTATAGGCGCGGCCCGCAATGGCCAGCTCGGTGTTGGCCGCGCCGTTGCGGAAAGGGGGGGCTCGCTGCCCCCCCCCCCCCCCTGTTTGAGAAATGGCCCCCACGAGAGGGGCCCTCCATTTGCCAGCTGCTGGTTACGACCCCCGGATTTCTCAGAAACCATCCTGCCAAGCCGGTTGGTGTGTCACTGCGGGATCCCCCACTACGGGTCCCTCCATCCTTGCACCGGCGGCCGGCGGTTCCGGCCGCTGCTCCCCACACCACCGTGGCCATAGGTTGTGGCCTTGTCTGACCGGCGCAGCGCGATGGTGCCGCGCCCCTCCTCTGCGGCCCCGCTCCAGCCGCGGCTTCTTCGTGGATTTCTGGCACGGCGCGACGGTGTCGCGGCTTCGTTCGGCCTCAATGGCACGACGCGCCGGTGCCACGCATCTTCGCCTATTCCTCTTGCTTCTGTGCGGTGCTGTTGCACCGCGCTGCCTTTGATCGTGCCGCAATAAGTACAACATCAAAGGGGGACAAGGGTCGACCGTGTTCCTGCAGTCCGACCTCCTCCCGTTATTATGATAACATATGGCCCAATAAAAATAGTCGATGAACGGTAAAGAAAACACGAACAAAAATTAACCCCTACCTCGATAACGAGTTGACGATCGATGAGCGTCACGGAAAGTGGCGTCGCGGTGTGTGGCTCTGTAAGCGTCATCGACATCGCGTTACACGGTGTCATATTGAAGAGGATCGTCAACATCGCGGTACATGGCGTCGTGACATCGTTCACCGAGGAATTAGTGTTCTTCATCGGTGTTAGTGCGTTCTTCCCATTCTTCAAGGAGGAAGATGAAGTTCTTCTTGGAACTCTACCTCTCAACACAATGAAGAAACCCCTAATGAAATAAGACTTTGTATTATTTAATTAACACACACAAGACAACATTCCATTTGAAATTCAAAATAATTCATTCAATTAATTTAATTAATTGAAGAGTCTTAACAGTCCAATTAATGTGAGTGTTGACCTGGCATTTAATAAGTTGGTGAAGGTGTGTTACAAAATAATGGGGGTTTGAGGTAGTTAAAAAGGTGGGGCTCGTGTGGGGAGCACCTCACTAATATCCTATCAAGAGGGGTTAGGATATAGTGGTCCCACCTCAACTTCCATAAGTTGGTTTAAACTACTTAGAACATAAAATATAAATTGTTGCACAACTTTTATTTTATTCATTAGTTAACCCTTTTTTTAATAACCACACCCGAGAAAACATAACTCCAGAAAAGGTGTTTCTAAGAAATTACCGGTGCTGCGGTTTCATTGGTGTCCTCAGATTTTGATTCTGAGAACCGTTTCAAAAGTTAAGAAAACCCGCTTGTTCGTTCACTGAACTTACCTGAGCTAAACTTTGAAAATTGATTCCGGGAACACCAGGCCTCAGAATCAGGTGCGTCAGAAACTGCGCTCTAGTAAAATCCCAAAGAAAATTAAGAAAAAAATTATCCTGAATTTTAGGGGTCTTTATATACTCCCACCCTAGGTATTTACATCCTCGTAATGATACATCATTAACTAGGGGAACAAATGTGGGTTCTGTGCACGCATCTCAGCCTCCCGCTCCAAAGTGCTCTCCTGGAGGTTCATGCGCTGCCATCTGATGCACACTAAAGGAATAGACTGCCCATGTAGGACCCGCTCCTGTAGATCCCCGATATCCACCAGGACCTCCAAAAAAGTCACCCATCTTCAATGTCTAGCTCCCCATGGTCGATGATATGCGTCAGGTCATGCACGTATCTCCTCAGCTGAGATACGTGGAAGACGTCGTGCACCCGATGCAACTGAGGTGGTAGAGCCATGCGATAAGCCACCTCGCCTATCCTGCAGAGAACCTGGAATGGTCCGATGAAGCATGGAGATAACATTCCACCTCGGCCAAATCTCCGTAATCCACGTCGAGGTGAGACCCGCAAGAAAATGTTGTCGCCATCCACGAACTCTAGTGGTATCCGCCTCCTATCAGCATAAGACTTCTGTCGGCTCTGGGCTGTCCTAATCCACTTCGGGATGACCTGGACCTTCTCTGTCATGGCCTGGACCATCTCTGGTCCCACTAGTGATGACTCCCCAGGGTCTATCTAGCACAGAGGTGATCTTCAAGGTCGATCGTACAATGCCTCGTATGGTGCCATCCCGATGGTGGAGTGGTAGCTGTTGTTGTACGCGAACTCCACCAAGGGTAAGTGGTCCTCCCAACTGCGACCAAAGTCAAGGAAACATGCACGGAGCATGTACTCGAGAGTCTGAATGGTCCTCTCCATCAAACAATCCATCTATGGGTGAAAGGCGGTTCTCAGACATAGTTGTGTCCCGAATTCCTCCTACAACCCCTTCCAAAGCCGGGAAGTAAAGAGAGCATCTCGATCAGAGACAATAGATGATGGCACACCATGAAGCCCTAAAATATCCTGAACGTAGAGGCATACCATACTCTCTAATGAGACCTGCTCTCTGATGGGTAATAAGTGAGCCGAATTGGTGAGTCAGTCGACAATCACCCAAATGGAGTCGTGACCTCTAGAAGTATGTGGAAGACCAGTCATGAAATCCATAGAAATCTCGTCCAACATGAACTCTGGGACCTCCAAGGGATGTACCAAGATTGCTGGTACCTGGTGCTCCGCCTTCACCTGCTGGTAGGTGAGGCATCGAGAAACGAACTCTGCTACAACCTTCTTCATACCTGCCCACCAGTGCTATCGTCTGAAATCCTGGTACATCTTCGCCACTCCTGGATGCACCGCTAAAGGGGAAGTGTGAAACTCCCGTAGCACCTCCTCCTTTAAAGAAGCTGGTACCATGGTACGTCCTCTAAAAAGGACATCGTGCTCTCCTCCTATAGATAATCCATCAGGTGTCTGTTCTGAGGATATATGTGTACGTCGCATCTCACAGTCATCGTCCCCACGTTGTGCCTCTCTGACCCGCTGTAGTAGAGGAGGAGTGACTATGAGTGACTGCAGAAAGGCTGTTTTATCTCTATCAATGAAGGATATCTACAAAGTGGCTAGCTGCTCTGTCGCCTCCCCCATGTAGCTGAATGCCCGTCCTTCTGTTGAGAGCATCAGTTACTATGTTCCTCTTTCCAAGAGTATAGACTATCTCAAAGTCATAGTCCTGGAGTAACTCGATCCATCACCGCTGTCTCAGGTTTAGGTCCTTCTGCGAGAAGATGTACCTATGACTCTGGTGGTCAGAGTAGACTGTAAAGCACTCGCCCATCAGATAGTGTCACCACATCTTCAGAGCGAAGACCACTACTACCAACTCCAGGTCATGGGTAGCGTAGGATTTCTCATGCTTCCTCAACTGTCAGGATCCATAGGAAATCAATGCTCGCTCTTACATCAGGACACATCTGAGCTCGGTCCCTGATGCATCGCAGTAGACTACGTACCCTACTCCCTCCTCCGGTAGCATCAATATATGTGCCCTGGTCAATCTCTATCTCAACTCCTGGAAGATCTTCTGACATCTATCTGACCATATGAAGGGTTTTTAATTCTTTGTAAAAGTTGAATGAGGTGCTACAACTCTGGAAAAGTCTGGAACAAATCTCTGGTAGTACCCAGCTAGCCCCAAGAAACTCCACAGCTTTGTCACGATCCTTGGTGGCTGCCAAGTTAGTACTGCCTCGATCATCACAGGATCCACCGAAACTCCCACCTCAGAGATGATTTGTCCCAAGAACTGGACCTCAAGTAACCAAAACTGACACTTCGAGAGCTTACCATAAAGCTGGTGCTCTAAGAGTGTGTCTAGTACAACCTGCATGTGATAGGCGTGCTCCTCCTCAGTGGTCGAGTATATCAAAATGTCGTCGATGAAGACCACGACAAATTGATCAATATATGGCTGAAATATCATGTTCATGAGACCCATGAACACCGCTGGAGAATTGGTTATTCCGAATGAAATAACCAAGAACTCATAGTGGCCATACCAACATCTGAAGGCCGTTTTCGGCACGTCCTCGTCCCGAACTCTGAGCTGATGAAAGCCTGACCTAGGGTCTATCTTCGAGAACCATCGTTCTCCCTTGAGGTGATCGAAAAGGTCGTCAATCCTCGGTAGTAGATACTTGTTCCTCACGGTCACCTAGTTCAGGCGACGATAGTCGACACACATTCGCAAGCTCCCGTCCACCTTCTTGGCGAACAAAACCGGGGAATCCCGGGGTGAAACACTGGGTCGGATGAATCCCTTTCCCTACAAGTCCTCCAGATGTACATGCAGCTCTCGAAGCTAAGCGGGAGCCATACGATATGCTGGAGTTGATTTCGGGGCTCTCCCGGGGTACAGGCCAATATAAAAGTCTACCTCTCTGTGAGGAGGTAGTCCTAGAAAGTCATTAGGGAAAACGTCAGTATACTGATCCACCACTATAGGAAAAATAGAACTCTACATGTCAACTGCACCTAGGATGAGGCTAGACAACTGATGAGTGATCGGATGTCCTCTCCTCTTCGTGAGTCCATCCTGCACTGTTAAGGCTCCCTTCTCGTCGGTGAAGGTGAACCTGCTCCCATCGGTGCGAACACATCGCACCTTGTCCCTAATACAATCGATCTGATCATGTACTGTAGATAACCAATCCATTCCCAAGATGACGTCGTAAGGCCTCAACGCCACTACAAGAATATCCCATCCGAAGATCTCACCTCATAGAGTAAGCTCACACTTCTGGAATCAGTGCGTAATTGTCGAGTCTGCTCTCGTAAGAGTCTCTAGCCGTAAGGATCGAGCCAAAGGCTCCGTCGGAATCTCCGAGCTCCGAACAAGGGTAGAGAAAATAAAATAATGACTCGCTCCTATGTCTATAAGAACTGCAGCAAGGGTAGAGTAGACACAGATAGTACCTCGAATCATCTCTGGCGCAACGTGGTCAGAGGCCTCTACTGCCTGATGTTGAGCCTGTCTCTGCCCGCCATCTCCCTGTGGTCGGGGTGGACCTTCGGGTGGTGGTGGTGGAAAGGCCTCAAAGCATCGCCCACCACCTGCTGCTCGTCCAGCTCCTCTGCCTCGTCTGCCTGCATCCTGTAGACCGCCACGGTCGACCCTCTGACTCTGCCTGGGTTGCCTCTCAACCATATTCTGCTCTTTTTCACGACGGGTCGGGCAGTCATGAGCCATGTGGCCCTGCCCGCTGCATGCATATAACTGTCTGCTCCTCGGAAGGCTGGCTCTACACTGTGTGCCCCGCACCTCTGAGCCAGTGTCCTGAGGTCATCTGCCTAATGTTCTGGTCTGCCTGGACCCCTGTGACATCCGTCGACTGCTAGCTGTAGATGAATCTGCTATGTGCCGCCCTGCGGTAGGTCTCGCTACGGGTGTAGGCTCAGTAAGAAAAATCTCAATGAAAAGGTCTCACTCCAGTAATCCTACCTGTGTCAGAATGCTGAGGGAGATAATCGATGCCCTGATCTCATGCCTCAGTCCATGCTCGAAAATCAGAGCCCAGAAGAATGGTTCTTCTACCATGTCCGTCAAATAGCACGAGAGATTGGTAAATCTCGCCGAGTACTGGGCGACCGTCATGTTGCCCTGCCGCAGTTGTAGTAGATCCTGAATGCGCACCGCACAGAGGGTGGCTGGGATGAACTCTGAGAGAAAGAGGCTCTCAATGTATGTCCAGAGGAGAGATGCCTCGTTGTGCACCTGGAGCATCAAGCTCCACCATCTTCCTGCTCCCGCGTGCAGGAGGCTTGCTGCAAGGATCACCATTAGGTCAGCTGGGGTCCCCACTAGCCTGAAAAATCACACAACCGCCTCCATCCAATCCTCACATGCCTGAGGGTTCGTCTCCCCGCAGAACCTGGGTAGTCTCTGATGATGAAAATCGTGCAGTTCCCTGAGGCGACGTTCACTCTCAGCGGCTGGGGTTGGTGGCATCGGTGGATCGGCGGGTAGAGGTACTGCCGGTGCCCTCACCGTAAAAGGGTCCTACACCGAGGCCCCAACGCTCGGTGGGCTGTCGTCTCGCACAAAGCTCGGAACCCTAGCTGGCTACTATTGTGGGGCCATCCTGAAAAGAGACAGGTGTGCCACGGTCAAAACACTATACTTGGTGATATGACACAAAGTAATCACAAAGAAAACTTATGAAACTCACATGCAATCATTGTTTTCGTGCATTGAGTCGGAAATCAGAAGTCAGGGTCCTAGTGTACGAATATGTCACCCGCCACACCAACAATGGACTCCCTAGACTGATAACCACACTCAATACCCTTAACACTATTGCTTCATAGAAGAAATATCAGAGTCATGAGTTCTACGGTAGAACCGAACTCCTCTGATACCAATTTGTCACGACCCGTCCCTGGAACTCGTGCCGTGACTACCCCAAGCCCACCTCCCATAGGCCAGGGGCTAGTGACTAGCACCAAAGGCGTAAATCTCAGAAAAGGGGGAAGGCATTGCCTTATAAAGTAAACAATCACAACAGAGTAAGCCAGCAAAAGTAAACACTAAGTAAAACTGGGTACAATAGTAAATGCGGAAAGTAAATGGGCCAGAATACAAACCCAAACTGAAAGTAAAGTACAACTGGAAAGAAAGTATAGCAATTGAAATTAAAGAACCAATGTCAAGCCGTCCACTAGAAGTCCCACCTAAAGGGAGGGTATAGATAACCTCCGAAGCTCCTCGGGTCCATCCGTCCGCTCCATGTACGTCCCGCCCAGTGGTCCACCTCCAGGTACCGACCTGCTCCAAAGGCCTCAACCACGATCAGCGTTGTCTGTCATCTGCATCCAACACAACGTAGTGTGAGAATAGCCCATGCAGGTGTGAGTATACGCTACTCATTAGGGACCTCGAGACCCCCAAAGGTCTCCCAGAATCCACAAAGAATAATCCAAAAAGGAAAGATACAATCACGAAGTAACAACCAACACTACTTAGGTATATGCCCATACATATACCTAAGTCATCAATTCCAGTTCGGCTACAACATCAAAGCCCAAGTTCGATCACGCCCACACATTAGAGCACAACCCAAACCACATAGGAAAGAAAGTCAATCATATAGAAGATAATGATGGAAAGTCAAGTCTCAGCTCACACAGGTATACTTCTTCGTAAGGTGATAGAGATGATCAGATGTAGCCACTGATTCATCTAAGATGGGACCCACGTAGGATACTAAACCATCCAAGCTGTCAGACCTGCTTAAGATAAAAGACCATCTACTCTTCCAGACCCATGTAGGATACAAGAATAGAGTCAAACACTATCGGACCCACGTAGGATACAACAACCGTAGTACTGCCAGACCCATGTAGGATACAAGAACAGTAGTCATCGCCATCGAACCCACAGAGGATTTCAGTACGATCTTCATCACTGCCGAACCCACGGAGGATTTCATTGAAGTCGTCATCACTTCTGAACCCACGGAGGATTTCAGTGCAGTCATCATCGTCATCGTAGTCGCAGCCAGCTCTAGGTTCCCGCACACAGCATGCTCGTTTCCGGGAGGGTCTGCTCCACGAGCCAAGGGGTCGATACATCAACTGACACGTAGTCCGGAGTTGATGTATCCCACAGTTCCGTCTCGTTGATAGGAACTCAACATGACATATGGCACGTCAATCGGACGCCCGGTCTGAGAGTTATTGGCATTTTCGTTCCAGTGCCCCGGTTGGTTTTTAAGTCAAAACCAAACCGACCGCACTCCAACTGCGTCCAAATCTCAAGCGGAGTAAGCCAAAAGGTCCGTCTCACTAAGAGGAATCCAACAAAGTCGATGGCACGTCAATCGGTCGTCCGGAGATCATGTTAATAGCGTTTTCGCTCCGAGGGCCCGGTTGGTTTCGTGTTCAAACCAACCCGGCCGTACACAAAGTTATCCTAAACCTTGGTTGTAATATACCTAAACGACCGCCTCGATCTAAGGATCGCATCGCAACTGATGGTACATCGATCATAGGTCTGTAGCCCAAGATACATGCGCTTGAATGGAACTGTCCGGAAATAGGGGGTTTTGGGCCCGAACCGGCCCGTCCCAAGACCCCCCCTGGGTCGGCCTGAACCGGGTCTGAGTCTGGCCCATTAGGGCGCGGCCTGCAATGGCAAGCTCGGCGCTGGACTATCCATTACAGAAAGGGGGGGCGCGCTGCCCCCCCCCCCCATGAGGGGGGGCCCGCCATTTGCCAGTCGGGGGTTATGACCCCTGGATTTCTCAGAAACTGGCCGGCCAAGCAGGCCGGTGTGTCACCACGGACCCCCCCCCCTCCCCGCGGGTACCGCCCTCCTTGCACCGGCGGCCGGTAGTTCCGGCCGCCGCTCCCCGCACCACTGCGGCCATAGGCTGCGACCTTTTCCGACCGGTGCGACGTGATGGCACCGCGCACCTCCGCCACGAACCCGCATTGTCCACAACTTCTTTGTGGATCTCCAGCGTAGTGTGACGGCACCACGACTTCATTCGGCCTCAACACCATAGTGCGACGGCGCCATGCATCTTCGCTCGTTCCTCTTTCTTCCGTGCGGTGTTGTTTCACCACGCTGGCTTTGGTGGTGTCGCTACAAGTACAACATCAAAGGGGGAGGGGGGTCGACTGTGTTTGTGCGGTCCGAACTCCTCCCATTATTACAATAGCAGGCAGCCCAATAAAAAAAGTCAATGAACGACAAAGAAAACACGAACAAAAATTAAACCCTACTTCGATAACGAGTTGACGATCGATGAGCGTCGCGGAAAGCGGCGTCGCGGGGTGTGGCTCTGTAAGTGTCTTCGACGTCGTGGTACACGGAATCGCGGTGAAGAGGATTGTCGGCATCGTGGTACACGACGTCGCGACGTCAATCACCAAGTAATTAGCGTTCTTCGTCGGTGTCAGTGCGTTCTTCGCGTTCTTTAAGGAGGAATATGAAGTTCTTCGTGGAACTCTCCCTCTCAAAAAAATGAAGCAACCCCTAATGAAATATGACTTTGTCTTATTTAATTAACACACACAATCCAACATTTCATTTGAAATTCAAAAGAATTCATTTATTTAATTTAATTAATTGAAGAGTCTTAACAGTGCAATTAATGTGAGTGTTGACTTGGCATTTAATAATGGGGTGCAGGTGTGTTACAAAATACTGGGGGTTTGAGGAAGTTAAAAAGGTGGGGCTCGTTTGGGGCCCACCTCACTAATATCCTATCAATAGGGGTTAGGATATATTGGGTCCCACCTCAACTTCCATAAGTAGGTTTAAACTACATAGAACATAAAATAAAAATTGTTGAACAACTTTTATTTTATTCATTAGTTAACCCTTTTTCTAATAACCACACCCAAGAAAACGCAACTCCAGAAAAGGCGTTCCTAAGTAATTACCGGCGCTGCGGTTTCATTGGTGCCCTCAGATTTCGATTCCGAGCACCGTTTCAAAATTTTGGAAAACCCGCTCGTTCGTTCACTGAACGTACCCGAGCTAAACTTCGGAAATTGATTCCAGGCACACCGGGCCTCAAAATTAGGTTCCGTTAGAAACTGCATTCTTGTAAAATACCAAAGAAAATTAAAAAAAATTCCCTTGAATTTTACAGTTCATTACATATTTGGTTTCAAATAAAGTATTTGATAACTTTAGGTGTTAGGATGATGTTTATAGAATATAATAATTGATATTTATATTATATTTATTTTGAAAAATATATAATTTTAATATTAACATTTTTATTCACCTAAATTATGTCTGTTAACAATGGTTTTTTGAAGAAGAAATGTAGAAACATATGTATGATGGAACAAGTGGATGATGTCTTTCTAAATTTACAACCAAGAATGGTGGTAATTGGAATTGATCAGTTTTTATAGTTATTATTTTGTTAAAGTAGGATATAAATTGTGGTGACATATATGAAAGATTAAATCAAGAGCTACCACAATAGAAAATGATGATAGTGGAACATTTTATGAGGGATAACCCTTCTTCAGTCACAACATATTCTGATCATGTGGTAGCATAAGAGAGAACTAAATCCTTTGAATAGATAATCAACATCGTGGGTTGTTTAGATACTAAATATACTAGTATTTCTATTAATTGTTTTAAAGGTGATGCCGAGTAGTGGTGATAAATTTTCATCAATATCAAGGAATGATAAGGGATTGGTGCCACGGAATGGGATGAATTTATGAATAATTTCTATGATGAAAATTTTTCAATTTCTATTTGACATTGGACGGAAAATAAATTCCATGAATTGAAACAAAAGGTTGAATATTCATTGGTCATTTATGAAAAAAATATCAATTTATTTTCATGGTATGCTCCAAATATTATTTGGGATCTTGATTATAAAATCCATTATTTCTAATCAGGATTGAATCCATGATATCAAATGGAATTATATTTCTATGAATTTAAAAGTTATGAGAAACTTATTTAATGTGTTAATCGAGTATAAATAGAGTTGTTTGACGATCACATGTACATTGACAACATGCATATAAATATTTTCAGATAGAAATAAATTGGTAATAATTAATCTAACAAATGTGAAGGTAATAAAATCTACTTTCTAGTTTGGGGATGGTTTTGTAAAAAGAACCTTGTTGAATGTCATAAAAAATCATTGAATTTCTTTTAATTTGGATTGTTTTGAAATATGGCACAAGAATATAATGAAAATAGTTATGTTTATTATAAGTGTAATTCTAATAAGAAAACTATAAATAATTTTTAATGTTGTGAGATGGTGAATAATGAATATACATACCAAAATAAGTATCTAGATTATGGTAGGTTGGAAGAATATAAGTAGGGTTTAGGGAAATCTATTTAACCTACTTCAATTGAATATGTGTCATTCAATGAAGTGGTATCACATATATTTTTTCACTAACATTTTTTAATGTCTTTTTTATATGGGGTCTACACATGACATTATTTATGTAAAATTAAATTGTAAATTGTAAATTTAACATCATGAAACGAAACCAGAACATATGATAAAACCACCATGGTAAATAACAAGGAAAAAGGAATTTTAATAATAATATTGAAGATTTAATTAGAAATAAATTTCTTGTAAAACCTATTTTATTTCCCTAGTAGTGTTTTATGTTATTATATGTCTCAATTAGATTTCTCTTAACTATGACATGATTGATTATAGAGCTGAAGAAGATGTTGTTCAGAAATAATATCAGTTTGTATAGAAGAATGAACCCATACTATTGAAAACAAATCAGAATTTTGAGAAAATATAAAATATGGAAATGAATATTATCTTTAACATGTTGTTAAAATCAAGGGAACTATTTAGATAAATTATTTTCCAATAGTATATGAAAAACTTTATGTTTTTCTCAATTAGTATCGTAATGTTATGCCTGATCAGAAAGATGAATTTACCATTGACATAGTTCATAATCATAATTCAAATTATAAATCATCCTATTGAATGACATGTGTGGAACTTCTAGAATTGAAAAAGGAGTTGAAGGACTTTCTTGAAAAATGTTTCACTTATTATATCACTTCATTATGGGTTGATCCTATTATATTTTTTAAAAATATTTATGGTTTTATGATGCATTGAATTCATTAGAGATATTTAAATAACATTACTATTAAGAATTAGCCTCTATTTCTTCAAATCAATGAATTGTTTGATCAGCTCGAGGGAGCTCAATATTTTTCAAGATTGACATGTTATTCAAGTACCATTAGCTGAAGATTAAATAAGCAAGAAATTCCAAAAAAATCATACCATACTAGATACAATATTTATGAATTTATTTTAATTCCATTCAGTTTAAAAAATTCATCTTATGCATTTAAAAATCATATAAATATGATATTCCTTCAATTTTTGAACATGTTTTTGGTTATTTTCATTGATGATAAAATTATTTTTCCAAAATTTAATAAGGATCCTGAAACAAATCAAAGTATTATGTTGAAAAATCATAAATAAAAGAAGTTATATGGAAAAAATTTCAAATGTGATTTTTGGTTACAATATATTTAATTCCTTGGGAACATAGTCAATATATATTTCTTAGTAGTTGATCCACCCAAAAAAGTCTTTAAGGAATGGTAAATACTTGAAAACATTACTGACAATCGATGCATTTTGGGATTAGTAGGAAATTACCAATAGTTTGTTGAAAATGTTTCACAATTATCTTGTCCACTAACCAAATTAACTCAAAATGACTATAATTTTTTTAACAAATATTATGATGATTGTTTTTAAGAATTAAAAATAATATTGTTGAGTTCTTCAGTTTTGGATTTACCATAGAGAAATGGTTATTTTTTCATCTTTAATGATACTTCATTGAAGGTAATAGGTTGTGTTCTGATATATAATGGTAAGGGAATTTTATAATCTCTAACACAATGGAAATCCCATGATGCAAATTATCCAACACCTAATTTTGAATTAGCTAATGATTTTTTTTCATTAAAAAAGTTGAGACATCATTTATATAGTCCCTTGTGGGTAATATATAATGATAATGAATGTATAAATTATATATTTACACAGATGTAACTTACCATGATAAAGATAATAAGGATATACCTGATAAAGTATTATGACATCATGATCAATTACCATCTTGAAACATCAAAAATTTTGGTAGATTCCTTGAGTCAAACCTGTCATGCATTATTAACCATGTTACATGTAAAAAATAATTCAATTATTAATTATTTGACGATTTTTCCTATAAGTTGTGGGTAAAGAAAATTTATTAGTTTTGTTTTTGGTATAAGCACAGGTGTCTCATTAAAAAATAAGGAAAATACTTATAAGGAAGACTCTGAGATATATAAATATTTATAATTCTTTAAAAATGTTCATTTTCCTATATTTAAAATTGATAATGCTGGTGACTTGATATTTTGAAAGATTTTATTTATTAATTATGATTAATAGCTGAAAAATAAATTATTTTGTGGAGCTCATAATTCTCTGTTTTTAGTTATTCCTAGAAGCACTAATATGTACAGTTACCTTTGGATGTATTACTAGTATGATGAAATGAACATAAATATTGCGGAATTTACCATGAAATATTTGAAATTTCAATAATTTAATTAATATTTAAAACTACTACTAGGGATTATTTATCTTTTTTTATTACTAGAGTCGAAATGGAGAAATATATCAATGGATTTTGTATTAGGACTACTAAAATCTTCTCAAAGTAACATTGTGACTTGGGTTTTTGTTGTTTGAAAAACTGAATATGCACATTTCCTTACTATTCTAGATAATTTTTCATTATAACAACCTTCTCAACAATACCTCAATGGTATTTTCATGGTACATGTATTTCTTCTTTCCTTTGTATCTGACCAAGATCTTATGTTTACTTTAATGTTTTTGAAATATCTTTAGAAGTCATTGGGAACTTATTAAATTTCAACACATCTTTTCATCCTCATTATGAGGATAGTTATAATGAACAATGGAAACATTTAAAAAAATGCTATATATGTGTTCATGTATTACTATGGATGTTGTCATAATCAACATTATTTCATTGTGTTTTATTATAATCATAGTTTCCATTCCAGTATACTAATGGAACATTTTGTGGAATTGTAAATAAATTAATAATAAATTTCCTAATCTAATTCAAATGGGCCTAAATGGTCATATTTTATTCCTAAGGTTGTTTTTGGTCGAATTACACTTATCCAATAGAATTAGGTCATGTGTTAGGGTAATAATAATATCATTTTTACCCTCAATTACCCTATTTACTTTTCACCATGGTAAATAAAAGTAAAAAGTTACATCTCACCAAAAATTATTTTCATCTCATTGAACCACATTTACTTACTGAAATCAAACGCGTCTCTTGTATTTTTGAAATTCCACTCACAGAAGCGGTAAAATTATGTTTTATGTAAATTTTCAAATTCTCCTAGGAGGTGGGTAAAAGACGGTGAAAAGTTCAATAAAATTTTTATATATCTAAAATTATTATAAAATGACTCCAATGAATTGCATTGAACTTATATAGGTATTATGTATCAATTTTTCCCTAAAATAAATATAATTAAAATAAATAATTATTTAAATAAAAATTCGGTTTTTAAATAGTTTCCGAGTGTTTTCACTATTTATCAAAAATTGAAAGTTTTCAGAAAAATACCAAAATTTCACCCTAGGATAATTTCGGTATTCCGAATCCAAAAATGAAGTCCATTTTGAAAAATAAAATTCATAAAATTTCAAAAATTGGTTATTACTATTCATAACGGCTAGTTTTAATAATATTTTCATAGCATATCATTGTTTAGTGAAACTCGGTATTGCGTACGACGCAAGCTATCGAGGAAGGTCGCGATTGCGTGTAAAGCAAGCCAATAAGGTGTTGTGTGTAGTGAAAGATTCCTTTGATGATTCATATAACATAAAAACAAAATATTTCTCATAAAAGTCTCGAATGTTACATTCTACCCCCCTTAAAATGAATTCCGCCCAAAAAAATCGTCACTTTGTAACAAACAGATGAGGATACCTCTCCCTCATCATATCCTAAAGCTCCCATGTAGCTTCTTCTAATTGGCGATTCCTCCATAAAACTTTCACCAAGTGAGTGGTCTTGTTTCGTAGGAAATTTTCGCTACGATCCAGAATCCCTATCGGTTGTTCTTCATAAGAAAGATCTTTCTCCAGCGGTACAACTTATGAGCTGAGTACATGTGGAGGATCAAGTATGTACTTTCTCAAGAGAGATACATGGAACACATCATGAACATGAGAGAGATTAGGTGGAAGCGCCAATCGGTAAGCTACCTTCCCAACACGATCCAGTATTTCGAAAGGATCAATATATCTAGGGCTCAACTTCCCCTTCTTTCCAAATCTGATGACCCTCTTCTAGGGAGATATTCGTAAGAACACTTTATCACCCACTTCAAAATCTAGGTCTTTTATTCGGTTGTCGGAATAACTTTTTTTTCCACTCTGAGCTTCTCTTATGTGTTGTTGAATATATTGTACCTTTTCTGCCATCTCATCAACAATATCAGGTCCTAATAGATTTCTTTCCCCAACTTCATCCCAACAAGTTGGAGTCCTGCATTTCTTTCCATAGAGAGCTGCATAAGGAGCCATCTGAATACTGGAGTGAAAGATATTATTATAATAAAATTTCACCAAAGGTAGGTGTTGATCCCAACCACCTTTGAAATCCATAGAGAATTCTCTCAACATATCTTCTAGAGTTTGAATTGTTCTCTCAGACTGACCGTCTATCTGAGGATGATAAGCAGTGCTAAACTCAACTCTGTATCCAGAGTATGCTGAAGACTTCACCAGAAGGTTGAGGTAAACCTTAGATCCCGATCAGATATAATAGAAATTGGTACTCCATGGAATCTTACCACTTCCTTTACATATATCCTTGAAAGCGGATCTAGAGAGAAATCCTCTCTAATAGAAATGAAGTTTGCAGACTTTGTAAGATGATCAACTATGACCCAGATAGTATTATTGCCTTTGGATGTTTTAGGAAGTCTGGTGACAAAGTTCATAGTGATGTTTTCCCATTTCTATTTGGGTATGGGTAATGGTTGTAACATTCCCTTAGACTTCTGTCTCTCAACTTTAACTTGCTGATAAACCAAGCATCCAGAGACATATTCCGCAACAATCTCTTTTCATGCCATCCCACCAGAAGTACTCTTTCAGGTCCCTATAGATCTTCGTTCTTCCAGGATGAATAGGGAATGAAGAACTAGGAGACTCATCCAGCAGCTCCTTCTTTAATTCGGGGATGGGAAGAACACAAACCCGATTCCTGAACTTTATTATCCCATCACAATCAAGGTTGAATTCAAGAACATTTCTCACCTTATTTTGTAACTCGACATCTTCTTTTTGTGCCTCTTTAATCTTCACATGTATTGATGGTTGAACATTCATTTGAGAAAGATAAGATTTTTTCCCTTCATTTATAATTCCAAGATCCATCCTTTGTAAATCCATAAATATTGGATCTTTTGTGATCCTCATCATGGATAAACTAGCATTGTCTTGTCGACTTATTGCATCTTCCACCTTGTTTTATTTCCCAGGGTGGTAATGGATTGAGCAGTAGTAATCCTTAATCAGCTCCAACCATCTTCTTTGGTGCATATTCAGATCCTTTTGTGTGAAAATATACTTTAAACTTTTATGATCAGTATAAATGTCACACCTTTCTCCAAAAAGATAATGCCTCTAAATCTTTAATGCAAATATTACTACAGCTAACTCCAAATCATGAGTTGGGTAATTTTTCTCATGGATTTTCAACTGTTGTGAGGCATAAGCTATCACCATATCATTTTTCATAAGAACACACCCCAATCCCTTCTTAGATGCATCACTATAGATCACAAACCTTTCTCCACTATAGGGCAGTGTGAGCACAGGTGCACTGAATAACCTTCTTTTCAACTCCTTGAAATTCTCTTCACATTTCTCCGTCCAGACAAACTCAACTCCTTTCTGAGTCAACTTGGCGAGTGGATTAGATAATCGTGAAAAATATTTCACAAAACATCGATAATATCCATCCATACCTAGAAAAATTCAGATCTCAGTTACTGTTGTTTGTCTCGACTATCTTTCGATACCCTCTGTTTTTGCTGGATCCATAGATATCCCCTCTTTTGAGATTATGTGACCCAAAAATGAAACTCATTGAAGCCAAAATTCACACTTGGTAAATTTGGCATAAAGCTTCTCCTTTCTCAGGGTCTTCAATATAATTCTCAAGTGATATTCATGTTCTTCCTTGATCTTTGAATATACAAGAATATCGTCTATACAGACTACCACAAACTGATCAAGATAGTATCTAAAAAATCTATTCATTAAATCCATGAAGATAGCAGGGGAATTAGTAAGACCAAATGGCATCACTATAAATTTATTGTGTCCATACCTTGTACGGAAATCCATCTTTGGTATATCCTCCCTTTTGACCCTTAATTGATGATACCCTGAACAAAGATCAATCCTGAAAAAGTATTGAGCTCCGTGTAGTTGATCAAATAATTCATCAATGCGCGGGAGAGTATATTTGTTCTTGATAGTGATCTTGTTAAGTTATTGATAATCAATACAGAGTCTCATTGATCCATCTTTCTTCTTAACAAACAGAACATGTGCTCCCCAAGGTGACGCACTAGGGCGTATGAATTCCATATCAAGATTCTCTTAGAGTTGCTTCTTCAATTCCTGCAACTCAATTGGGTCCATTCTATAAGGTGTCTTTGAAATAGGCAAAGCACCTGGTACGAGTTCTATTGAAAACTCAACTTCACGATTTGGTGGAAGACCCGGCAATTCCTCCGGAAAGACATCATCAAACTCCCGTACAATGGGCATATTCTTAATCGTGAGTTTCTCACCAACCATTTGAGATAAATAACCTTCATTTAGTGGAATCAAGACCCATAAGATGGAAGAAATTTCCACTGTAAGGTTATGTTCATCTTTGCATCGATAGACGATCATAGATTGATCTGGAATATGAAATGTGACTTCCCTTCATTGGCAATTTATATGAGCTCTATATAAAGAAATCCAATCCATTCCAAGAATCACATAAAATTACACTATAGGAAGGATCACAAGATTTTCAGGAAGCACTTTCCCACAAACTTCAATCGGAGAAAAATTATAAGCTTTTGATGCGACTGTTGTGCCATTAGGGGTTTTCACAGCTAACTCAACAACTAATTGTTGAGGTAATACGGTGATACCCTTAGAAAATTATTCAAAAATAAAAGAGTGGGTGGATCCAGAATCAAATAAAACATTTTCTACTTTAGAGTGGATGGTAAGTGTACCTTTCACTACATCGTTATTGTACTCCACATCGCTGATAGAAATTGCATGTGACTTTCCTTTGTCTTTAGCCTTAAAAGTTTGTTGACGTCGACCATCATCATCAACCCTTGGATTTGGGCATTGATTGGCATAATGCCCCATCTCCTTGCACTTGAAACATTGAAGTGTAGTTGGTTAATTCTGTGTAGCCTTTTCATTGTTCGCATCACTAGACATCTTCCTCCCATCATTGCGGCATTCAAATGCCCTATGACCTTCCTTTCCACATTTTAAACATTTACTTGTCCCTTTAAGACAACTCCCTCCATGTTTCTTTCCACACTTTGAGCATAAGGTAAAACTCATCTTCTATTCAGTGTGCTCTTTAGATTTTCCTTTGAATTCCATTTTCCTCTTCTTATCAAACCCATATGACTGATGGGTTACTCCAATCTCCATCTCGACTTTGAGAGCACATCGAAGGATTTCCTCGTAGCTATTGAAGTCCCTTATGGCTAACGCCCTTCGAAGACTAGGTTTTGAGCCACTAAAGAATTGATCCATCTTACTCTCAGGTTGGATAATAATACTAGAAGCGTATATTACAAGTCTTGTAAAATTTGCTTCATAGGTACCAACAGATTCATCATCATTTTTCTTTAGTTCAAGAAACTCATTCTCCATCTTTGTTTGGAGAATATGAGGGAAGTACTTATTGAAAAATAAGTTCTTGAACTCGTCCCATTCGATGGACTCAATTTCATCTCTTGGCCTCGTATTCTTGATAAGATTCCACCATTGATCAGCATCACCTTCCAAACGATACACTTATAAGATAACTTTATCATGTTCAGAACATTGAATAACTGAAAATATCTTTTCAGTAGTACTGATCCATTGTTCAGCAACTAATGGATCAGTAGACCCGCTGAATGAGGGTGGACGCTGCCTCATGAAGGATTCAACAGAATGTTGGTCCTTCCTTTGCTCGTTTGGAAGTACTGCATGATTCATAGCTTGAGAATGTTTTGTGAGCATGGCTATAATATTTTTCATTCCATTTCCCATAACGTTTGGTTGCTCAGGGGGATAATCATTTAATTGCCCATCGCATTCCACATTAACACGGTTCCTTCGGGTTCCATCCATTGACTAAAACCAAGAAGAATAGTGTGAGAAACACTAATTATAATAGGAAAACCAAATAATTAAGAACAAAATTTCACACTTAAGTACTTATCATAGGTTGTTCATGGCCATTTTTAAAACACTAAGATCGTGTTCTATGCTTAGACTTATCCTTAGAGTTCTTACTATGGCTTTCACATCCGAGTTTCCAAAGGTTTACTATACCTTTCCTCTGATACCAAATATAACGACCCATACTTTACATACATTGTTATTACTTCAGAATTGAAGCACACTTATTACAACATATAACAAAACCAGGAAAGGACCGTATAGGTATAGAGTCATTAGAAACTGGGAAACATAAACAACTGGTTCATAAAGCATCTACTTTGCCTCCCATTTATTTCATCATATCTAGAGTCCCTTTTGGTATATCCTACTTAATAACCTTCTTCCTGAACTGGGGAAATAAAACAAACAAAAGGGTGAGCTCAAATTCTCAGTAAGGGTAAACAAAAGAAATATCAATCACATCATATACATAAGAACATAACTTTTGGAAATCTTAACCTGCAAAAGTGATCATAATTTCATAACATGGGATAAATCTTAGTAGTGAAATGTAATCCCAATAATCATAACATTAAACATGAAACTTTGTGTCATACACACATAATCATATAGAATCATTTCTTATTAGTCAATACTCATTTCAAAGACTATCTTAGTGGACAAAGTCCATTTCTAAACCGAGTTCACTCCTCGTTTCAGTCCTGTTTCACTGAACCGGTTTAACCTGCCATTACAGCCATGTCTATCTCATGAGATATAAAATCATTACCCAATGCATTGGATGGAGATATTGGTCCCACCAGTATCATAATGATACCATTCTTATCTGTGCCACAAAATCATAAACCATACATCATAGCATAACCCATGTAATAAAAATGGGAATCTTAAACATCGTGACATCATAAAACAATTCATATAAGATAAAAGAATTCATATAAATATTTTCATCACAACATAATCAAATCCATTTAATAATAGGGATAGAAACAAAACCCTATATTATCTTAGATGGAAAATAATTTTGATAAAACTCTTGAACTCCATTATTGAGGAAAATATCCTTTCTACTTCAAAAACAATTTTCCTTTATTAACATGTCATACAATTTTAAACTAAAGGAAGTTGACTAAAAATAAACTTGACAACTTGTAAAGGAAGATTCTTGGAAATATTGTTTTCAAAATCCATTCATGCCGTATAAGTTAAAAAAACATTCTTATCGTACTTTTTTCGGAAATGTCAAAAAGTACCTCGTATGAAAAACGACAAAAGATTCCTTTCATATCATTTACTAAAAACTCACCAAAGGGAAAAATTAGATTTCAAAAATTGTAGGTGGATGGAAATAATATTACATATTGAGGAAACATGGATATGGATGATAAAATACACCCCAGTAAATTCTAAAGTATAAACAATCTCAGATAAAAATGAGATTGTGATATTTTCCCTTACCTTAGGTCCGATTTGATTCGTAAGTGTCTGAACCTCCTGTATAAGGATTTAAATAATGTTATTGACTTATTCCATAATCATACGTATTTTTATGATATCATATATGGTCATATTCTTAGCTTCTTATTAGTAATATTTCATTAATACTTATTATTCGGGTGTTTATTACTTTTTGTTCTTATGCGTGTTTTGTCGTATAAATTCATATTTTTATCTTTAGGTTATAGATACCTCATTTCCAGAATGGTATTAGTGTAATATATATAATTTTCATTCATTAAATTCATTTATATAATCATTATTCAATGAAGACCATGTAGAACGAGTCGCATCACATCGTGGAGACGGTATTCCGTACGTACGCGCGAGCGATGATATCATTCCCATGATCGTGGAATTATATTGGAGTGTATTTATACTATTTCAGAATCAATATCACTTTAAAATAATCATATATAGTCATTATTTACACCATTATACCCATCCATGTAAGGTAGAGGTGGAAAATAGTTTACACCACGGCGTGGAGACGGTATTCCGTACGTACGCACGCGCGGTGATTTCATTTTCCGTAGGATGGATAGATGGTGAAATAGGGTTGTTTCATACTTGTAATAACATATCATTACATGAGTGATACTTATGTAATTACTTCATAATGAAACAACTAAATAAGAAGAAGTGGAAGAAGAAATAAAGTTGAAAGAATCGGTAACGGACATTACCTCTTCTTCGAAGCGCTTCTTTGAGACCTCCTTTTAGGGCACTAAGATTGGTCTTTGAAGAAGACCAGGACCTCTAGGATGTCTCTACGTAAGTGGAGAGGAGAAAGTTGGAGGGGTTGGCTGAGCTTTAATGCTCAAAGTGGTGTGGGGAAGAGGGGGAGGAGGTGCCCTTTTATAAGGGAGGAGAGGGGATCCTTTGGAAAAACTAAAAATATTATTTTATTATAAAGCCAAATTCGGTTTTAAATAGCTCCAAATTGATTTATTTGGCAGCTAAGGTGTGGATGGGTCTCAATACTCTCATCAAATATAATTTAGACAAGTTTAGGTTTCTATTTTAACCTTATCATTTATATTTAACTTTAAGTTAGATAATTTTACTTTTACCGTGTCTTTTTGTGTTCTTACACTATAAGGTTGATAAACATACTATAACAAGCCAAAAGAACCCCAAGTTGTTTATTATTAACATATAAAACCTTATCTAATTTATTTGGCCGAACCATATATTTTTAAGAATAAAATAACAATTAATAATATAATATTTGATTTAAAAACTATTTTATGTCAATTTTGACACTATTTAGTAATTGATTTTTTTGAAAATCAAAACAGAATTATTAGTTAGAAAAAAGTTAATTAAATAAATAATAACATGTCATATTAACCTATAAAAATATTGTAATTCATAAAAAGTCTCAAATTACATTTATTTCGGTTTTTAAAACATCAATTATGTCACTATTTCATTAATAAGATAATTACTCCATCATCTTTGTGTCCTAAATAAATTAAATTATTTAATGTCTTAAAATTTCAAATAAAATACCATTATGTAGGAAATCGTTTTATCTTTCAAATTAATATTTATAGTCAAATTTATATTATGTATATACCTATATTAAAAATTATTTAGTTATTAGACTTTGATTTTAACTATTTTAACCATTTTTAAATAAATTAATAATAAATGTCCTAATCTAATCCAAGTGGGCCTAAATGGTCATATTTTATTCCTAAGGTTGTTTTTGGTCGAATTACACTTATCCAATAGAATTAGGACATGTGTTAGGGTAACAATAATATCATTTTTACCCTTAATTACCCTATTTACTTTTGACCGTGGTAAATAAAAGTAAAAAGTTACGATTCAACAAATATTATTTTCATCTCATTGAACCACATTTTACTCAATGACATCAACCGTGTCTCTTGGATTTTTGAAATTCCACTCACAGAAGCTGTAAAATTAAGTTTTATGTAAATTTGCAAATTCTCCTAGGAGGTGGGTAAAAGACGGTGAAAAGTTCAATAAAATTTTTATATATCTAAAATTATTATAAAATGACTCCAATGAATTGAATTGAACTTATATAGGTATTATGTAAAAAAATTTCCCTAAAATAAAATTAATTAAAATAAATAATTATTTAAATAAAAAGTCGGTTTTTAAATAGTAACCCAGTGTTTTCACTATTCATCAAAAATTGAAAGTTTTCAGAAATATACCAAAATTTCACCCTAGGCTAATTTCGGTATTCCGAATCCAAAAATGAAGTCCATTTTAAAGAATAAAATTCACAAAATTTTAAAAATTTGTTATTACTATTCATAACGGCTAGTTTTAATAATATTTTAATAGCATATCGTTGTTTAGAGAAACTCGGTATTGCGTACAACGCAAGCTATCGAGGAAGGTCGCGATTGCGTGTAGAGAAAGCCAAGCAAGTGTTGTGTGTACTGAAAGATTCCTTTGATGATTTATATAACATAAAAACAAAATATTTCTCATAAAAGTCTCGGGTGTTACATTCTACCCCCCTTAAAATGAATTTCTACCTCGAAATTCATCACTTTGTAACTAATAGATGATGATACCTCTCCCTCATCATATCCTCAAGCTCTCATGTAGCTTCTTCTAATTGGTGGTTCCTCCATAATACTTTCACCAAGCGAGTGGTCTTATTTTGTAGGAATTTTTCGCTACGATCCAGAATCTGTATCCGCTGTTCTTCATAAGAAATATCTTGCTCCAGTAGTACAACTTCTGAGCAGAGTACATGTGAAGGATAAGGTATGTAATTTCTCAGGAGAGATACATGGAACACGTCATGAACTTGAGAGATATTCGGTGGAAGCGCCAATCGGTAAGCTACCTGCCCAACATGATCCAGTATTTCAAAAGGATCGATATATCTAGGGCTCAACATCCCCTTCTTTCCAAATCTCATGACCCTCTTCCAGGGATATATTCTTAAGAACACTTTATCACCCACTTCAAATTGTAGGTCTTTTCTTCAGTTGTCGGAATAACTTTTCTATCGACTCTGAGCTGCTCTTATGTGTTGTTGAATAGATCAGACCTTTTCTGTCATCTCATCAACAATATCAGGTCTTAATAGCTTTCTTTCCCCAACTTCATCCCAGCAAGTTGGAGTCCTCCATTTCATTCCATAGAGAGCTTCATAAGGAGCCATCTGAATACTGGAGTGAAAGCTATTATTATAAGAAAATTCCACCAAAGGTAGGTGTTGATCCCAACCACCTTTAAAATCCATAGAGCAAGCTGTCAACATATATTCTAGAGTTTGAATTGTTCTCTCAGACTGACCGTCTGTCTGAGGATGATAAGCAGTGATGAAACTCAACTCTGTATCCAGAGTATGCTGAAGACTTCGCCAGAACATTGAGGTAAACCTCGGATCCTGATCATATATAATAGAATGTGGTACTCCATGCAATCATACCACTTCCTTTACATATATCCTTCCAAGATGATCCAGAGAGAAATCCTCTCTAATAGCAATGATGTTTGCAGACTTTTTAAGACGATCAACTATGACCCAGATAGCATTATTGCCTTTGGATGTTTTAGGAATTCTAGTGACAAAGTCCATAGTGATGTTTTCCCATTTCCATTCGGGTATGGGTAATGGTTGTAACATTCCCTTAGACTTCTGTCTCTCAGCTTTAACTTGCTGACAAACCCAGCATCGAGAGACATATTCAGCAACATCACTTTTCTTTCCATCCCACCAGAAGTACTCTTTCAGGTCCCTATACATCTTCGTGCTTCCAGGATGAATAGGTAATGAAGAACTATGAGCCTCATCTAGCAGCTCCTTCTTTAATTCGGGGATAGGAGGAACACAAAACCGATTCCTGAACTTTATTATCCCATCACAATCAAGGTTGAATTCAGGAACATTTCTCACCTTCTTTTATAACTCGACATCTTCTTTATGTGCCTCTTTAATATTCACATGTATAGATGGTTGAACGTTCATTTGAGAAAGATAAGATTTTTTCCCTTCCATTATAATTCCAAGATCCGTCCTTTGTAAATCCATAAATTTTGGATCTTTTGTGATCCTCATCATGGATAAACTGGCATGGTCTTGTCGACTTAGTGCATCTTCCACCTTATTTGCTTTCCCAGGGTGGTAATGGATTGAGCAGTCGTAATCCTTAATCTACTCCAACAATCTTCTTTGGCACATATTCAGCTCCTTTTTTGTTAATATTTACTTTAGACTTTTATGATCAGTATAAATGTCACACCTTTCTCCATAAAGATAATTCCTCCAAATCTTTAATGCAAATATTACTGCAGCTAACTCCAAATCATGAGTTGGGTAATTTTGCTCATGGATTTTCAACTGTCGTGAGGCATAAGCTATCATTATATCATTTTGCATAAGAACACACCCCAATCACTTCTTGGATGCATCACTATAGATCACAAACCATTCTCCACTACAAGGCAGTGTGAGCACAGGTGCACTGAATAACCATCTTTTCAACTCCTTGAAATTCTCTTCACATTCCTCCGTCCAGACAAACTTAACTCATTTCCCAGTCAACTTGGTGAGTGGATTAGATAATCGCGAAAAATATTTCACAAAACGTCGATAATATCTAGCCAAACCAAGAAAAATTTTGATCTCAGTTACTGTTGTTTGTCTCGACCATCTTTCGATAACCTCTATTTTTGCGGGATCCACAGATATCCCCTCTTTTGAGATTATGTGACCCAAAAATGAAACTCTTTGAAGCCAAAATTCACACTTGGTAAATTTGGCATAAAGCTTCTCCTTTCTCAGGGTCTTCAATATAATTCTCAAGTGATCTTCATGTTCTTCCTTGCTCTTTGAATATACAAGAATATTGTCTATAAAGATTACCACAAACTGATCAAGATAGTCTCTAAAGACTCTATTCATTAGATCCATGAAGATAGCAGGGTCATTAGTAAGACCAAATGGCATCACTATAAATTCATAGTATCCATACCTTTTACGGAAAGCCGTATTTGGTATATCCTCCCTTTTGACCCTTAATTGATGATACCATGAACGAAGATCAATCTTGGAAAAGTATTGAGCTCCACGTAGTTGGTCAAATAAGTCATCAATGCACGGGAGAGTATATTTTTTCTTGATAGTGATCTTGTTAAGTTCTCGATAATCAATGCAGAGTCTCATTGATCCATCTTTCTTCTTATCAAACAGAACAGGTGCTCCCCAAGGTGACGCACTAGGGCGTATAAATCTTTTATCAAGATTCTCTTGGAGTTTCTTCTTCAATTCCTGCAACTCAATTGGGGCCATTCTATAAAGTGTCTTTGAAATAGGCAAAGCACCCGGTACGAGTTCTACTGAAAACTCAACTTCACGATTTTGTAGAAGACCCGGAAATTCCTCCGGAAAGACATCATCAAAATCTCATACAATGGGCATATTCATAATCGTGAGTTTCTCACCAACCATTTGAGATAAATAAACTTCATTTACTCGAATCAAGACCCATAATATGGAAGAAATTTCCACAGTAAGGTTATGTTCATCCTTGCATCGATAAAAGATCATAGATTCATCTGGAATATGATATGTGACTTCCCTTATTTGAAAATTAATATGAGCTCCATACAAAGAAATCCAATCCATGCCAAGAATCACATCAAATTCCACTATAGGAAGGATCACAAGATTTTCAGGAAGCACTTTCCCACAAACTTCAATCGGAGAAGAATTATAAGCTTTTGATGTGACTTTTGTGCCATTAGAGGTTGTCACAGCTAACTCAACATCTAATTGTTGAGGTAATACGATGATACCCTTAGAACATTATTCAGAAATAAAAGACTGGGTGGATCCAGAATCAAATAAAACATTTGCTACTTTAGAGTGGATAGTAAGTGTACCTTTCACCACATCGTTATCGTACTCCAAATCGCTGATAGAAATTGCATGTGACTTTCCTTTGTCTTTAGCCTTAAAAGTTTGTTGACATTGACCATCATCATCAACCCTTGGATTTGGGAATTGATTGGCATAATGCCCCATATCCTTGCACTTGAAACATTGAAGTGTAGTAGGTTCATTCTATGTAGCGTTTTCATTGTTCGCATCACTAGACATCTTCTTCCCATCATTGCGGCATTCAAATGCCTGATGATCTTCATTTCCACATTTGAAACATTTACTTGTCCCTTTAAGACAACACCATCCATGTTTCATTCCACACTTTGAGCATAAGGGAAAGCTCATCTTCTTTTCAATGTGCTCTTTAGATTTTCCTTTGAATTCCATTTTCCTCTTCTTATCAAACCCATATGACTGATGGGTTACTCCAATCTCCATCTCAACATTGAGAGCACATCGAACGATTTCCTTGAATCTATTGAAGTAACTTGTGGCTAACGCCCTTCAAAGACATGGTTTTAAGACACTAAAGAATTGATCTATCTTACTCTTAGGTTGGATAATAATACCAGAAGTGTACCTTGCAAGTCTTGTAAAATTTTCTTCAAAGGTACCAACAGATTCATCATCCTTTTGCTTTAGTTCAAGAAACTCCTTATCCATCTTTGTTTGGATAATACGAGGGAAGTACTTATTGAAAAATAAGTTCTTGAACTCGTCCCATTCCATGGACTCAATTTCATCTCTTGGCCTCGTATTCTTGATAAGATTCCACCATTGATTAGCATCACCTTCCAAACGATACAATTCTAAGATGACTTTATCATGTTCAGAACATTGAATAACTGAAAATATCTTTTCAGTAGTACAAATCCATTTTTCAGCAACTAATGGATCAGTAGACCCGCTGAATGAGGGTGGACGCTGCCTCATGAAGGATTCAACAAAATTTTGGTCCTTCCTTTGCTAGTTTGGAAGTCCTGCATGATTCATAGATTGAGAAAGTTGTGTGAGCATGGCTACAAGATTTTTCATTTCATTTCCCATAATGTTTGGTTGCTCAGGGGGACAATCATTTCATTGCCCGTCGCATTCCGCATTAACACGATTCTTTTGGGTTCCAGCCATTGACTAATACCAAGAAGAATAATATGAGAAACACTAATTATAATAGGAAAACCACATAATTAAGAATAATATTTCACACTTAAGGTCTTATCAAAGGTTGTTCATGGAAATTTTTTAAACACTAATATCGTGCTTTCTGCTTAGACTTATCCTTAGGGTTATTACTAAGGCTTTCACATCCTAGTTTCCAAAGGTTATCTATACCTTTCCTCTGATACCAAATATAACGACCCATACTTTACATACATTGTTATTACTTCAGAATTGAAGCACACTTATTACAACATATAACAAAAACAGGAAAGAATAGTATAGGTATAGAGTCTTTAGAAACTGGGAAACCTAAACAACTGGTTCATAAAGCATCTACTTTTCCTCCCATTTATTTCATCAATCCTAGAGTCCCTTTTTGGCATATCCTACTTAATAACCATCTTCCTGACCTGGGGAAATAAAACATACAAAAGGGAGAGATCAAATTCTCAGTAAGGGTAAACAAAAGAAATATCAGTCACATCATATACATAAGAACATAACTTTTGGAAATCTTATCCGGCAAAAGAGATCATAATTTCATAACATGGAACAAATCATAGTAGTGAAATGTAATCCCAATAATCATAACTTAAAACATGAAACTTTGTGGCATACACACATAATCATAGAGAATAATTTTTTATTAGTCAAGACTCATTGCCAAGACTATCTTAGTGGACAAAGTCCATTTCTAAACCGAGTTCACTCCTCATTTCAGTCCTATTTCACTGAACCGGTTTATCCTGCCGTTCCATCAATGTCTATCTCATGAGATATAAAATCCTTACCCAATAAATTGGAGGTATTTATAGGTCCCACAAATCTCATAATAATACCATTCTTATGTGTTCCACAAAATCATAAACCATACATCATAGCATAACCCATGTAATAAAAATGGGAATCTTAAACATCGTGACATCATAAAACAATTCATATAAGATAAAGGAATTCATAAAAATATTTCCATAACAACATAATGAAATCCATGTAATAATAGGGATAGAAACAGAACCCTATATTATCTTAGATGGAAAATAATTTTGATAAAACTCTTGAACTCCATTCTTGAGGAAAATATCATTTCTACTTCAAAAACAATTTTCCTTTCTTAACATGTCATACAATTTTAAACTAAAAGAATTTGATTAAAAATAAACTTGAAAACTTGTAAAGTAATATTCTTGGAAATATTGTTTTAAAAATCCATTCATGCCGTATAAGTTACAAAAAAATTCTTCTTGTACTTTTTTCGGAAAAGTCAAAAAGTACCTCGTACGAAAAACGACAAAAGATTCCTTTCATATCTTTTACTAATAACTCACCAAAGGGTAAAATTGGATTTAAGAAGTTGTAGGTGGATGGAAATAATATTAAATATTGAGGAAACAAGGATTTGGATGATAAAATACACCCCAATAAATTCCAATGTATAAACAATCTCGGATAAAAATGAGATTGTGATATTTTCCCTTACCTTAGGTCTGATTTGTTTCGTAAGTGTCCGAACCTCCTGTATAATAATTTAAATAATGTTATTGACTTATTCTAGAATCATACTTATTTTTATTATATCATATATGGTTATATTCTTAGCTTCTTATTAGTAATATTTCATTACTACTTGTTATTCAGGGTGTTTATTAATTTTTGTTCTTATGCGTGTTTTGTCGAATAAATTCTTATTTTTCTTTTTAGGTTATAGATACCTCATTTCCAGAATGGTATTAGTGTAATATATATCATATTCACTCATTAAATTCATTTATATAATCATTATTCAATGAAGATCATGTAGAACGAGTCGCATCACATCGTGGAGACGGTATTCCGTACGTACGCACGAGCGATGATATCGTTCCCATGATTGTGGAATTTTATTAGAGTGTATGTATACTATTTAATAATCAATATCACTTTAAAATAATCATATATAGTCATTATTTACACCATTATACCCATCCAAGTAAGGTGGGGGTGGAAAATAGTTTACACCACGGCGTGGAGACGGTATTCCGTACGTACGCACGCGCGGTGATTTCGTTTTCTGTAGGATGGATAGATGGTGAAATAGGGTTGTTTCATACCTATAATAACATATCAGTATATGAGTGATACTGATGTTATTACTTCATAATGAAACAACGAAATAATAATAAGTGGAAGAAGAAATAAAGTTGAAAGAATCGGTAACAGACATTACCTCTTCTTTGAAGCGCTTCTTTGAGACCTCCTTTTAGGGAACCAAAATTGGTCTTTGAAGAAGACCAGGACCTCTAGGATTTCTCTAGGGAAGTGGAGAGGAGAAAGTGGCAGGGGTTGGCCGAGCTTGAAGGCTAAAAGTGGTGTGAGGAAGAGGGGGAGGAGGTGCCCATTTATAAGGGAGGAGAGGGGCTCCTTTGGAAAAACTTAAAATATTACTTTATTATAATGCCAAATTCGGTTTTAAATAGCTCCAAATTGATTTATTTCTAGGATAAGGTGGGTATGGCTCGCAATACTCTCATCTAATAGAATTTAGACAAGTTTTGGTTCCTATTTTAACCTTATCATTTATATTTAACTTTAAGTTATATAAATTTACTTTTACCCTGTCTTTTTGTGTTCTTACACTATAAGGTTAATAAACTTACTATAACAAGCCAAACGAATCCCAAGTTGTTTATTATTAATATATATAACCTTATCTAAGTCTTTTGGCCGAACCTTAGATTTTTAGGAATAACATATCAATTAATAATATAATATTTGTTTTAAAAACTATTTTATGTCAATTTTGAAACTATTTAGTAATTGATTTTTGTGAAAATCATAACAGAATGATTAGTTCGAAAAAAGTTAATTAAATAAATACTAACATGTCATATTAACCTATAAAATTAGTGGAATTCATAAAAAGTCTCAAATTACATTTATTTGGGTATTTATAACATCAATTATGTCAATATTTCATTAATAAGATAATTACCGCATCATCGTTGTGACATAAATAAATTAAATTATTTAATGTCTAAAAATTAAAAATAAAATACCATTATGTAGGAAATCTTTTTAGATTTATAATGAATATTTATAGTCAAATTTACTTATGTATAAACCTATATTAAGAATTATTTAGTTATTAAACATTTATTTTAACTATTTTAACCCTTCTATAAATAAATTTATAATAAATGTCCTAATCTAATCCAAATGGGCCTAAATGGTCATATTTTATTCCTAAGGTTGTTTTTGGTCGAATTACACTTATCCAATAGAATTAGGACATGTGTTAGGGTAATAATAATATCATTTTTACCCTTAATTACCCTATTTACTTTTGACCATGGTAAATAAAAGTAAAAAGTTACTATTCACCAAAAATTATTTTCATCTCATTGAACCACATTTTACTTTCTGTCATCAACTGTGTCTCTCGGATTTTTGAAATTCAACTCACAGAAGTGGTAAAATTATGTTTTATGTAAATTTGCAAATTCTCCAAGGAGGTTGGTAAAAGACGGTGAAAAGTTCAATAAAATATTTATATGTCTAAAATTATTATAAAATGACTCCAATGAATTGCATTGAACTTATATTGGTATTATGTATCAATTTTTCCCTAAAATAAATTTAATTAAAATAAATAATTATTTAAATAAAAAGTCGGTTTTTAAATAGTAACCCAGTGTTTTCACTATTCATCAAAAATTGAATGTTTTCAGAAAAATACCAAAATTTCACCCTAAGATAATTTTGATATTCTTAATCCAAAAATAAAGTCCACTTTGAAAATTAGAATTCATAATATTTCAAAAAGTGGTTATTTCTATTCATTACGGCTAGTTTTAATAATATTTTAATAGCATATCGTTGTTTAGTGAAACTCGGTATTGCGTACGACGCAAGCTATCGAGGAAGGTCGTGATTGCGTCTAAAGAAATCCAAGCAAGTGTTGTGTGTAGTGAAATATTCCTTTGATTATTTAAATAACATAAAAACAAAATATTTCTCATAAAAGTCTCGGGTGTTACAGTATCATCGATATTACATCACTTGATATTCTCTAGTATCTAGGGATGATAAATAATTTATGATAGGACTAATGATGTCCCTACACTTATGATTCCATGTTCCAACCGTAATGGTTCCTTGATTAATGGATATCCATGAACTCTAATTATTTCTATCACTACATGGTCATTCCTAATTAAGGCTTCGTCTACATTTTTTCCCTTATGAGGTGTCTAAAGTACTAACTTGGATTCCATTTAATGGTTCCCAGAGCTGGTTGGTCACATGTCCTTAGGGGAATATCTTAGAATGCGAGAGGATGCTGACTATAAACTATGGACAAGAATGTGCCTATGAGGATACTACTCCCTCATGTCATATTGTAGAACAACCAGAGTAACAATATTAGTCAATAGATGATGCAATCGATCAATCAAACTGAAGATAATCATCAAGGATAAGAATATATAAAATATTCCATATGTAATGTCATATAAAAAATTATGTGTCATTTCATGTCTCTATAATGATGAAAAATATGTATACAAGCATCAAGTAAAACACATGTATTGAAATACCTAAAACAACAAAATGAAATATCCTTTCTTGCATAACTAGTCTAGCTCGGTCCTATGATGTCCTTCTCATATGAATAAAAAAAATCAAGCATTGTATTATGGAAGTTGTACCTGACCTATACCTTCATCCATAAAATCTATCCTTTTACCAAATGGCATCCTGAATAGGGTGTGAGATAACACATAGTAGGCCACCACCAATGGGGTCTATAAAAAGTCTAGGGTGTGAAATATATGCTAAAGAGGAATGAATTTTACATCAAAGGAATACAAAAAATGAAAATAAGTGACCAAGGAATATGTGAAACATGTAATTTGAAACTACCCAAGAAACCATGACTCTAGGTTATTAGTAGTCTAGCTTCTATAAAAGGAATGTGGTTAAACCTAAATATGTAAGTGATACAATCCAGTCCAACCACTGTAATATAATACCCATACCAGTGTATCTATAAAATGTGTCAAAAATATCCATTATTTCCACTCCATAAAACCATGTATAAATCCCAATAACATCCATGTTGTATAATCCAATATATGACATTCAACATGACTTTTCCAAATAATAAATTCATCCACAACATCTTAATCATGTAAACACAAGTGTCAAAACATGAAGGGTCTTATCTAGGGTATGGAAGACCAATACATCCTTGATGAATCCAATGATAATCTTGATGATAACTCAGTAAAGACTTGGGTGGGGTCTAAGGAGTGTTTTAATAGAGCATATCCACTACAAGTCCATAAATGTTGGATCTAAGGGGTAGTAACACCTATAGAATCCTTTATATTGAAAAAATGGAGAAAACATGCCCAAGGAATCAAATACCACAATCAAGACGAATGTTAGAAATATCTATGTCATCAAATGGAATTCGGATCAATGTTATACCAATAAAGGTATCCACTACAAGTTAAAATCACCAAATTCATTTCATTGATCATTTAAAATCATTATATTTTATTGAGATCATCTATCTCATATAACCATTTCCATTAAAACAATTAATTAAATTTTGATCATGTTATTTTATAGAAATTGAGGAAATCCATATCCTAATATCACAATTGAAATAATATATGTTATAAGGGATTCTACTAACTATGAAAGAATACAGGAACCACATGTCTGTTATAACTATAACAAAATTAAAAAGGAACACCCAATGGGTGGCCTCTATTGGTGAATCAAACTCCATCAAACTCAAAGGAAAAAGTGGCATCCCTAATAGGTTCCAATTCATCCAATTAAATTATTTTATTCAATTAAGGGGCACTAAAATACATCATGTCATGTGAGAGAAGTTAAAATAAACATATAAAACACCAAACCTTATGGGAAATGTATAGACCACATACCATACATCTGTTGTATAGAACTCATCAAGAATTATCATCAAATTCAATCCATATCAGAAATAAATAAAAGAATGCATAAAGAACCTTGAAAAGGGAATATTAGATTCCACCTAAATAACTCAGTCTATATGAATAAAAATGGATAAATTTATAATATGATCGAAGAACATACCAGCGTTAATCGAACAAGACCAACAATATTCAAATACCATTTGGGATGGAGAATTTGTAGAACAAGATATGAAATTGGATTCAAAGGATCTCTAACATATTTATGTATTTCAATCGAAAGTTAAATATAAATATGGATAATTTATAAGTAATTTTATGGGTTAAAATTTAATTTCCAACAAAAACACTAGACCACATGTTTTGGCCGCACGATTGTCCAAACTATGGGACCGACACTATCTTAAGGGGGAACCATGCACAAACCATACACGGAGTTTGGAAAACTAAGCGCAAAGCATGTCTTAGTCACTATAAATGGTCTGCAACATGTATTCTTGGTGTGCAAATGATGTTTCATAGTTTCCTCATAAAATGTGACCTCCATCTCCCACTATTAAGACTTGCATGTTTTTTCTGTAACCATGCGACAGGTACGACATAGTTTCTCCTAATCATGAATCATGTCTTTTTTTCCTAAAATGCCAGGTTTTAGGGACTACTGAATCCTTCAACAGTCCATATACACCCATGGCCTCATTGGAACCTCATATGATGACCAAAAACAAATTTAAATAAAAAAATTGTTGCACCTCATCGTAAAATCCATGACAATATAATCTTCTGCCCTTAAAGAAATTCATCCCAAAATTTCCATTTTAAGGGTGGTCAAAAATTATCTTAAAACAACTCATTCTATGAAGAATATATTTTAGCATCCATCTCTCATGTCAGATCCTATAAACATCCATGCTTACATAGCACCAATTCTAGATGATCTTATTTTCCTAAGAGTACCATTGTTCTCCTATAAAAAATGTGCAAAATATTCTCCAAAAATGATCAATCTCCCTGTAACTACACCTCACCCATCTTTAGATTACGATATGTTTTTGAGTGATAATGTTATAGATGAGTTACATTTAATACATCGTGTACGGACTAGTACCTTTATTGTAACTATGAACGATAAAATACCATCGAAACAACGTGAAAAATCTCAATGTACCCCACATATCATGGTGAATACATACCATGTATCTCAATCCATCAGTGTCCTAGCCTTGGTGAAAGATTTAGAAATACATTTCCCTAACATCGAACAATAGCGGTTTTCCATAAATATAGTCATAAGATTTATGTCAATACAATGCAGTATTCATCCACTTTTGGGTCAACTAGCCCTACTCAAATGTATCCTCCACGAGATGGAGACCCATAAATGTTGTTTCACTCACCTCTAACCATCATAGTGGTGATCGAAACATACTAACATAAAAATCCTCATATGGATCCATTTTTATACAATCATAATATCTATTTTTGTATAAAGACAAAACTAAGGGATTATACCTTTCCAAACATCCCCAAAAATTCTAGAATCATGCATGAGGTTTGTCCCCAAAAAGATGAATAGTGTTCTCTAATTAGACACTAGTCTATGGAAGGTATTCTATGATCTGAATAACTTGGGTACCCAACTCCCTCTATAAACTCATTCAGAAATATGATGTAAACCATGTGCCCCAATCTGATACAACGGTATGAGGAGCCCCATGAATTTATACAATCTCATTTATATAAAACCACCCATGTTCAACCACTGAGAAGGTCTACCTGATCTATAGTAAATGGGAATACTTTTTGAGCCTATCTTCAACAACCCAAATATATTTAACACCTTGAGGTGGCCTTAGTAAACTAGAGACAAATACAATCACGAAATCTTCAAATATTCAATCTTGAATGGGTAAATACTATGAATGTTTGATTGTTCACTGATGCCCTTCCATCACCTACTAAACATGAAACACCTAATGAAAAAAATAGAAACCTCTAATTACATCCTTGGTCAAAAAAAGGGGACTTAAAAATCAAAACATCTTTGTAACACCAGAATTCAATGACAAACTGAGGCATGTAACTCCCACATTAGCTCCTCACATATTTACGTTGGAACCCATACGCAACCATGAATATGGAGAATATCATCCCCACCTACTATCCATCCTGGAGGATTGTCCTCAACTTCCTCACTCTCTAATAAGAGTAAACCCACAAAAACTAATCGACTCATTATCATCAATTTATCTAGAAGGGTATAGGTCACAACTAATTTTGGAAGGAATGTATAACTAAAATTTTCCTTTACCATTATGTGTATCTATCAAAACAGGGAATTAAGCTTCCACTAACTACTAGCCTCATGAACTAAAAGAATAAGAGTTCCACAATTAGTGCATCCTTCATGTAATTTCCCTATCTTGGTTTATGGGCAATCTCAATGTCAAAAGATTGTACATACTCAAACAACTAGTATTGGATCATATTCAAATCATTATATATAAATTTTTATATAAGGATTTGGTTGTCCATGTAAACAAAAAAAATTCTTCCTAATTTTGTAATGTCGCCAACAATGAAATGCATGAACTACTGCAGCCATCTCATGACCATACATGTAGTAATTTTTTTAGTGTGGCCTTATATATTAAGAATCATAAGGCCTAACTAGATCCCCTTTACTCAGAACTATCCTAAGACCAATACCTGATTCATTACAATACATTATGTAGCACTTTTCTAGGTTTGGAAGATTCAGTAATTGCCCCGAAGTAACTATCCCTTTCAACTCATAATGGGAATTCTCTTAGGTGTCTAAAAATATGAAATTCACACCTTTTATAGCTAATATTGTCAACGAAACTGATAAAAAAATAATCCATATATGAAATGTGTATAATATAAATATCTCCACATGAAAATACTTATATAGAAGCTATTTGTGGGGTGCTCCTTGAAAACTACATCTCTCAAATTTTATCAGTCAACAAATACTCTTATCTCATAGAACAAATGTCTCATCATGTAAATATTAAAAATACAAATGTGTCACTTTCTGAGATAAGAAAATAAATAATTCTTTCTCAGTGTTTCCAAAAAATCAAAGGATGGGTGGCATGGTTATATCGATTTTAAGAATTACCCTAGAAATCTCCCATGGAAACCACGACAAACGAATACAGATATGGATGGGAAACTCATTTCATTATCACCATGAAAACCATTCATGTATATTTGACACCTATTGAAATAAATAGATACACCCATAGACCATCACTCCCACAAAATGTTGAGTGAGGAATGTTTATAGTTGAAATATACACGTGATGATATATAGATCTCAAATCAATTTTTGAGAACACATGACCTCCTCAAAGATGGTAAAAATGTCATTTATCCATGTAAAAGAATACCAACTCTTAACTGTCAACTACTAAATTTTTTTGTTTTTTACACATACCCTAAGGGTACTATCCACCTTTCACAAAAATTATTGGCGATCCCAACATAGAAGTACATGTTTTTATAAACCCTTACCATCCATGTAATATTTTTTCCACTTTATCTCCTAAAACTCAAATTTTTCCATCCTTTTAGGAGGAATAGATACTGGTCAATCCCTTTCACCTATAATTTTGAATCTATTTTAAAACAATATATTACTTTTTATATTCTTTAAACAAAAAAGAAATATTGAATAAAGCATTTTATTTTAACTATTAATTGAAAAATTAAAATTTTTATATAATTATTATTAAATAAAACTAGGATAGTTTTTACAATGATGATTTCAAAAATTATTTCAATTTCATCAAATTTATAATATGAAAATTTCAAAAATTAATTAAAAATAATTGAACAAAATGTGATAAATAAATTTTTTAATCAAAATGAATTAGTCTAAGATTAGGAGTGGAATGACCCTATGGATATTGGGTAGTATATAATTTTTATGTTGTAAAGGAGGTTCCATAGTCAAGTTTCTAATATTGGGTTACTATTTTATATTCCCAGAAGATGTTTTTGTGGTCTCACTAACTAATTGTAAGTGGATAAAGGTTTGAAATCACTGAAATTCGATACAATGTATTCGAATGGTCTCCAATGGGGTTTTCCATGGATTTGGAAACGTCAAATGGCTTTTATATCCATGAATCATGGATCTGCCTTCCAAATGAAGGATGTCATAGGGTAACATTTCCAATGACACTTAAAAACTCACATTAATCTAGAGGATGGGAAGTCAGCCTCATCACACCCATAGGGGGAACTATTACCTTTTATAGGACTCTCTTAATTATTTGTGTCATATTCATATGTTCATTAAACCATGTTTAATTCCAAATAATGATTCCACATTTTACCACTATGTCATGACTGGTAGTGAATAGGACTGGGTTCAGAATCCTCTATATGTATTAAAGGTTCTCCATAGAGAGAGAGATATGTATTTATTTTAGGATCTCCAACAATGTTACCATATAGTGGTCAAATAATATATTATTTGGGTATTTTTTGGGACAATGCTGGTATTAATCCTTACGATGGGGTGATCTAGAGTTTACCGTCATCTTGGGAAGAAAATTACTATGATATAGGGATTGAACCAATGAAATGGGTTTCCTATGTGTCCTGATGAGAGAAATCAGAACCCACATTGTTCAGTGCCACTCAACTGTACACATAACATTTTAAGGTCATGTGAAAAGGACTCATCCATACAGTTTTATGTAATACAATGAGAATGCCTAGGAGAAAGGTTACTAGTTATGGATGGTGTGGGTCTAATGTCAAGCTGGATTAAAATAAATGGAAGTGGTATAGTATCTCGGGTGGAAATGTACCTACCAGGAATGTGGCCCAGAGACCATTAGATAGATTTGGGTGGTGGAATTGCACCTCAAAGAGGATTCCTATGTATACCAGTTAGTTGGGAATTAAATCCCTCATTGTTCAGTTAAATTTGGGACTTACACATTATTAGAGGCCCTGAAGGGGAATGATTGGGACTTGCATGTAGAAACTGACTAATTGAATATATTTGATCGTGAATTATACCATATAAGAGGGCCATTTAGATCAATGTTGGGGATTACATCTACAGATAAGGCTTATTTGAGTTGCTTTGGGATCATGCATATGTCATGATCACATCCAACCTCTAAGCCCAAGTGATTGATGCTTGGTCTGAGAAACAAGTGGAGGCATTGGATCTGATAATCACATGCCCTGCTTCATCCAGTGATGGATGATCATGGAGACCAATGGTAGAGATAGGTGCCTCTGAGTGTCCCAATTTCTTATCCTATTTTAATATCTAAGATTTTTGAATTTTTCACTCAATATAGTATATCTTGGGCTAGGGAGAAGAGGATCTAGAGTTCCACCTCCCTCAAGAAAGGCTACCTCTGGATGAGTGCCCTAAAATTATTTCTGGGAGATTATGGAATATTCGAAACTAACCCTTGTCGAAGGGAAAGTTCAGTGGTTACCCTCAATGCTTATAATGGTGAAGTTCACATATGTATCATGTGGTTAGAAACCATTTTACCTTGTGAAATTATACTTGGGGGCATTCCAAGGGTTTTCTTCTTGGAAATTATTATAGACGTGTTTCCTCTTACCATGGTTATGTAAAATTCAAGGGAAAACTAATTTTCTTAATGGTTTTAACATAAATAAATGGTTGAATCAGAAGAGGCGTTGGTCTGATTCCATTAGATTTTCTTGAAGAGGGGAAATCATTGGAGATGGAAATATAAAAGAAGTGAGTGATTGGATCCCAAGAATGGAATTCCCATGGATACCCCATTCCATAAAGTATATTATTACCTGAGATGGGACTCAATCCATGTAGCACGACGCATTTGTGGGTAATGCTGTATTCCACATACCATTGTGGTATGTGGACCTATGTGTGGTCCATGTAGCACTTTACTACGTAGGGCTAGGTTTTATCCGTGGAGCATGGCACTAAGTGGGATGAAATTCCCCCCATATAGGTATTTTCTATGAGGGGTAGGGTTCTAGTTGTATAGCGTGGTGCTACATGGTTTTAAGTTCCTCTAATATAGTGATTTCTTAGGTGGGGTAGGGATCCACCCGTATACCTTTTTCCAATGTGGGCCACCATGTTCCAAAGGGTCCATTGGTGCTACACCACGTGGGAAGTATTCCTGAAAAAGATTTTGAGTTTGTGGACTACAAAATATTATATTTTTTATCATCATTAATTCAATGTGGTAGGATTTACTAATGGTAAATATCCAAAGAGGTCTATTTTATTCATTGTTATTGATCTCCCAGTCAATCACTCTTTATATCAATACATCGATGTATCAATTCCATCTTTCATTCCCCTAGAGTTCTATTTATAAAGAATTGTTCGAGACAGATATTGGTGTATTCGGTCATCCATTTTTGGGACATGTGGCACTTTTCACAAGATACCATGAATGAATTAGTATGCGGAGAACCCTTGCAGTCACCAAAATCTCCACCAGGGTTTTTAAATGACTTTGTTTCATTTTTAGGAGCCGACGACACTACCTTTCCCCACGAAATATTTAGTTTAGATAAATCATTTTTGGGAATAGATGTCATTACCCCATTCCAAATATGGATTTATGTCATTCATGGGTACTTCTGGATCCACCCCATCCATGCATCGTTTTCCATTCATGAGGATTTCATAGGGAGACAAACATCTATGCGGAGTGGAAGTTTGAGGAGGTCTTTGCTTTGTGGTGTCCAATCCATTATTGGCATATTTTGATCTATTGAATAATGTTCCTTCAATTTACCATTTGATTTTTTATTCATTATTTAATATTATAGAATTACACCCTTTGCATCAAACTAGGATTTGATCAAGATGAAGATGAGGTTATTTCAATGTCATGTTTTGATGTTATTTTTTCCTAATAAAGTGTATCTATTTTAGGGGAAAACACCTATATATAGGGGTACTATATGATTTTTCATCTTATAGTTTCCTTAATCAGACATGGAACTCTTATGAATCCAGGACCTCGTACGACTTCCTTGAACTGAACTCCTTGGTTGTCCACCTTATATGCGAACTAAATTCATGCACCCATGAACTCAAAATTTTAATCCATAATGGTGAATTTTTTTTGTAGTAAGGAATGGTTGATTGTTTTAATGATCTATGATCTCTTGATTTGAGGGCCAACACTTTGTGGGACAATTGTTTCATGGAAATTCATGTACTATCATTTTTTGGTTGGACTATTTACACGAACTAACGATTTGCATGCCTATGAATTTTCGAACTGATGATTTCCTTTGAAAAAAACTATATCATATAACTCATTATTATAACACTAGGAAAGAATAACAATGTCACTAATTCACAATTCAATGAATATGTCTAGTATTGGAGTGAATATGGAAGACAATGTTGGAGATGATCTTTTACATTGTGTTATCCCTCATGAGAGTACTATGAAATTTCTCTATTCACTATAACTTATGGCCTACAGGTTCTATATTCAACATCTATTTTATAAAATTGGAATCCAATATGATTATACTCTACCACCGTTTTATTAGAGCATCACTATCAATCGTCTTGAGATGTCTTGGCAGAACAACAGAGAAAATACTTCTTTTATATTGGAGATCACATCTGATTTAGGTCAAAAGGAAGTGTTTGTCTGGACTAGGTATATGTGGATGAAATGTAATCAATTTATCCATGATACAAACTTTGAATAATTTATCCAGGATTACCAATTCATTTTCAGCCTTTCATTGGGTAACACATATAGGGTATGGATCATTAAATGGGATCTGCAGTAAGGAGGATGCTTCTCTAATGAATGGTATTGGGTATTATAGGAACACCAAAACATCATGAAATTCCTTTAACATTTGGTGGATGTAAATTTGTATAGTGATGTATTTTTTCCATTATTAATTTATTCATTGAGCAATATGATTCCCAAAATACTCATTAATTAGTTTTCAAGCAACTGAACCATATACATATCTCGTAGTGAAGTCAGAATTAGTTTTTGTAATATCAATTAGATAGAGGGACTTCTCATCCTTTGAAATATGTATGACAAGTTCTTTCCAGTGTCCAATACTTGGGAGAACATTGATCAGGTATCCCCACAAGTTAGATACTTTTTTATCCTAGTAGATAGATTTCATGATCATCCAATAAAATCTCACTACCTCATTTAATTTAAAGATTATGTAGAGCTATTTTTGAGTTGAATGGACTGAGGCCAAAAGTTCATCATAACCGGACACATCCCTCCCAACCATCATGACGATTTCTAGGCTCATTATTTGATACCCTTGAGGGAGGTCAATACCTCTCATGTGGTTATGATATCTAACCTGACGTATCATATAATATTAGACTAGCAAGTTTCTTTACAATGATCCTGAGAAGATGTTTTTTCCACCCCCATGATGTCTATACTGGTGTTAGAGTTTGTACCATGTTGATGGAGGAAACATTTGAAGAAGGAAATCTCATAAATTTATCTATCCCCATCATTGTACATATTTTTGAATTATTGGGTAGATAAAAGAAGGAAAATATATGCAATTTCTTAGAGAGACATTTCAAATTTTTATGGCTAGATGGTAGATCATTTCCCTTATTATGAGTATTTTCATTATACAATAGTTCCTCATTAATATTTAAATCCATCCATAATAATATTTTCTATTTTTGATCCCAAATTTTTAAATGTTGACATAATGAGTGAATTACTGAGTGATTTATCATGATTTTCTATTGCACATCACCCTACACCTTAGAGATTAGTGGTAGATGATGGAAGGGGCTCTTCAGAAGAATGTTCCTATATTATCATGCTATGAGATGAAATCCTGACCACTCTTATATAGATAATAACTCTTATCAAACCTTATACTCTTAATTTGTTTTATAGGAAATTTAGATGTGTGAAGTAGGTCTCTTTTCCCCCAGTTACCCAGGAAATGAGGGAATCTCATCCAGTAATCCATTCCAAATTAGGGTCTCTAACGGTGCGTCAAGACTCCAGTATGCGAGTACATATCCCCCCATTGTGGATGAAACTTACTTATCATGGGAGAATTCCTAGACAACTGTGGATTTTACCATAATGGATTATTTTCAATGTTAGTTCGATGAGTACATTGAACATTAGATACTTCCACTCATTTACCAATTGTGCCATCTCCATATAATCTAACTGTAAAGAGGTTCTTTTTCTACCACATTCATTGAAATGGGAATTCATTTATAGGGCCAATATCTACATGGAGTGAATCATACCCCATATCTTGGGATGATGTTGTCATTGGTCTTACTGAGGCCGGCCCATGTAGAACATCACCCGGTATTCTAGGAATATAAGCGATCCCCATGCGCCAATCCTCCGAAATTGAACCAAAAACATATATGGAAGAATTTTATATATGTGTAACTCAACTTAGGGTGAATCCATATTCCATAATTATAGTTCCAAATTTTATATCTATTGCGGTGGAGGAACATATCCAGGGTTCCAATGCTATCAGAGAACCCCCGACTATGCAGATATGGGCATGGAATCAAATATACAATATCATTACAGAAACCCCCTGAATTTTTTTTTGATAAGGTGGACATCATTATAATATTTTTCATTGGTTTGGACTCAAGAGATTTTAATTATCAGAACCTGTTCCTTATCATGCAATTTATTGGCATAGATTGATAAGACCAAGATTCTTATGAGGGAGACCTTGATCGGTTCAATGCCTCCCATCACGAGACAGATACCATGCAAGATATTACCTTAAAATTAAGTAACTTGGTAGATAAAGAAGCCAATTATTATGAACAGGTGGTTGCTATAACCATAGAGTAGAGGGAGTGTGAGGGTTATGTGGTATTGTTGAAATAATAGTTTCTATAATCATGTTCCAATTAGGAGGCCATTAAACCTAATGGGTAAGATCTCATGCCTATTTTAAAACACAAGTGTCCAACAGTTGAATTTGAATAGGGATTGTCAAATTCTTTTGAACAAACCCTTGATGTCCCATTTCAAACAGTTACTAACCAATATAGAAAATAAACATGGGTTGTATTTTAATCATCAATGATTTCCCATACCCCATGTTTTTGTTTTTTAATATCTACAAGTGACACCATGTTGTGGATGTTCCTCCATTAACTTTTAAGGGAATGAAACGTTTTGTTCTACAATGATTTAACTTTATCTATTCCTACACTTTTATTCAATTTTCATTAATTTCATTTGGAATGAAAATCTACATTGAATATTTATTTTATTCATGATTCGGGATAACAAAGTTGAAATGATCATATAATGCTATAATTTATAACTGTGTCAAGGGACTCAATGATAGTAGTTTTTATTATTACTATGGTTATATGGAAAACCCTACCAAATTTTTTTATTATCTACTTTCAACATAATTATTCATAGGCCCATTTATGGTGGAGAAATAGCGGGTATGAAATGACTTTTTATTAGGCCACCATTTATGGGATTTCAACCTAACAAGCATTGGGTATCATGAATTCATAATTACATAATATTTTTCTGAACCAAAATGAAATGTTTGTCTAGTGATCTGATACTTAACTATAAACAAGGGTTCCTTTATTAGGTTTTAAAAATGGAAACATTCTTTTTCCCTTCTCTTGGTAATTTTCATGTCTTACAAACCATACAATGATTTTTGATGTTTTAGGTCGAACAAAATTAACCATTAATGGGGGTGAGGGACCAATATGGTTTATTTTTCAAGAATGTACTGACACTTTTTTTATAAAAATTTTAGGGATATTTCATGACCCTAATTTTACTATTTCAAGATCTGAGACATGATGTGGTTTAAGTATCAGAGGAGTTATCTTTAGGATAGTTTCCAATACAATGTTTCATGGGGAATATAGTGGTAAGAATAACCTATCCTGAGGATGAAATTATTCTTTGGATTATAGGATCCTTTTTTGGGTGACTTATACAGAGCCATCATGGCATGTGGTGTATAGTCAAATAGAGGCTTCCTCAAGACACTGGTCCTCTATTTCTGATAGCCAAGTAATTTTGGGGTATTCGGATTTTTTTTATGAATATGAAAGGTATATTATTATTTACATATAAAAACAAAGAGGATATCTATATAAATGTCAGATGGAGGACTACTCCCAAAATAAATTGACTTGTGTAAAGGACAGTTAAATCATAATATCATTTATTGTCATAAGATTTTGAAATTGGTTGGACAATTTAATTTCTTACTATAATGATGTATAGGATTGATAACTATACTCGAACTAAAGGGGAAAATAATTCAACCATTTCATAGTAATATTCCAAGGAATTTGTTTTATCATATTTGGGAATGAAGGTGTCGCAAACCAATCAAAATCGACCCTGAACCGGTCACCCGAGCTAGTCTGCAACATGACCCGAAGGGCATTCCCGATCCCCATGGGCTGGCAAACAGTGCCGAGCATCGAAATTTAACAATGGGAATGATTTGGACCATGTAAAAGAGGTAAAAACATAAACAAAGATGATGATAAAAATAAAATCAAGTTGTGGAAGGAAAATAAAACTGAACCTACCTCCTTGTGAACTTCTATGTCACCACCCAACTCAGAATCAAGCCTGCTCCAACAACGAGCAGCTTATCCAGGAACGTGAACAAGAACTGAACCTGCAACTGAAAGAATATGATTAGTGTGAGCACCGAGATGCTCAGTAGGGATGCCAAATATAACCATGGTATCCAAGTATTCCCATTCCCAAAACAGTCCAATGACAGAAGGTTTAAATACAAATATAAATGTAGGGATTTCACATTTTAAAATAAGCAATATGTTTTTCCCATTTATTTTTTAAAAAACAACACACGATAGATACCATTTCCAAAATCAATTTTCATTTTATAAATAAAATACAAAATGTAATATACCCAAACAAGGATTGAGTAAAACATGTAAATAGTGAATATTGAAAATGAACTATTGCAATGGAATGTCAACGAGTAATATAAATAACTCGGTAACCATGGGTGATCCAAAACATCCCTAGAAGACCCCTGGATGTACTCGGTTTTGTAATGACCTGACAGTGTATGGTGAACCTCCTTAGTCTATAACCAACTAGCCACCCTAAACAGACCAATCCAGTGGAAAATCTTTCCAAGAATAACAACAAATCCAGGGGGTTCCAACCTGTCTAATCGGGGTTGATCAGCAACTGTCACTCGATCATCTAAAAGACACCCAAGAACCCATGGTGGTTACAATAATACTGTATAAGCAGAAAGGCCATCGCACAGGTGACTCATCTGACCACACTTTAATTCCCCAAAAACGGACACTTCATGTGCGTTAACCCATAAAGGGTTACCCTAGATAGGAGTGCCCCCAAATACACATTCAATCATTTCAAATTAACAAAGTGCCAATAGGGATGTCTCATCACATAAGCATTCAAACTGTCTTTAAAACACATTATGTTTCCAAACGGCCATTATCAGTTTACCAATCACATTCTTTTCAAAAATCACCACAAAACATCACCTTTAGAAGTAAAACGTCACAAGGGCCTTCATGGTTACACACACAAATACATTTACCAAAATACATTAAAATCTTTTCTAAAACCATTTCCAAGTATAATATATCAAATGGGCCTTTAAATTTCTCAAACTCACACAAAAAAAGTATCAAAGATAAAAAACCAAGTTTTAACAAACACATTAAAACCATTCCAATAAATTATAAAAAGGAAACTAAACCTCATTTAGAAAACAAGGACCACTTTCACAAAGTTACCATTCAATTTCAAACCAAACCTAAATGTACGCCAAAACACCTTGCACCCATGATTCACATCGCAAGAATCATTTAATAAATAATTTATCGAACCAAAAATATGTTTTAAAAGAATACAACAAAGTCTTTTATCACAATTCCACCAATTCCACATGTGGATTCTACCTTAAAACCAATTTTGTACTCATGTCCTTCAAAATTACCTTCGCATGAATCAAAACATTCCAAAGTTTTAGACGACATTCCCATTTGTAACATTTTTCATTCTAACTCTGGGTAAAACTTTCCACTCCATGAAATGTGCCAAAAAAACTAACACCAAACACATTCTCAAACAATTTTCAAACAACAAACCAAACACTTGTTCTTTAAGGTCCACGCACTAAATAAAGTTTACCCAAAATACACTTACCAAAGGTATTTCAAAAAAAATTCTAATGTCATGTTCAACTCCACTTTTCCAAGAGTTTATCAATAAAACATTTTCAAACCTTAGTAAAAATGTTAAGTTTTATAAAACATGTCAAACTTGTCCATAGATTTATTAAACAAGTGAATGTGTGTATGCACAAAAAAATAATTGATTCAAAAGTATACATTGCAAATCCAACTACCATAACAACACCATAACAATCAAGATACATGCATTACAAGTGAACAAAACATATATAAAAAATTATTAAAACACCCAAGCATTATGTAAATTGCTTTAAAAAAGAGAATCAAGGGAATTCCTACCTCAACGGCGAGCGACGGCGATGAAACTATGATAGAAGGTATAATAATACCTTTCAGATTAACCATGCACGCTGAACAGTGATTAAAGCACATGAAACCCCACCCACGATAGTATTAGGATTTAAACAAATTAAATAAAAACACGAAGATGGAATGAATGGAAAATTATTAAACAAATAAATAAAAGAATAACTAAATAAATAAATGAATATATAAATAAATAAATGAATAAATAGATAAATAAGTAAATAAATAAATAAGATATTAAGAAAAAAACAGGATGAGGAGGTCGTTACCGGAAAGGAGGGACATGGTCATGCCAGACTAGGGCAGAGGCACCACATAGAGATTCGTTTGCACTGCTGGTTGAAATAAGGAAGGCTGGGTGGTCAGGTTGCTAGGGATGGCTTGGCTAGAGTGCGGGACTCCGGGAACGGCCTGGTAGGAGCTGGGGCAAGGCTGAGGCCGCTCGTATGGAGCAGGACGGACGAAAGGGGATAATCCAGGGGGTGAGGTGGGTTGTCGGCTGGAGTAGGAGGGGGGGTGAGGAGGCTGGCCGGAGGTCCTACAAGGGGGGTTGCTGGTTGAGTTGGGAAGGAGCTTGGAGGGTGAGGGGACTCGGGTGAGGCGAGGGGCGGTGCGGGGCTGCAGGTGCAGCAAGGTTGTAGAGGGAAGTTGATGTAGGGGTGAGGTTGGGGAGCAGTGAGGTCAGATGTTTGGTGCTGCGAAGGGTCCAGAAGGTGATGGGTGCGTGGGGCGGGGCGGCCACATGGGCGGTGAGTGGCAAGTCCTGGAGCGTGGTAGGGACTTGTGGGTGAGACTGGGTGTTGAGGGGAATGCAGAGGGGCTGGCGGCGTGAGGCTAAGGGGGCAAGACCTTCTGTGGGAGAGAGGTGGAGGCTTGTGGTCGAGCGGGAGGTCCGAGGAAAAGATCCTCTTCGCGGCCGCTACAAGTGTGAAGGCGGCGGGATCTAGGATCAGGGTTGCAACGCATCCAAATAGGGGAAGGGGGTGTCGGGTCTTGGGTTTCTATTTTTTTCACTTTATAAAAATAATAATATTAATAATAATAATAATAATACCATAAATAATAGTTATAATAATAATGATAATTATAATTATAATAATAGTTATCATAATAATAATAATAATAATAATATAATAATCATAATATAATAATAATAATAATAATACTATTATTAATATTAATTATAATAATAATAAAAATAATTCCAAAATAATAATATTAATAATAATACAAATAATGATAATAATAATAATTATTATAATAATGATAATAACAACATAATATTATTGTTATTAACAATTATTATTTTTAAAACATAATCCATTTAATTATCCGATTATGAAAACCAGGTACCTGCATCCTCACCACACGGATAAAAAAACCTGCACGCAAATTGCACGCCTCAACACAGTCCGCTTGAGCACACGCACAAGCACCTGGGGTGACTACATAGTCATTGCTAACCACTGGGTGCCCATGCACAGGTTTGGAACCCACCAAAAACATTAAATGTCTGAGATTTTTAAACCGGTACCGAGCCCGATCCATGAAGTTAGAATGCAGAGCCCCGAAATAATAAAATAAAAATAAATTTGAAAGTCGGGGTGTGACAATTCTTCCCACCACATACATTTTCTTCCCCCAAAATGAGGCCTAGCCGAACAGTAGACAAAACAAGAGACCTTGCCCAGTTGAAACCAAAATAAACCACAACATAAGAGAACACAAGGACACGAGAGGGTTCTCTCCACCACAAGAACTCAACTAGTGTGGAAATATAACACCCAAACACACCACTCCTGGAAGGGGGAGGGGGGAGATGTGGGAACTCCCAAATGTTCCAAACTAACTTTTATAGCACACCTCTGCTAAAGTGTGAAACTCTCAACCGAGACGAGAAACTCCCAACACTAAGAGAAAAATATCTATGAAGTACATAACACCAAACAGTGAATCTAAGAAAAAACACAAGCCATGAATCCTCCATAGGAACTTACATCTCTAAATTAACTCCACCAAACGAAGACCAACATATACAAGGGTCAAATACACTTTTAAGAATAAAACAGAATTTAGAAAACCATAATCCACAAACCAAACTATTGGATTACAACAGAAAATGTCTATTATAACTCCGTGATGATACAATGATCTCAAAACAACGTCCAAACATTAACAGTAAAAAACAAAAATGAAATGACTTTAAATGTATTACTTCCAACATGATACTCCAGACCCAGACCAAGGATTCACACCCCTAGCAACTCATGACTGAGCTCGAGCTTCACACCAAGGAATGTGGATGAGGCTTTGATGGCTGAATCATCTCCTATCTCACAGTCAGGCACTGACATTATTCTAGTCACAACATCTCTTTCAGGCGATGCTTCCTTCAGAAATTCTGTAGATAAACCAAGATCCCACAATGATGACACGTCTTTGGACGGATGTGACATGATGGCTTCACGTACCTGAACCGGCCACACTGGTGGAACACCACCGAACGGTCTGGAAAACTAGAAGCCAAAATCACTAAAGATGATTCTTTTGAAACAAGTTCCTCTAGCACATCCTGCTCACCAGATGGGGAACCTTCATGAGTAACTGGATATGCTGGATTTCCCAGCACATGTTCTCTGAAGACCAGTTTAGCTAAGAACGCCTCATCCACCAACTTCTCGAAACGATGGTCTTTAGAACAGAGGACCCACTCCTTAATCTCTGGGTGAAGACCCCAAATAAAGAGATATGTCTTTATCAAATCCAGTGACGCTACCTCAGGAAAAAATGACACATGATCCTTCAAATGGCCAACATATGCCTTCACCATCTATTTGACTTGTTGAATACACATGATCTCTTCCATTTTCTTCATCTTTACCTATTTAGGTATATACCATCAGACGAAGATAGATTTAAATACATACCATGTCATCCCATCTCACATTTATAGTGGGGAAACCAACTCCCATTCATCCAGATCCAGACCTTCAAATAGACCCAAAATAGCATACACTCTCACAGCATCGGGAGTTCCCAAAACCATGAAGATGCGCTCGACCCCTTAAAGACATTTTGATTCTTCTAACAGACTCTGATCACTGTGAATGATAGGAAATGTCTATGAAGAACCTAAAACTGGGTATGACTTATCAGAAACCTTGGGGACCTTTCATGGCGGCGTTTTCTAAACAAAATATAAAACATAAGACCAAAATCAATAACAAGCCGAAGCAAAATCATTGAACGTACCATCATCTGAAAACAACAAGCTCAAAAAAAAGAACAACAAAAGTAAACACAACCCAAAATTCAATTTTCAAAAACCACTTTATATTTTACATTTTAACACCGCCTACATTCAATGCCTTTTTATAAATACCAAACCCACATTTCAAACCAATTTTAATTTCCTAAAATCATTTTACCTTTTTAAAATCGATTTAGAAAAACAAGGTAAAGCCTTTAATTCCAGTTCCACACCCCAATAATCCCATAAAATTTTGCACATGTCTTCATCTGCTTCCATCCATTCGCACCAACACACACTTCCCAACAAATCTCTCACGTGTGAAAATGTTCATAAAGAGTACCCGAATTTGCACCCAAACCATATCTCTACTATTTCCAAGAAAACACTGGATTTTTAGACTAAGAGATTTTAGTTTTAAAATTTCATTTCATAACTTTAAAGCCATTTAAAAGAAATCATTCTTATTTCAAAAACCCTTTTTAATTTTCTTGAATGCACATAAACCTACCGGAACCAAGATAACACTTAACATGCATCAAATCACTAATGGAGGGGACTAGTAGTCATGCTTATCCTACCGACATGGTAGTGGGCCATGCCCCAAGAATGTGTCAACAACTAAAAGAAACTTAAACCATGTACACTGACTCCACATGGGTCAATACTCTATGTAAAATCACAATGTAACATCGGTTTGCATATGTTGTCATCCCTCAATCGAAAACAAATGAGAACGAGACAAGAAATCAATTCCCAGACTACCACTAGTGACTCGAGGTTCGGAATGGGAGAGGGTTCATGACGTCCTTCCCATACATACCACCTGATTCCTGAAAATCCTAATCTCCATCTACCAGACACCCCGAATAACTAGGGCCCCTCTAATAACATTTTGTCACAAACCAGCCTATGTAGACATTGAACCGGTCACCCGAGATGGTCCGCGACATGGCTCGAAGGGCATTCCCGATCCCCACAGGCTGGAAACCTATATCAGGCATAGAAATTTAACCATGGGAATGGTTTTTCCCAAGATAAAAAGATAAAAAGATAAAAAAAGATGATTATAAAAATCAAAACTAGTTGTGGAAAAAATATAATACCAAACATACCTCATTGTGACATTCTAGGTCACCACCCAACTCAGACTCAAGCCTGATCCAACAATGAACAGCTGAACCAAAAACTTGAACAAGAACTAAAACTGCAACTAAAAGAACATGATAGGAATGAGAAACTAGATGTTTAGTATGGATCCCAAATATAACCATGGTCTCCATGTATTCCTTTTCCTAAAACAGTCCAATGACACAGGTTTGAAATACAAATATAAAAGTAGGTCTTTCACATTTTAAAATCTGCAACATGTTTTTCCCATTTAAAACAATAACACACGCAACATACCCTTTAAAAATTTATTTTTCATTTTATAAATAAAATCTAAAACTTAATATACCAAATCTGGGATAGAGTAAAACAAGTAAAAAGTGAAAACTGAACATAAAATATTGCAATAGAAAGTAAACAAGAAATGTAAATAACTTGGTAACCATGAGTGATCCTAAACAAACATAGAAGAACCCTAGAAGTACTCAGTTTCGGAACGACCTGTCAGAGTATGGTGAATATCCTAAGTCTATAACCAACTAGCCACCCTAAACTGACCAATCCAGTGGCAAAGCCTACCTGGCCTAACAACAAATCTCGGGAGCACCAACCCATATAATCAGTGTTGATCAGAAACTGTCACTCGACCATCTAAAATGTTCCCAGGAACCCATAATGGTTACAATAATACTATGTAAGTAAGAAGGCCCTCGCACGCATGACTCATCTCACTTCACATGCCTTCCCCAATCACGGACGCTTCCTGTGTGTTCACCCATAAAGGGTTACCCTAGACTAGAGCACCCCCAAATACACATTCAATCATTTCAAATTAACAGAGTTCAAACCAGGCTGTCACATAACATAATCATTCCAACCATCTTTTAAAAAACCTTATGTTGCAAAACGGGCATTCACATTTTCTGAACCACATTATTTTCAAAAATCACCACAAAACATCACCATTAGAAGTAAAACGCCACATTGCCATTCAAGTTTACAAACCCAAATACATTTATAAAAATATTTTGAAATCATTTCTAAATCCATTCCCAAGTATACTATATCAAACTAGCCTCTAACTTTCTCAAACTCACATAAAAAACGTTTCAAAGCTAAACAACCAAGTTTTAACGAACACATTAAAACCATTCCAATAAATCATAAAAAAGGACATAGACATCTATTAGAAAACTAGGACCATTTTCAAAAAGTTACCATTATCTATCAAAACAAATGTAAATGTACAACAAAACCCCTTAAAACCATGATTCACGTCGCAAGAACAATTTAATAAATCATTTTCCCAACCAAAAAAATGTTTTAAAAGAATACGACAAAGTCTTTTATAAAAATTCCACCAATTCCACATGCAGATTCAACTTTAAAACCAATTTAATACTCAAGTCCTTCAAAATTACATTCACACCTTTAAAAACATTCCAATTTTCCAGACAGTGTTCCCCTTTAAAACAATTTTTATTCCAGCTCCTGGTAAAACACGCCACTCCATAAAATGTGCCAAAAAAACCTTTACCAAACCCATGCCCAAACTATTTTCAAACAACCAACCAAACACACGTTCTTTAAGGTCCACACAAAAAATTAATTTTACCCAAATTAAACTTACCAAAGGCATTCTAAAAAAATGTTTCTACAATCATGTGCTACTCCACTTTCCCAAGAGTTTATCAAACGACCATTTTCAATCTTTAGTAAAAACGTTTTGTTTTATAAAACGTGTCAAACATGTACATATATTTATTAAACAGGTGAAAGTGTCTATGAACACATAAAGAATTTATTCAAAACTATATTTAGAAAATACAACTACCATAACAACACTATAACAATCATGTGGCATGCATTACTAGTGTAAAAAACATATATATAAAAAATTATTAAAACACCTAGGAATCAAATAAATTTCTTCAGAAAAGATAATCAAGGAAATGCCTACCTCAATAGTGAGTGATATTGATGAAAATCTAACAGAAGGTACAATAATCCCTTGCAAACTAACCACACACACTGAATAGTGATGAAAGCACATGACACCCAACCCGTGACAGTATTAAGATTTATGAAAATTAAATAAAAACAAAAATATGGAATGAAGGGAAAATAATTAAATAATTAAATAAATTAATAAATAAATAAAATAATAAATAAATAAATGAATGAATATACAAAAATAAATGACTAAACAGGTGAATAAATAAATAAATAAATAAGTGAATAAAAAATTGGATGAGGAGGAGGTTATCGAAAAGGAGGGAAGTGGCGACCCCAGAGCTTGGAAGAGGCACCCCGAAGGGGTTCAGTTGAGATGCTAGAGATGGCTTGTACAGAGTGCGGGACCCCGGAAACGGCCTGGCCGAAGCTGGGGCAAGGGTGAGGCCGGCCAGATGGAGTACGCTGAACAAATGGGGTTGAGCCAAGGGTGAGTTCGGCTTTCGGCTAGAGTATGAGGGGAAGGGAGGGGAGGCTGGTCAGAGGTCCTATGAGGGGGGTTCATCGTCGCATCAGGAAGGAGCTAGGAGGGTGCGGGGTCTAGGGTGAGGTGAGGGGTGGTGCAGTGCTGCTGGTGCGGGAAGGTTGGAGGCGGAAGCCACTGTAGGGGCAAGGTTGGGGAGATGTGAGGTTGGATGTCCGGAGCGGCAAGGGGTCCTGGAGGTGATGGGTGCGTGGATTGGGGCGGCCGTAGGAGGGGAAAGAGGTGAGGCCTGGAGCATTGCAAGGTCTTGTGGGTGAGACTGGGTGTTGGGGAAAATGTGGACGGGCTGGTGGCACGAGGCTATTGCTGCAGGATCTACTATGAGATAGAGGCGGAGGCTTGGGGTCGAGCGGGAGGCCGGAGGAGGAGATCATGGGTGTGGCCACGCAAGTGTGAAGGCTGGGTATCTAGGATCAGGGTTGCAGTGAATCCAAACGAGGGGGGGGGGGGGGGGGGGGGTCGGGTCTAGGGTTTCAGTTTTTTTTCACTTAATAATAATAATAATAATAATACCAGAAATAATAGTAAAAATAATAATAATAAAGATACTTATAATAAAAGATATAATAATAAAAATATTAATATTAATATTAATATTAATATTACCATAATAATAATATTAATAATTATTATTATTATTATTGTTATTATAATATTGATAATAACAACATAATATTATTAATATTAAAAAAAATTATTTTTCAAACACAATCCATTTAATTATCAGGTTATGAAAACCAGGTACCCGCACGCTCATCACATAGACTAAACAAAACACGCACACAAATTGTGTGCCTGAATGCAGTCTCCTTGGGAACCCTCACAAGATCCTGGGGAAACCGCACGATCACTGCTAACCATGCAGTGCTGGTGCACAGTTTAGGAACCCGCCAAAAACATTAAACATCAGAAATTTTTAAACCAGGACCCAACCCGATCCTTAAAGCGAGAATACGGAGCCCTGAAATAGAAAAATAAAAAAAATTAGAATGTTGGGGTGTGACATAAGTGGAAGAACGAGTGAAAATTTTAATATTGTGGGGTTTCTAAATCCAAGCGGTGATATGGGATTCAAACATCATAGGGAATACATAGATAGGTAAAGCCTCTTATGAAGATGATTTATCCTCTAGTTGGAAAACCTTTTTTTGGAAACGTTATGTATATCCATCGAGGAATATTATTCATAATAAAATAGAGGTGGAACTAGCTCATTGTCCCATCATCTCTGTTGGTAGGGGAAGATTATGGGGATGTGGATCATTTGAGACACATAGATTTGTTTGTGAAAGGTTATTACCTAATTATGAAAGCATCAATTCATGTTTCAATTTCCTGGAAAGGGGATAGTGGTGTTTCCCACTGCAGGAGTGAGGAAGTTCCCTATATAGGTATGAACCAAACATAGGAAGGGACGTTAGGAGTGCATTTTAACATATTATGGTGAGGACATTATACGAGGTCAGAAGTGAGGTGGGGACAACATTGGTATTTTCTATTCAGATTTATTTCAGGTATATAAATATGGTGGACGAATTATTTAATGTGTTTGGAAGAATCCCATGTTGGTATGACCCATACATAGGGAATGATCATTTTCAGACACAATATGGTGCATGATCGATGTCGAGGACTTGCCCTAACAGATGTGGACGTCATGATAGTGATGGGTAGTTTATTATCATACAATTAAAAAATTTGTAGAACAACTTAATGCCATGTTGTGAAGACTAGATGATTGTGTTCTAATGGAAGGTGAATTCAGCGGCTTTGACAACCTCACATGAATGAGGACCTATGTCATAACAACCTCACATGAATGACAACCTCACATGAATGAAGACCTATGTCATAACAAACATGATTGTGTTCTAATTGTGTTCTAATGAGGACCTATGTCATAACAAACCTATTTAGGGCTCTTGGAAGTAGTATTTTTCTGAGACTAAGAGACAAATAATGTATAAATGGAAGAGGATGAGGTAATATTTTAGAGGTTTTGTTAAAATGATGTATTATGGTGATGAAAATATTTGAAGGAGGGAGACTCATTTTATAATTAAGGTGAGGAGTAATATAGAAATTACTCAAATTATTAATGTATAAAAAATTTACAAGGATTAAGACATAAAAAAAAGACAAAATAGAAAGCGGATTACATTTAACAAGGAATATATTAATTTCTAGACATTTTCAATTATTTTTATATTTTTAATTATTTTAATAAAATATTTTTTCTATGGAAAACAATTTAGTCATATTAAATATTACTCAAAATTGTGAAATTAAAGGCTTCAAACAATTTTATTAAATTTGTATTAAATTATTTATTATATCTTACACATTTTATATTTACCTATATAAATCTTTAATTTACTTCTAAATAAAATTATATTTATTTTACTATTTTTAAAATCATTAGAATAATTTATTCAATAATTAAATATTTACAGTATGATGTTGTTCAAGTCATTAATTTAATAATATATTATGAAAAAAATTCAAAATAAAATAATTTGAGAAATATAATTCCATTATATTTCCAAATATTATTTTTTTTCAAAAAAAAATTCTATAAATCATGAAATTATAATATTATATTAATTGAATGTTATATTGTGAACAAGTTTTCTTTATATATAAAAAAATAACCTAAAGGGACTAACATGATCCATGTGGGTCAAGAATGTCCCCAATTCTAATATAAATATTAAATAGATCAATATTTATATATATATAACATTATCCAAAATTTGTGTCATTTGAAAATTCTTATAATTTTAATAAAAATATTTTATTTATATTTCATATCCTTGGAAAAGCATGTCATCAACATTGCATTGATATTAATGGTAATTCTTTCATATAAAAAAATTAATATCATAAAAATATGTTAATTAGGTTAACAATAATATTATATATACATTAATTACTAATATTCACTCATATACATGTCAAAATAACATCTTAAATTTATTATTTTTGTCAATTCATACCTTGTGCAAGCATTGCACATGAATTTGGATATGATTAATTTTATATAACAATAAAATTAGAAATTAACATAAAAAATATCAATAATACATAATAAGTAATTAATGAGTCAGGAAAATAATTTTTCGCAATCAATTATTATTTATAAAGAACCAAAATTGACATTGCCAATGCGGAATAGGCACAACGTCAAAACTGACAATAATTTATATACTAATCATGAGTGTATTAATATTTTCATGTTCCAAGATATTTCTTTGAAATATTACTCGTATAATATCATAATTTAATTATTAAGAAAATTTAAAAAAAATTATCACAAAAATGTCTTCATCACATCACAAAAACTACATAATTTTATAAAAAATCATATTTTTTACTATTCACCAAAAATTAAAATTTTTTAGATAATTTTTAAAAAATAATTATCAGATAATTTCAATATTATGGATTTAAAAATGAAAATATTTTTAATCAAAATAAATTTGTATAATTGAAAAATTAATGTTTTAAAAAAATATCCATATAATAAATTTTTAGTCTAAAGAATTACTATTTAATGAAAAACTACTAATAAATACAGAAAAAAAATTATTCTATAAATACCTGGGTTGTTACATTATCCCCAAATTTTTAAAATTACATACTCACAATTTTAATTCAATTATTACCAAAATGAGGGTTGTTTTTTCTCATAGCATTTTCAAATTCCTATATTGTTTCTTCTACCATGTGCTTTCCCAACAAAACCTTAACTCAGTAAGTTACATTGTTCTAAAAAACATACTCTTTGTGATCAAGAGTCTGGATAGGTTTCTCTTAATAATAAAGGTTCTCTTCTTACTGAACTACTTTGGGGATCAAAACATGAGATTGATCTAGGAAATTATTTCCTAATATCAAAACATGAAAAACATTGTGTACCTAAGATAAACTCGAAGGAAAAGCTACTTAAAATGAAACTGGTCCAATAGTCAACATGAGTTCGAAACTTATATTGAATTATATACTTAAAACTCCTTTTTTACAAAAATTAATAAAACTTTTCCAAGGGAAGATTTATTGAAAATATGATCACCTACCTTGAATGAAATGTCTTTCCTCCTATTATCTATATAAACATTATGCCTACACTGAGCAGTCCACATGTTTCTCCGAATCAACTAAAAATTTTCTACCATTTCCCTTAATAAATAAAGTACCATCATCATCATTTCCATGAATTCATCCCAAAATGATGGAGTTCGACACCGCTTTACATATAATGCTTTATAAGGTGTCATTTGTATACTTGAATGAAAATTTCTATTCTATAAATACACAACTAAAGAATGATGTGTACGCCAAAAACACTAGTAATCCATTTTTCAAGACTATAGCATGTTCTCTAATATCTAAATTTTATGTTCTGACATCCTTTATTATTTAGGAGGAAAATATGTACTGAAATTTCATTCTGTTCCTAACAAAATCTGAAATCCATTCCAAAAGATAAAAGTTAACTGGGGATCTTGATCTGATATAATGGATAGAGGAACTCTATGCAACCGAAAAATTTCTTTGAGGTATAGTAATGAATTATTATATAGAGAAATTGTGTCTTGAATATAAAGTAAATGAGATGTTTTAGTCAAATGATCAACAATAACCCTTATTTCTTGTTACCTCGAGATGTTTTCGGTAGTCCCACCATAAATTCCAGGGATATATTTTACTATTTCCACTCTAGAAGTGGACCATGTTGATGCATACCCTTTATTAGTGGTCATTATTCATTAACCTGTTGACATGTATAACATTTCATTATAAAATTATCAATAACTTTTTTCCTTAAAACTCACAAGTAATACTCCTGGAGATACATGTACATCTTTATTCTGCCAAGATAAACTGAAAACAGAAAACTATATTCTTCACGTACCAACTATTTCTTAAATTATGAATCACAAGTAATTCATATTCTCTTTCCCAACTTCAAAACATAAGCTTTATCAATATTAAATTTAGTAACATACCTTTCTTAACTAGTTTTATTTTTTCTACACCTCATGGTCTCTCATCCATGATATCTTAATTCTATCTAATTGAGATGATTTCACTGACACCTAAAATCAAACAGAGGTATTTCCTTTACCAAAAAATTTGAATAAATTTTTTTACAAATCAATCATAAAGGGGTCATGTTCCAAACATATCATGTTTAATGTAGCATTTTTTCCTAATCAGAGCATGGACCAAATTGTTTTATTTTATAGGATGGTAATGGATTGCACAATCATAATATTTGATTAGTTCTAGATATGTTCTATTTCTTAGGTTCAATTAATTCTGAGTAAATACATATTTCATGATTTTATATTCAATATCTAATTCTCATTTTAATCTATAAAAATGATTCTCTATATTTTTAATGAAAAAAAACATTATCTAATTCCAAATATTGTGTAGGGTAATATAACTCAAGATTTTTAAAATGACATGAAGCATAAGGAATTATCTGATAATTATTTATCTAAACACAACTATTTTCCTTCAAATAATCCTAATAGTAGATGAAAAATTAAAAATTTCTAGAAGGTATGGTCAGAACTAGAGCAATCAAAAATCTTCTTTTCAATTCCTAATAAAATCATTATATTATTATTTTTGATGAAATTAATTTCTTTTCAAGATAACATCATCAGTTGGCAAGATAACTAGGAAATGTTTTCAACAAACCTCTGTTAAAAGACTTTCAATTCTTGAAATCAAATAATATTAGTTATATTTATGGGTCTTCGACATTCTTTAACAACACATGTTTTATTTTGATCAATAGTTATTACATCTTTAGATACAATTTGACCAAGGAAATAAATTTTTTGCAACCAAAATTAACACTTTCTTAAATTTCTATTCTGTTTCTTTTCTTATATGGTTTAAAAAAATCTCTTATATGTCTTTCACAATCCTATTTAATTTTTGAATATACTATATTTTCATCAATAAAAACATATAATAACTGATCCAAATACTTGTGAGAAAATTCTATTCATAATATTCATGAATACAATATGTTCATTTGTTATCAAAAATGGCATAAAAACAAATTCAGAATGTCTATATCTACTTTGGAAGAAAACCTTCAGAATATATGCTTCCTTTAATTTCAACTAATAGTACCCCGACCTCTGATCATGCTTTAAAAATTAATGTACTACTGAAATCTGATCAAAAAAATCATTGATATGAGGAAAAGGGTATTTTCTCTTATGAGTGATGTTATTCTAGGATCTATAATCAATACATAGTCTCAATAAACATTATTTCTTATTAAAAAACAACATAAGATCCCCCCTTGTGATGTGGTGGTTCGGATGAAGCCTTTATCTAATAATTCATAAAGATTCTTTTTCAAATCTAGATATTCCATTTGATCCTCTCAATAAGGGACCGTATAAAGTAACTTATCATTGAGAACTATGTCAATATTAAACTCAACCTATTGAATACGATAAACACTAGAAAAATCATTAGGAAATACATCAAGATAGTCATTTTCCACCAGCATATCATAAATTAGAATGATTAACTTGTTTTAAAAAAAGTGTGAAACATAATATTCATTTCCTTCTTTTAATAGTTTAAAATCATTCTAATATGTTATCTATTATATGGGTTAATTATTGCATAGAAACTAAAATTCTTCCTCCAAATCAAAATTGTTTTCCCTACAATATATTTTGGCATGGTAAGAAAGAAAGTCTATACCCAGAATAACACCAAACTATACTAGAGAAAATACAATAGTGTATTCAGATAAATTATTTCCAAAGACAAAGATAGGTAGATTATTATAAATATTTTCCTCACATTTTCTATTCGGTGTCTTTTCCAAGAGTTTTGGATTCATTTCATAAAGTAGAATATCTAATTTAGTTGAAAATATATATGAAATAAAGGAATGTGTAGACCGTAAATCAAAAAACACATTTGTAAAATCATTGAAAACATAAAATGTACATGATAACCCTTATTTATATGGATAAACACATTTTTAAGTGGTTGCAAAAAGTTTTTATACACCCTTACACATATAATCTTGTTGATATCCTTCATGAGTGAATAACTTTACACACACATTAGTAAAATGACAAAATTATTATAGTTAAAGCATATCGCCATCGGCTTCTCCTTAATTTTTAGATCAATTTCATTTCACTCATGTGAAATTTTTAAAAACATTCAACAGTTGTAGAATTTCACAAAATTTACAAGAAATTTTGTAGCATGATTTCTTCCACACTTTTATTTAGAAGGGAAATTGATTCTCATACCCACAGATTTCATTGATGAATTATTCCTCAATTCCTGCTAACATTTATAATTTTTATTCTTCTCATCACAGTGAAAATACATGTTTGAAAACACTATCTTAACATTTTCATCATAATTAACACATTTCTTATAACATTGAAACTCTCATGAAGGTAAATCTCTCTGTAGAAATGTTTTCAAAACAATGTAAAATCTATTAATTTTATTATCAACATTCGGAGTAATGTTTGGCACGTTCATATCATATCATGTAATATTGGATTCATATGCATCCACAGAATCATCATCTTCTATATTCTGTTCCATTAATTGTTTCTCTATTCTGATTCAAATTATTTTAGGAAAGTATTTTTCCAAAAAAGTCTTTTAAAATCATCCCATTCTAGACTATAAATATCATCTCTTTCTCTCATTTTCTTAACCAGAGACCAAAATTGATCGACTTCACTTTCAAAATAAAAAATGGAGATTATTATGTTTTGGAATACCGAACATCCCTTGACATCAAATATTTTTTCTAGAGCCATTATCCATCCTTTAGCTATTAATGGATATGTGGTTCCACTAAATTCTATAGGATATTTCCTCATAAAATGCTCCAAAAAATTCATGTTTTTTCATGGTAGATCATGTTACTCTCTAGTATGGATATCACCAACATGTATCACCTGATTGAACTAATCCATTTCTATCACAAAATACTTGGTGCCAATTCCCACCATTTAAGGCTTTAGACTCCAAATGATATCTTTCTATTGGTGCATTTCTATTTCATCATCCCTTTTTTCATCTGCAAAAGAACATTCTAAATAAACATTTCATAGAGAATGAAACATGGTATTCATTAAATTCTTTATCATTTCAAATCAACCATAATGAAATTATTATTTATTTTATTATATTAACATCTTCCTAACCCCAAAATTTATATAAACCATCCTCTGATACCAACTAGAAGGCCCCATCCTTAAATTATTACATAATCTTGAATTTTCATCAAGAACTAATATTCCTTTACATTTAGAATCTTTTTGTGTTTATAGATTTAAATATTAGGACATCATACAAATATAACATACCACATTCATTAATATATGATACTAATAAAAAAATATCCCGTTATTCTATTATATAAAATAATTTTAAAATTAATCAAGATTTTTTTGAAAAAAACATCATAACTATTAATTTTATATCATCATTTATCTTACAAATAATTATAAAATATGAAAAAAAAATTAGAAACATGGCATGACACAACAATCTCCATAAGGGATAAAATAAATAAAAACAGTTAGTCCCATGAAAAGCATGAAAACCCATTGTAAACCAATTTCATAAAAACTCGTAATCATGCATAAGAACATCATGTAGTTTAAAGGGGACATATTTACCATATCACTCTTACATTCACCCATAAACATGGAATAACCATTTTGTCATCTTTTATCACTAGATTACCCAATGCATTGGAGAGTTATAATGGTGCTCACTCATCATATCCCGAGGTATAATGGCCTCTACCCAAAATATATTGAGCTATAATGGGGATGAAGCCATTATATCATGAGATATAATGAGATCAACCCAACATAAACTCTTTCCAAGTATGATGTCATGATTTAAACACTTGAAAACTCATTTAACCCTGGACTAAAACACGTTTATATTTTCAAAATACACATTTTTTATAAAACAATTCCCTTTTAAAATATAAAAAACATAAACATAATAATGAAATAATATTCTTTACAAATAACTATGAATACATATAATATAATCTTTATAGTAATATAACATCATTTAATTAGGAGAAACAACTCATGAAATATAACAAATAAGAACAATCTATTTAAATTATGTAAAAGAGACATTTAAAAAGATTTTAAAAGGAAAGTCCCATACAGTGGGTTCAACTTCTTTTAAATGTATTCGAAACTACAATATAATAATTATAATAGTGGTATAAATATATTAATGAACTAAAATAGTCTTTAAAATACCATAAATTTTCTTCTTATAACATTTTCCACCCATTAAATATCTAATATTTTGTTATTTTCATTATTTTAGGTGCACTTTTTCATGGTTTACAAGATTGATTTATTTATGGTATTCCATGTAAAAATGAAATAATAATCAAAAAGTGATAATATAAATATATATACTTCATATTAAAAAATTACATGTGAAATTATACATTCCATTATTTCGGTAAAAGGAAAAGAAAAATTCATTGTCCACAAAGGCGGTGAATTAACACCCCACAGACAATGACTTCATTATTTACGAAATGAAGGAGAAGTTGAGAGATTTTATAATGAATATAACATAACCAAAAAAGGTACATTATATATGTGATACTGACGTTTTCATGAAACATTATATAAGATATGGGGATAAGGTGTAATTGAAAAATAAGTTAAAATAGAAGAAAAAGGATCCTTACATCTTGAAAATTCCTCATTAAGAACATATTTGAGGCTCTTGAAAGTTGTGTCTATCTGAGACCAAGAGATTAAGAATGTATAAAGGGATAAGGAGGAGGTAATTGGGTAGATTTTATTAAAACAATATGGCTTTAGGTGATGAAAATTTGTAAAGGAGGGAGCCTCCTTTTATAATAGACGTTAGGGGTAACATAGAATAACACAAATTATTAAAATATAATAAATTTTATATGGTTTAATAATTTAAAAAATGCCTAAAATGAAATGGGTTTAAATTTTATAAGTAATAACATATTTTTTGGACTTTTTCAATTATTTTCGGATTTTAATGTAATTTAATAAAATATAGTATTCATGGAAAACTAATTTTTTCAAAAAAAACTATTCACAGTCATGATATTAAACACATCAAAAAAAACATTCCAATTAGAATTAAATTATTTATTATATTTTATACATATTAAATTTACCTATAGAAATTGTTATTAGGGTTATAAATAGCAAATTATATTTATTTTAGTATTTTTAATATCATTACTTTGATTTATTCCTTAATTAAATATTTACTGTATAATATTGTTCAAGTCATTAATGGAATTGATTATTACTTAAAAATAAAAATTAAAACTATTTGACAATATTATTTTATTTTCTTTCAAGAGACTATTTTGGTTCAAGAAAAATTATGTAAATCCCAAAATTAAAATATTGTTATAATTGAATATTATATTGTGAACAAGTTGTCGTCCTTTTTAATAAAATAAAATTAAGGGACTAATGTGATCAATGTGGGTCAATAATTTCCCTACTTTGAATCCAATCATTAAAAAGGTCATTATTTTCTCATATAAAAACTTTTAGATAATATTTTTGTCATATAAGAATTCATATAATTTTAATAAAAATGTTATTTTTTTATTTTTTTATGCCTGCACAAGAATTGAATCAACTTTTCATAGGAATTAATGTAAATTGTTTCATACAAAAAAATTAGAAATAAATTACAATAATAAATAAAGTTCTTTAGGTTAAAAATAAGATTATAAATTATTTTAAATTTATATTCACTCATATACATGTCAAAATGACATCTTAAATTGGTTATTTTTTGTCTTTTCGTTCCCGGTGCAAGCATCGCACATAAATTTGGATTAGATTAACATTATATAAAAATAAAATTATAAATTAACATGAAAAACATCAATAATACATAATAATAGATAAATTAGTTTTAAAAATAATCTTTATTACTCAATTAATTTTTATAAAGAACCAAAATTAACATTGGCAATGTTGCATAGGCACTATAACGACATTGGCAATAATTTTTATACTTATCATGAATATAATATAATTTTTATATGCTAACATATATATACACAATATTACTATTATATTATCATTATTAAATTTTTCAAAAAATTTAATAAATTTCATATCAAAAAAATGTCATCGTGACATCATAGAAAATACCACATTTCATAAAAAACCATACTTTTTTACTATTGAAAAAACATTAAAATTTCTCATAAAATTAATAATAATTCATAATATGATAATATCAATAAAATGAATTGAAAAATAATTTTATCTTCAAAACAAAATTCTATAATTTAAAAATTAATTTTTTAAAACAAATAATCATATAATAAATTTTGTGATTTATGAATTAATATTAAAATAAAAAATACTAATAAATGTAAATGAAAATTGATCTATAAATACATGGGTTGTTACACTTGAAGGAAACACTTGCAGTAATTGTAGTGAAATCGTAGGAAACATTTATAAAAAAATATTAGTAATTTATCATGGATTGATTATTTTTCTTCAAGTGGATGAAATTAGTTTTCTTTAGATATTGAATTTGTGAGGATATAATTGTTATTAAAAAAATAATCAATATACCCCCACAAAATTCTTTATTTGAATCTAGTCTAGGAAGATAAATATTACTATATGAATACAAGATACTCAAGTATATTTTTTTCTTACATAAGTATAATCTTAATCGGTGTCCGCAAAAACTATAATATTCAATTAATTCAAGATAGCCACACTTCCCCTTTATTTGGAATTGAATCCCCAAAAATGATCAGTGGTTTATGTTTATAAAACTATATGTAGTGATCTGTATGTCATGGTCAATATTACTGATTTACTCTTTCAATGGATTTGGAATATTGAAAAATTCTTTAGAAAGGTTGTTTGTTCACCTATGACTAAGGTGCAACAATATTTTCCACAGATTTTTTATACAGATTTCTATAGTGTCTAACATGTTCCATCTTCAATAACTCATAAAATATTGTATTTATCCATAAATTACAAATAATTTTTTGATTATAATGTTAATAATCCTCATATGCAATAATAATTTTTACTATTATTTCCAAAAATCGACTATATTAATCATTTTTATAAATAACCAAACTAAAAATTAACATTGCAGTACTGGTAGAAATTGTCACAAATAAATTACAATGTGAAACACTCATCAGATAACCCCACGATGATGTGGTAAAAACACGTATAAATATATCTTAGAATAAATTTCATTAATGGACTACCCTATTAACATTAATTTATACATTAAAAGGTTATATATGAAATTATATTCTATATATTTCTTATTCTAACATTCAAATATTATTTTCACCATTCCATGAAATATATGGACCTCCAAGACTAATACCATTTATTACATTCCTCCCCAAATAACTATATTAAGAATAGATATAGTTCCACTAACCTTATGCGACATCCTAATGAAATGGAAGGATTAAAATATTTATTATAGGCCTAAAATATAAATATTGGATGATTCTCCTTTTATAATTATTAAAAATTGACATCAAAAAATAAAAACATAAAAACCATCTATTTTATGAATGAGTATAATAATTAAAACTAAAATGTAAAACCTATATAATAATAAAATTTGAGTGACTGAATAATTATTATTATCATATAAAAAACATGAATTAATGACAGTAAGGCTTGATAATCCCAAGAAAACCATGAACTAGCTCAAATCTCTAACCCCACCTAACATGTCAATGATAACAAGATGCATCTCTAGGGAAAAAAAGATACCTCTCTCTTTCTTGTTCCCCAATATAAAATATATACAAATTCCCTAATGTTTCATAGAAGTGGATTTTTATATCATTCAGTATTTAATCACCATATACTCCCCAAAACACACCACTAGGAAAAGAATTAGTTAACACATTTTATATAAGTTAGTTGAAAATAGTTAAACTTTTCATAAATATATTTGAGGAAAATCCATATGAGAAAATATATAAAAAAATATCATATTTGTTAATGAATACATGGACTAAGTATTCCCATGCTCACACACCCACATTCCCACACACACTATAACATCCCGGGTAAATAAAGAATATGAAATTATCATATTTATCAATATTTGTGAATAAAATGTTAATATTAATTTAAAGGGAACTCTATGCTCAATGGCATAACCAATACGTAAGAACGAGTTTCTTTGAAATCTTTAGTTGCACACTAATAATAAAATAATATTATTTTAAACGGTATTTAATGCCTAGCTGTTTTAATGGCAGGAATGAACAGAACTAACTACAAAATAATTATATATTTTTGTCAAATATTTTTACTTTTATCCAATAAAATTTAGAGGCTTAAAATGCGAATGAATCCAATTTTATGCATAAATAATCAAATATTCTTTAAAAGGTCGATTAACCGCCTTTTAATGGAGAACCCTTTTTAAATCCACTTTTTGAAAATTTTATATGTTATATTTGACAAAATAAAATCCTTATTTATAATCGGGACATCAAAATTTACTTTCTGTATTTTTTTGGTATTTTTCTAATAAAGTTCATTTTTTTAATGAATAATGAATGATGTTGTATTTTAATTCAAAACCTCCTTTTAATCTAATTTTTTTATATGGATAGATTATATTTTAAATTGGTTTTAATATGAAATGAGAATATATTTTTACGATTTAATCTAATGGTGTAAATTAGAATTAATTTCACTTTGAAATTGGACATAAACAAGTGTCAATATTTTGATAGATATTGTTCCATAAAAACACGCTATTTGTTTTGATAGAGGGAATCAATTATAAAATTAATTAATGAAACTTCTATGTTTTGAAATTGATAAAATTGAAATAAATTTTGAATTTGTAATATCAAATTTACTTTGGATTAATTTTTGGTATTTTTCTTACAATTGTTCATTTTTAATGAATAGTGAAAAATACTGCATTTTACTTCAATACTGCTTTTTTGTCAAATTTAATTATATAGTTATATTGTCCTATTAATTAGTTTTAAAGTATAATTGAATTATATTTTTATCATTTAATACAATTTTGGTCACTGTATGTAATTTCACTTTCAAATTGGATATAAAAACACAACGATCTTTTGATAGATTTTACTTCTTAAAAACCCATCTTTGGTTTTGGGAAACGGGATTTATTTTTAAAATAATTACTACAATTTCTATGTTTGTAATTTGATAAAATTGATTCCATATTTGAAATAAAAAGGTCCAAATTATGTAATTAATAATTTTTTGTTTTTGGACCTTATGAATAGTAATGATAGTAATTATCATTAATTATGATGTTTAATTAGTAATCGGGTAGTTAAGGGTAATAAAATAATATCATAAAAATATAAAATGACCCTAAAATGTCTCCTAATGCTATTTTTTCTGTCATGGACGACCATGGGATGCCTTGTGCCAACTTTGGGGCCCCATGGAATCACTTTAGTGTGATAGTGACTTCTTATCATATTATTTTTTAAAGAAAGGATATATAACAAATGTTTGTATATCCTAAGTAAAAAAAAATTAATTTTGATTAAATAATTGATATTGATGTGAGAGTTTTTTTAGTAAAAACCTCAATCAATATTTTCTATTTTAATGTAGCACAATGGTGACCATAGGGTTGTCTCTCGAGGAGGTTGCAGTTCGAGTTGTAAAACTGTCACTTTTGTAATTTTTTTGTTTTTGAAGAAATGAAAATGGGGATTTGATTAACAATTTGAAAATAAAATTTTAATTAAATACTAAACTGAAATAATTTTAAAGGAAATATAATTTGGGTTTGAAATCAAGAATAAAAATAGCAGTCCCAGACAAGCTTCACCCTCTCGGATACTCCCCTCTTCCTTGTATATAAAAATTATCTCTTATTTTAAATTCCTAAATGTACCCCCAAGGACCCCCATGTTTACACTAAAATTTGAAAATACATCATATTTAATACATAAATATGATTTTGTTCCCGCCTATATAAGTGATTCAATTACTTAAATACCTCTAAGTAATTGAACCTAATTAAATTCGCTATGCTCAATGGAAAAACCTCACCAAAAAATTTTGAATAGTGAAGTCAATTGTTCTACTTTATAGATGGAACAACAATCAAAACAAATGTGTTGAAAATATATTTAAGAAAGAAAACAAACATATTCATTCAAAAATATAGGTTCAAGAGAAATTCAAAAAGAGATTACACATTAAAATCCAATCTCGGAAGAGAGTGTCCGTCGGGTGTCGTCGTCCGCAACCACTTGCCGCTTGGCCTTCCATCATTTGAGAAGCCTTCATCTTATATATTGAATCTTAAAAGGATGTCATCTTCTTAAGGATCAAAATCTCCACCTTCCCCTTCGGTCTCTCAAGCCAACTCCCTTTGTGACTAATGGTGTGGTGAATAATGGAATTTTTTTAGAGGTAGGAGCTCCTCTCCTTTTATAGGCAGATTTCATCATCAAAAGGTTGTTGCGATTTCGACCAATTAATTGGATGATTCACGCATCTACCTCTTCATATATATTGTTCGTAAATGTGTTTTCCATCCACCCTCCAATGTTAAGATTAATTGGACCCGTATTTAAGGAGTTATGATTTTTTAATTGAAAATCTCTTTCTCTGGATGAAGTTTCCTAGAAGCTTCCTTCAAAACTCTATCACTGCACGGTCATCATAAAGGATTCCAAACGGCCTTAAATTAATTTTGGATATTCTTATGTGAGTCCTCTTTCATATCCTGGTTGAATCGCATCATTTGGAGTTGTTTAAGCCACAATTTGAATCCATTACAAATGTAGGGTCCATGCAGTCCGCCCGAAAAAATGGTCAATTTCATTGATTTTTTTGGGCATTCATATGTATCAATCTTTTCCTGGTTCTGAAAAACAATATTATGGAAATAAAATAAGGGTTCAAACAAAATTAGAATCACAAAATTTGGAAATGTATTTGATGATAAAGGACCAAAATACCCTTGTTATAAAAATCTGTTAAAAATCACGAATTATGCAATTTAAACTTTTTATCCCAAAACACACTCTAAATCCAAAATTGTTACAAATAAGATCAAATTGGTAAATTGGTGAGGTTTAAATCATTTATATAGATATTAAAAATATTAAAAATATTATATCTATCAATTCCCCCACACTTGGCTCTTGGACTCCTGGACAAGTGAGCACGGTATCAAGAAAAATAAAACACAAACCAATGGAGTTTACCAATTTACCACAATGAATTTAAAAGATATCATGCATCATTAAAGAAAAATATTTAAAATTCTAAATTCAAATCATTCAATCCATTTCAACTTATTTTTTCTTTTCATGGACACAACACACTTACCTCACATTCATTTTCTCTTAGCACACAATATAGATTTGCAACAAGGCTTTTCTCATCCAACTAATGCAAGAATTAACATAGGCTTGATAAATTTCTACATCTCCACCCGATGTGAACCAAGAACATGTGATTATCATGAAGACTTTACAGGTTTTTTCTGTGTCTTGGGGTTGGTAGGTTTCAAATGTGAAAAATTATGTGGCTGAATAAGGAGGTTTTGGATCTTTTTGAAGAAGAAATGCTTGATTCTAATTTTTACTCAAGTATGGTCTCCTCCATATTCTCCTAAAAAATAATCAGATCAGATCTTCTGTTTTCCACCCCATTCCATCAATATTCCAGTAGAAAATATGACTTTTTTTTTGAAATCTCTAGATTGGGCACAACATATTTCCATTACGAGCTCCAGACAGGCACAACTCCATTTCATTTAAGAGCTCCAGATAGGCACAACTCCATTTAATTTAAGAGCTCCAGATAGGCACAGCTCTCAAAAAATATATTCCAGCATCACAAATATGCCATAAATGTTTAAATGTTCTCCCAAAGCAACACCAAATGAGGTAGCACATCATGATTCATCTTCCCCCCCACACTTAAGTTCAACTAGATCATGCATTTATACTTCCAGAGCAGGTTGGAAAGGGAAATTTGGCTTGTAATGTGGCTAACCTCACAGGCTATACATGGCTACTAAGGGCTCAAGAAGGATAAAATGTTTAAGGAAGGCCGAAATAAAAAGGATAATAATGTAAAGTAGGATCCAATATTCAAACAAATGCCTCAATCATTTTAATTACAAGTATCTCATCCCTAATGTTTTGATAGAAATAAATCAAGTTTTAGTTTAAACAAACACGAATTGGTTCTCTCAAGAAAGAGGTAAATGTGAAGAAGATGTAAAAATGGGTCCAGAGGCCTCACATGAATGAGAATTTCAATCACAATTCCAGTGATATGTGACATGAGATTTAAAAATCAGTGGTCATTTCAAGAACTTTCCAAATTTTTGAACTTGAAACAATTTCATTTTCAGCATTCATTTATGTTCAGTTTCAAAGGATCAGTTGGTTCACTCCTTGGCATGAGTTTCAAATGAAATTCAATAAATTCCAAAATATATTTCTTTATTTGAAAAAGAAACACGATAAAATGGAAAGAAATTTTGAAAACAAAAAATTTCAAACAGAAGTTTTTAAAAACCTAATCTACCAAGAATTGTGTCCCCCCCACACATATTCTATGCAATGTCCTCATTGTGTTGATTTTTTTAGCCTGAAATTCCAGAAATTAAAGACATAGCAAAAATAAATGATAAGGAAAGACACAACCTGGCATCAATTATATTCCACGTCATGATGTTGAATATCCTCCCCTAGAGGATCTTGAATATTTTCTCGAAATATCTTCAGCCTATGACCATTGACAGTGAATGATGTCTCCTTATCTGGATCTTTAATCTGTATTGCACCAAAAGGAAAATCATGAGTAACAATGAATGGGCCAGACCATTTGGAACGAAATTTAACTGGGAAGAGTTTTTATCTGGCATCGAACAACATAACTTTTTCTCCCTCCTTGAAGTTTTTGTTGAGAATCCTCCCATCATGAAAGGTTTTGGTTCTCTCTTTTTATAACATGCAGCTTTCATATGCATTATTTCTCATCTCTTCTAGCTCCTACAAAAAATATTTTCTTTCTTTCCCAGTAGAATATAGGTTCATGTTACATGTTTTTACAGCCCAAAAGGATTTGTGTTCTAACTCAACTGGTAGATTACAATATTTTACATAGACCAATATAAATGGTGACATTCCAATTGGGGTTTTGAAATCTGTTCTGTGGGCCCAAAGAGAATCATCAAGTCTCAAACTCCAATCCTTTCTATTTGGGTTCATTTTTTTTTCTAGGATTTGTTTGATCTCCCTATTGGAAAACTCATCCATTCAGTTTGTTTAAGGATGATAGGGCGTAGAGACCCTATGATTAACACCATATTTCTTCAAAAGAGATTCAAAAGTCCTATTATAAAAATTGGTACCTTGATCTGTAATTGGAAACATTGGAAATCCAAACCTTGAAAACAAATTTCCTTTAAAAAATTTAGACACAGTCTTAGCATCATCGGTTCAGGTGGGGATAACATCTACCCACTTGGAAACATAATCAACAGCCAACAAGATATAGAGATATGCAAACGAATTAGGAAAAGGCCCCATAAAATCCATTCCCCATACATCAAAAACATCACAAAACAAAAGTGGGTTTTGGGGCATCTCATTCCGTTTGGAAATGTTTCCTTGGAATTGACAATTTATACAGGTTCTGTAGAATTCGAAAGCCTCTCTAAAAATTTTGGGCCAATATAATCCCGAATCAAGAACTTTTCTTGTCGTTCTCTGTGGTCTGAAGTGTCCTCCACAGTTTAATGTGTTGCTGAAATGTAGGATGGATTGAAATTCAGTGTTGAGAATGCATCTTCGTATCATTTGATCACTACCAATCTTCCATAAATAAGGATTATCCCAAATGTATTTCTTTGAATCTCTATGAAGTTTATCAATTTGATTTTTGGAAAACCAATGGGGGTGTTTATCAGAAGACAAATAGTTTACAAGGATAGCAAACCATGGTATTTCACTTTAAGTAGAAAATAAATCCTCATCTAGAAAGGTTTCCTTAATTGGGGAACACATCTGAAATTTTCTATTCTCAATAGATGGTATCCTGCTCAAATGATCAGAAACAAGGTTCTCACATCCTTTAATATCTTTTATTTCAACATCAAACTCCTGTAAAAGAAAAATCCATATCAGAAGTCTTGGTTTTGCATCATGTTTCTTCATCAAGAATCTGATTGCAGAATGATCAGTAAAAACAATCACCTTGGAGCCTAGCAGATAACTTCTAAATTTTTCTAGAGAAAAGACAACAACGAGCAGTTATTTCTCAGTTGCTATGTAGTTTTATTGGGCTTGATTAAGAGTTCAGGAGGCATAGGCAATCACATTAGATTTCTTTTCTGTCCGTTGAATCAATACTTCCCCAAGAAAGAAATCAGATGCATTTGTCATTATTTCAAAGGGAATGTCCCATATAGGAGGTTGAACAATGGGAGGGGTTCTCAATGTTTGTTTCAGATCATGAAACAAATTTATGAAATTCTCATCAAAGACAAATGGGACATCTTTTTGGAGTAATATGGACAATGGAAGTGCAATTGTACTGAAATCTTTAATGAATCTCCTATAAAATCCAGCATCCCAAGGAAGGATCTCACATCTCTCACAGTTTTTGGGTATGGTAATAAAGAAATGACCTCAACATTGGATTTATCAACTTGAATTCCATCACGGGACACAACATGTCCAAGAACGATCCATTTAGCAACCATAAAATGATATTATTCATAATTTAGAGCATGGTTCATTTCAATTCATGTTTTCAGGACGCGTTACAATCTTTTCAAACAACTTTCAAAAGATGATCCATACACAGTAAAGTCATCCATAAAAACATCCATGCACATTTCCAAAAATTCATAGAATATGATTATCATACACCTTTGAAACGTTCCTGGGGCATTACATAAACTAAAGGGCATCCTTCTGTATGAAAAAGTTCCAAATGGGCATGTGAAGGTGGTTTTCTCTTGATCCTCAGGTAAAATGTGAATCTGAAAATATCCAGAGAATCCATCCAGAAAACAGTAGTGGTTTTTTCCAGCTAGTCTTTCGAGGACTTGATCATGGAATGGTAATGGGAAGTGGTCTTTCCTTGTAACCAAATTGAGTTTCCGGTAATCAATTCACATTCTCCATTTATTTGGAAGCCTTATGGGGACAAGATCACCAAATTCATTCCTTGAGATTGTAAATCCACTTTTTTAGTAACAACATGGACTGGACATACCCATTGACTATCAGATATGGTAAAAATAATTCCAGTATCCAACAAGGTGGTGACTTCTTCCTTCACAACCTCCAGAAGTGTTGGGTTCAGTCTTATTTGAAATTGTCTTATCGGTCTAGCGTTATCCTCCAGTAAAATTTTGTGCATGAAAACCGAGGGGCTGATTTTCATTAGATCAGAGAGAGTCCATCCTATGGCTTCCTTGTGGGACTTGAGAACTTCCAACAATTGGTTTTCCTGGACTTCTGGCAAATCTTTTGAGATGATTATAGGGAATTGTTCATTATGACCTAAGAAAGCATAATTGAGGTTATCTGTAAGGGGTTTCAATTCTACCATAGGTGGGTTGGTTTCATTGATAATTGGGAACTCTTCAGATGTTAGATTGTTTGGTGAAGCTCCATGTTCATCATGGTTATCTCTTTCTATGATCTAAAGACTTGTTTTATGTGAAAAATTGGAAACCTCTCCTAGAATACCACTAACAGATTCAGTGGTTTCTAGAAATTAATCTTCATCATTGCTCAGATATCCAGTCTCAACATCCCAAGACTCTTCACAATCTCTAATTTCATCCTCATTTTATCTGATTCGATATCATACAAATATCCCTGCTTTTTCAAATCAGTTGGTATTTCATCACAGAAAAAGTCAGGTAACATGCCAGAGGAAAACCAATCAATCATGTTAACATGGGGAGTTGAATTATCCTCAACTGGGTGTTTCATTGAATGAAATTTTTTGAAATGAACAAAATCTCCACCAAATTCTAGTGAATGTTTTCCCTTGTGAACATTGATGATCTCTTTCGCCGTTTTTTGAAATAGCCTTCCTAGGATGAGGGGAGCATGTGTGCTAAACCGATCATCTTCCATATCCAAAACATATAATTCAACAGGAAAAATCAGGTCTCTCACTTGAACGAGAACATCCTCAATAACTCGAGTAGGTTTGGTTGTAATTCGGTTTGCAAGTTTAATAATAATTCCAGAGGGTTTCAAGTCTCCAACCTAAAGAGATGAGTAGACAGAATGTGGCATGACATTGATGGAGGACCCTAGATCAAGAATCACATCTTTTAATTCATATTTCCCAATGGTACAGGTAATGGTAAATGTCTCAGGGTATTTACACTTGATAGGAAGGGCATGTTGAATCATCGATGAAACATTTCTTGCTAAGTTTACTTTTTCACCTCCTTTGAACTTTCTCTTGTTGGTACACATGTCTTTCAGAAACGTAGCATAACTCGTATTTTGTTTCACAGTATCGAGCAATGGAATATTAACTTGGACATTCTTGAATGTTTCCAAATCCTCCTTATCCAATTCTTTTTCAGCACTTGACATTGGTGGTGGTTCACACCTTGGATAAGGCAGTGGAGGTTTGAATGTTTCTGGGGAATTTTGAGTATGTTTTGGAGGAACATAAGGACCAGACATCCTCTTCCAATAATTATTTGTTCCTTCAAACAAGATTTCCTCTCTTGACTTTAAGTTTCTATCAACTTTAGATTTTTCAACATTTTTATCAAAGGTAGGATTTTCATCAACAGTATCAGCAGAAGGCTTGATGTTCTCAATCTGAGGGTTGTTCAATTTTGTTCCACTCCTAAGTTCAATTGTACTCAAATTTTCCTTCCCATTATTACTCGGATTTACTTGTGGCTATGAGGGTAAACCACCGCTCATTTGATTTGTTATGCAATTAATACCAGAGGAAAGTTGACCCATTTGAGTCAGCAAGGTATTAATTTTGTTATCTTTTTTGTTTTGGGTATTCTTTTAGTTCACTCATTTCCTCTTGTTGTTTATCCATTTCTTCTTCAAGGTTACTATCAGAGTTTTGAGTGGGAGGGGTAGGGTGAAAATTTCTTCCAGAATGAGCATTGGCTTGCTCATTGAAATATCTTGGTTGAGAATTACTTGATTTTCCTTGGAGGAATCCTCTCGGTTGTTCAGGTTGACGAAATATTTCATTTGAGTTGTTGTTCCATCCTTGATTAAAATTTTGGTTGTTTTGAAATGGTCTTTGCTGGTTTGGTTGAAATGGTCTTCCAGGAAAAACTGCATTGCAGATCCCAGGAGGCTCTTTCATTTGCGGGAATTGGTCACTAAAATGTTCATTCAAAGAACAAATACCATAGTGGACATGTAGTTGGAAATCCTCTTCAGGTTTGGGTTGGGTTGGTAGGGTGTTAGAAAACATTATTGACCTTACCATGGTGGTAAGATCAGATAGTTGACTTGAAATTGTGTTGTTTTCAGGACTTGTAGTAGGGAATTCTTTTGCAGCTTTTACATGAAGAATGCCTCTGGTTCCGAATTGTGGGAATTCTGGGCCATGTTTACAATTAAAATCCTAGCAGCAGCTGGTGTCTTATCATCTAATTCTCCTCCTACAACAGTATCGATCATACTTCTATCAGTGAGACACAATCCTTCATAAAAGTATTGAATGACAAGCTGGTCACTGATTTGATGATGGGGGAAACTAAAACAAAGACGTTTGAACCTTTCCTAGTATTTCTGAAGTGTTTCTCCTTGTGTCTTCCTAATTCCACAAATCTCCTTTCGAATGGAGGCAGTTCTAGATGCAGGTAAAATATTTTCAAGGAAAATATTTTTTAATTCATTACAATTTTTAATGAAGGTTGAATGAGAATAGAAAAACCATTCCTTAGAAACTCCATCAAGAGAAAAAGGAAATGACCTCAAGTTCATTTGATCTGCATCGACTCCATGAGGTTTCATGTTGAGACACAAGTAGCTGAACTCTTGAAGGCGTTTGTGTGGGTCTTTACCAGAAAACCCATTAAATTTGGGAAACTGGTGGATGAACCCGGACTTGATTTTAAATACAGTAGGGGCATCAGGGTACTCTACAAGATTCTCATGATTTTCTTCATAGGACGAAGCCAGTTATTTCAATGTTCTATATTCATCCATTTGGATTTCAGTTTCAACTAATTCCATCCTAGGTGTATTGGTGGAAGATTCACAACTTGCAACTTGGGGATTAGTACCTCTAACCCTAGTGTTAAAAGTTCAATCAATTTCTGAATCTAAAGGTAACAAGTTCGGTTCAGAAGTTCAGGTCAGGCAAGAAAAAAAATGATTAAAATAAAATCAACTCTAGCAACCTCCCCAGAAACGACACCAGTTGACGTGAGAATTTTTTTCTTAAAAACCACAATCAATATTTTCCCTTTTAATGTAGCACATTGGTGACCACAGGGTTGTCTCTCGAGGAGGTTTCAGTTCGAGTTGTAAAACTGTCACTTTATTTTATTTTTTTTGTTTTTGAAGAAATGAAAATGGGGATTTGATTAACAATTTGAAAATAAAATTTTAATTAAATACTAAACTAAAATAATTTTAATGTAAAGATAATGTGGGTTTGAAATCAAGATTAAAAACAGCAGTCGCAGACAAGCTTCACCCTCTCGGATACTCCACTCTTCCTTGTATATAAAAACTATCTCTTATTTTAAATTCCTAAATGTACTCCCAAGGACCCCCTGGTTTACACTCAAATTGGAAAATACATCATATTTAAGACTTCAATATGATTGTGGTCCTGCCTATAGAAGTGATTCAATTACGTAAATACCTCTATGTAATTGAACCTAATTGAATTCGCTATGCTCAATGGCAAAACCTCACCAACGATTTTTAAATAGCGAAGTCAATTTTTATACTTTATTGATGGGACAACGATCAAAACAAATGTGCTGAAAATATATTTAAGAAAGAAAAAAACCATATTCATTCAAAAATATAGGTTCAAGAGAAATTCAAAAAGATATTACACATTAAAACCCAAACTCGGAAGAGAGTGTTCATCGGGTGTCGCTGTCCGCAACCACTTACCGCTTAGCCTTCCATCATTTGAGAAGCCTTCATCTTTTCTATTGAATTGTAAAAGGATTTAATCTTTTTAAGGATCAAAATATCCACCTTCCCCTTCACTCTCTCATTCCAACTCCCTTTGTGACGGATAGTGTGGTGAAGAATGGATTTTTTTAGAGGTAGGAGCTCCTCTCCATTTATAGGAAGATTTCATCACCAAAAACTTGTCACATTTTCGACCAATTAATTGGCTGATTCACGCATGGACGTCTTCATTAATATTGTTCATAAATGTGTTTTACATCCACCCTCCAAATGGAAGATTAATTGGACTTGTATTGAAGGAGTTATGAGTTTTTTATTGAAAATCTCTTTCTCTGGATAAAGCTTCCTGGAAGCTTTTTTCAAAACTCAATCACTGAACGGTCATCATATATGATTCCAAACGGTTTGAAATTCATTGTGGAGACCTGTATGGGAGTCCTCTTTCATATCCAGGTGGAATAGAATCATTTGGAGGTGTTTAGACCGAAATTTGTTTCCATTACCAATATAGGGTCCACGCAGTCCGCCCTGAAAAATTGTCAACTTCATTGATTTTTTTGGGCATCACGATGCATGAATCTATTCCTGGTCCTGAAAACAAATATGATGGAAATAAAATGAGGGTTCAAAAAAAATTCTAATCAAAAAATTATAAAATTCATTTTATGATAAATGTCCCAAATTTCCATGTGATAAAAATCTGTTAAAAATCCCGAATTATGCAATTTAAACTTTTTATCCTAAAACACACTCTAAATCCAAAATTGTTACAAATAAGATCAAATTGGTAAATTGGTGAGGTTTAAATCATTTAAATAGACATTAAAAATATTTAAAATATTATCTATATCAGATATCTTTTACAATAAATAGTCATTGGAAAGCTAAAACTCTTTCCTACATGATGGTATTTATTTATAATTTTTAAAAATTAAATAAATAAATTAATTTATGATACCATGATGATGCAGTGATTACATCATTAATGAAAAATTTAAATAAAATGAAAAGATATGAAAAAATATAAGACATACACTTTTCAAAAACCTATTTGATGGATGGATTTCGAACCCTTATCACTTTATCCTCGAAATATATAATTGTGGGACCTTTAAAATCTGAAACGCATTTTAAAATAAAGTATCTTTTCAAGACTTTCCAAAAGTGACCCTCCTCCCTCTTATAAAAGGCCCCCACATATACACCCTTACCCACACATCTCAAGCCCTTGGCTCAACCAACCTATGATCATATTGTCTCCCCACATTTCTATCTTACTCCTAGAAGCCTCACTTTAGGAAGAAGTCTTCCCAAGGATGCCTTTGGTTCAAATCAAAAAGAGTTTCCCGATTTAAAGGTAATGTCTTCTCTTATGTTCTTTTGTTTTATTTTGCTTCTACAACCCCTTAAAATATTTTTATTCCTTTAGTTTTAACAACACCAGTATCATAAATATACTAGGATTTTGTTATGAGAAGGATTCAAGCTACACATACACAAACCTCCGTCTAATGGTTAAAGAAAATACTATTTCTGTGGGTGGTGAATTACTGGCTCACGAAACGATGATTGTTCAAACTTCTTTTAACACCTCTCATGGTGGCCATTATGATGTCACTATATTTATATATGATATATATTATAATTATGTCCTATATATTCTTATTTATTTTATATTTAAAACATACCTTTATGCTTTTCATGTTGTGTAAATGCGATAATTTCATATTAGTAATTGTGGACTACTGCCCCCTCAAGTGATGTGACTCGTTCATGTAATACATGGAATGTATAAAGAATTAAATTAATGAACTTATGTGGCCTATATAAAATATATATTATAATTTTATTATAATATATATATATCTCATTTATTTTTAATCCCATTAATATGACAAAGAAATGAAAGTAGCGTTCATGCGTACGTATGACCTACCGTCTCCATGAACAGTGAATTTCATTTCTTTTTATCTCAAAATGTTATGGAATAGTATAAATTTAATATTTAATGGATATATATGATATTTAAATCATTAATACTATTCTGGATATGATGTACTTATAACTATATGGACAATTCTTTTCAAACAAGTTCATTTTTGACTCATGTACCGGACATCGACAAAAACATATGATATGAAATCACATAATTAACTAATTATTATGAAATTATAATATGAATTGAATAATAAAAATTAAAGGAGGTCCTTAGGAAATTATAAATTGACCAGAGTTTATTATTCAGGAATATAAATAAACAAAAAAGACAAGTCGGACTTGAGGTAAGGGATCCTACCTCTTTCTTTCTTTTCATGTATTCTCCTTTATATCATTTATTTTAAGATCCATGTTCTGATGTTGGGGATGTTCTTTTATATTAATCTTACTATAGTTTTTATGTTCATATGATGAGATACCCCATATTTCTCTCATCAATTCACTTTAAGAATTTTTAAGTGGCATCGTTAGGCTGCCGATTTTTTTTAAGGGATCCTTTCAACCTTCTCATTTTCAAAGTTCTATTTTTGTGTCAAGTATTTCAAGTTACTTTTTCTTATTTTGGGGTATGATATCTTTATACATAATAATTTCCTTTTATGTTCATAGGATGAGATACCTTATTTGATTTCATCAATCCATTTTTGGAAATTTTAAGTGGCGTCGTTAGGCTACCGAATTTTCTTAAAGAATTTCTTATCTGACTTTTAATTCCATGAGATCTCCATTGATCACCACTTATTTATTGCATGTGATGTATGTATTGCCCATTATTGTATTATTTGTGTATTATAAATTAATTTATGGTTATTTACATCTTCATTGTATAACCCTTCTTTCATGGGGTGTATGTTTCAGAAAGTTACACAAATCGGTAAGGGAACCTTTCACCCTCCTCTTTTTAAAAGACTTCTTTTTGTTATGTAATTTAATTTACATATTATTATGTTGGGATATGTTATTATATATCCTAATTAATTTTAATTGTTTTTACAAGTGATTAGATACCATTTTTTCTCTCATCAAATCATTTTATGAATTTTAATGTGACGTTGTTAGGCTGCCAAATTTTTGTAACGGAACTTCTTAACCCAATTTCAATTCATTGGGTTAAAATTATACTTCTTGATTATGTCATTATATGAATATTTGTGAATGACCTCTGATTTTTTTACGCTTAATATCCACTTATATTGGGTGCATTTATATTTTTCACACATAATTACATAATTTATTTATCCTTAATCTAAGGATACAATCTTTGTAAGGGACTTCGTCTCAATCTCTTTTCATTGAGGCATACTTCAATTTATATACGACCTTATTTTATTATTTTTATAATAAACCCTTTTGAGTTTTATTTAAAAAGGAATCTTTTTACATTAAGCGTTTTACTAAACAACGAAAGGGAATTTTTTTGTCTTACGTATGCGGCGATAATGACTTCTCCACCGTCGTGACCATTATTTGAGTTTCAACTTCCTCTACAAGCCATAATTTTTTTAAATGAAAAATAAATACCCTGTTTTAATTTTCTTTTCATATTGAAAAGTATTTTGATAATGCTTTGATTATATGTGCTTTTGGTATCTTGTGATTGAAATGTGAAAATTTTATGTTTCCTTTATGCATGTTTTATGTGATACGATTATGTTATGGTTCTGGGGCATTGTTTATGAAGACGAATGGTTCCATGATAAATTAAGGGGCGATGAGCTTGAGATAGCTCTCCAATGCATTGGGTAACGTAAAGGAGTTAAATGCTAAGGTTTCTTTGAAGAGATTTAGGTAATATACTGTGATGGGTATTCCAAACTTAACCATGAGGATTAATCCCTATGTAAGAATGTTATGAATGCCTCAAGATACCTTTATGTCTTATGATTTCTATAAGTTATACATAAATATTATGATTTCAAAAGGTATGTTATGATTGAAAGTTAATGTTTCATTGTTTTGTATTTATTGGCGGGATAATGTTTCCATTCATTATGTTATAACCCTTGCTGAGCTTTTTTTGCTCATCCCAAGTTTTTGAAATTTTTTTCACAGTTTATAAGAAATAGTAAGAGAAAGGAAGTATTCAAGAAGATTTATATCCAGAAAAGAACTCTTGTTTTATTTAAGGATTTTTTTATTGTGGTGAAAAATCGGTTATAGTATTAGTGTCTACTTTGTAATCTGTTGAGATGTAATAGTTATTTCCTAATTTTCTAAAACTCTAAAACTGAAAAGATCCTAAATGTGAATTATTCATTTAATTCAATATTGAGTAATGTTTTAAGGATGGGTCCTTATTGTTGGTATCAGGGGTCGGTTTAGATAACTTTAGGGGTTAGAGTGTTGTTTAAGCATAAGTTATAAGTTGTTTCTAACCACAATGGTTATTATATTAGATGGAGTCATTGTTATGAGTGTTTATCTTCCTCTTTAGTACATGATGATTTTGTTGATATACTCACACTGACCTTTTTGGTTTTAGTAAATGGCTGGATCTAGCAAGCACCTATATAATAGTGGACGTGAAGAATACTATAACGGTTTTCTGAAAGAACAACTGAATGATATGGGAGCTGCAATGAGAACTCTTGTGGTTATTATCAACCAACTATCATGAGTCATTATTAACAACTTGAACCATGGTGAGTTCTCTAATTAATCATGTATGAGAGAACAAACTCGATGTGGATATTTATGAAATAATTATAATGGTAACCATTAGGGTTTACATGATCCTTACTTTTGAGGTAATTATGGGTTAATATATGTTATGATGGAAAATGAATGGCAAGAGATAAAATTGAGGTTAATTATGTTATGGTTATTGTTGATGATTTTTTTTATTTTTGGGGAATTTTTTAAGAATTATATAGTTTTGGAAAAAGGACAACACGCAAATCACGTGGAAACCCGTCGCGTCAGACGAAGCTGCGGGAATCAAACCCACAACCAAAGTGCGACTGGCATTTAACACCTACCATTGGACTGCATGAAGTCCCTGGTTAGTATGACTAATTATTTTTAGTTAGATGATCTTATGAATCGGGAATAAGTTTATTTTGTTTTATCTATGGAAATTATTAACCTATCATGGAATATATGTGATTAGCTTAATTACATTTCAGTATGAGACTTTAAGAGCAACTGATGTTATTTGGAGATAAATGTTAAGATTTACCGTGGATGATTATGTGATTAAATCCTTCAGAGATTTGGGTTTCAATAATATTTTTGTTTATTTTTGAAGAATTTTAAGGGAAACTTTATATTGAATGGTCTCTATTGAACTTTGGGTTGTTTGACAAATTTTGGAGATTAGGGGTAGTTTTTGTATTTGTAAAATATTATCGTTTTTTGGGATTATTTGATCTTATACTAACAATTTTGGTTTTGGTTAAGCTCAAAAGACATGGGAAATATATAGTTACCTTTTTTGGATTAGGTGATTCTCTAGAAGTTGATTATAGCCCTCTTAATGTGAACAATTCATCCTAAATACTCAGCTTTTGGAGAAAATATGGGTTTGTGTAAGAAATATTCTAAGAGATGAAAGTCTACATAACAAGTAAGTATGTTTCCTTATGTTTTTGTTATGCTCATAAATAAATTCCTCAGCGAAAAGTAACTTAAAAAAATGTTGTCTGGTAACTTTTCCCACTGGGGGAAATGAAATACCATTTAACCCATCACAAGTTTGTGGTTTTCTAGTGGTTAACTTTCTCCTAGACATATTTTCCCATCACTCTCAATCAGAACTTGAGGGTATGTTTTCTCCTCCATATCCATGTTTTCATGGAATCCTAGTATTTTTTGTCTCGGGTGACCTTTTTACTTTTCTTTCTTTCTTTCAAAGTGACAGTTTAATTTAATCATTTTCTGATGCGGGGCTTTCAATGATGTTTTCAAGCCCAATTTTAAAATTGTGAGGACGCAATTCCCAAAAAGAGGGGAAGGATGTAACATCTCGGGTAAATAAAGAATATGACATTCTTATATTTATCAATATTTGTGAATAAAATGTTAATATTACTTTAAAGGGAACTCTTTTCTCGAGGGTGTACCCAATACGCATCAATGAGTTTCTTTGAAATCTTACGTTGCACACTAGTAATAAAATAATATTATTTTAAATGGCAGTTAATGCCTAGTCGTTGTAATGGTGGAAATGAATAGAACTAACTACAAAATGATTATATATGTTTGTCAAATATTTTTACTTTTATCAAATAAATGTTGGAGGCTTAAAATGTGAATGAATCCAATTTTAAGCGTAAATATTCTAATATTCTTTAAAAGTTCAATAAACCACATTTGATGGTGAACCCTTTTTAAATCCACTTTTTGACAAATTTATATGTTATATTTGAAAAAATAAAATCCTTATTTAGAATCAGGACATCAAAATTTACAGTCTCTAGGTTTTTTGTAATTTTCTGATAAAGTTCATTTTTAATGAATAGTGAATAATGTTGTATTTTAATTCAAAACCTCCTTTTAATATAATTTATTTATATGGTTAGATTAAATATTTAATTGGTTATAAAGTGCAACTAGAATATATTTTTACCATTTAATCTAATTTTGGATATTATAATTAATTTCACTTTGAAATTGGACATAAACAAGTGTCAATATTTTGATAGATATTGTTTCATAAGAACATGCTACTTGTTTTGACATCGGGAATTAATTATAAAATTAATTAATGCAACTTAGGTGTATTGAATTTAGTAAAATTGAAATCATTTTTTAATTTTGAATATCAAATTTACTTTGGATAAATTTTCAGTATTTTTCTGACAAATGTTCATTTTTAATGAATAGTGAAAAATACTGCATTTTACTTCAAAACTTCTTTTTCGACTAATTTAATTGTATATTTATATTGTCCTTTTAATTGGTTTTAAAGTGTAATTTAAATATATTTTTATCATTTAATACAATTTTTTTCATTGGATGTAATTTCACATTTAAATTGGATATAAAAACAAATCAATCTTTTGATAGATTTTACTTCATAGAAACTCGTCTTTGGTTTTTGGAAATGAGAATTATTTTTAAAATAATTACTAAAATTTCTGTGTTTGTAATTAGATAAAATGGATTCCATACTTGGAATCAGAAGATCAAAATTACGTAATTAAGAATCTTTTGTTTTTTGACCTTATGAATAGTAATGACGGTAATTATCTTTATTTATCGTGTTTAATTAGTAATCGGGTAGTTAAAGGTAGTAAAATAATATAATAAAAATATAAAATGACCCCAAAATTTGTCCTAATGCTATTTTTGGTGTCATGTCCGACCATGGGATGCCTTGTGCCAACTTTGGGGCCCCATGGAATCACTTTAGTGTGATAGTGACTTTTTATCATATTATTTTTAAATTAAATATAACAAAGGTTTCTATATCCTAAGTAAAAAATTTTTAATTTCGATTATATAAATGATATCTTTGACAATAGATATTCATTATAAAGATTAAAATATTTCCTACATGATAGTATTTCTTTATAATTTGTATACATTAAATAAATAAAATTTTTTATGATACTGTGATGATGTAGTGATTACCTCATTAATGAACGATTTAAATAAAATTAAAAGATAAGGTAAAATCTAAGAAATACACGTGTAAAAAATCTATTTGATGGTGGATTTAGAACCCTTATCACCTTATCCTTGAAATATATAACTCTGGGACCTTTAAAATCCGAAACTCATTTTATAATATAGTAACTTTTCAAGACTTTCCAAAAGTGACCCTCCTCCCTCTTATAAAAGGACCCCACATATACCCCCTTACCCACACATCTCAAGCCCTTGTCTCATCCAACCCCTACTCATATTGTCTCCCCAAATACCTCTATTACTCCTAGAAGCCTCACATTGTGCACAAGTCTTCCCAAGAAAGCCTTTGGCTCAAATCAAAAAGAGTTACCCGATTTAAAGGTAATGTCTTCTCTTATGTTCTTTTGTTTTATTTCGCTTCTCCAACCCCTTAAAACTATTTTTATTCTTTTATTTTGTAACAAAACCAGTATATTAAATATACTATGATGTTTTTATGAGAAGGATTCAAGCTACACATATAGAAACATCCTTCTAATGGTTAAAGAACATATAGTTTCTGTGGTTGGTGAATTAATGCCTCACGAAACGATGATTGTTCAAACTTCTTTTAACACCTCTCATGGTGGACATTATGATGTCACTATATTTATATATGATATATATTATATTTATGTCTTCTCTATTCTTATTTATTTTATATTTAAAACATACATTTATGCAATTCATGTTGTGAAAATGCGATAATTTCATATGAGGAAGTGTGGACTACCGCCCCATCAAGTGAAGTGACTCGTTCATGAAATACATGGAACGTATAAAGAATGAAATTAATGAAATTATGTTACCTATATAAAATATATATTATACTGTAATTATAATATATATATCTATCATTTATTTTTAATTCCATTAATATGACAAAGAAATGAAAGTAGTCTTCATGCGTACGTACGGCCTACCGTCTCTATGAACGGTGAATTTCATCTCTTCTTATCTCCAAATGTTTTTGAATAGTTGAAAATGAATATTTAATGGGCATATATGATATTTAAATCATTAATACTATTCTGGATATGATGTACTTATAACTACATGGACAATTCTTTTCAAACAGGTTCATTTTTGACTCATGTACCAAACATCGACAAAAACATCTGATATGAACCCATATAATTAACTAATTTTTATAACATTATAAAATTAATTTAATAATAAACATTAAAGGAGTTCCTTAAGAAATTATAAATTGACCAAAGTTTGTTATTCCAGAATATAAAGAAACAAACAAGACAAGTCGGACTTGAGGTAAGGGATCCTACCTCTCTCTTTCTTTTCATGTTTTCCCCTTTATGTCATTTATTTTAAGTTCCATGTTCTTATGTTGGGGATGATAATTTATATTCATCATACGGTCCTTTTTATGTTAATATGATGATAGACCCCATATTTATCTCATTAATTCATTTTAAGAATTTTTAAGTGGTGCCGTTAGGCTACTGAATTTTTGTAAGGGATCCATTCACCCTTCTCATTTTCAAAGTTTTATTTTCATGTCAATCCTTTCAAGTTACTTTTTCTTATGTTGGGGTACGATATCTATATCCATCATACATTACTATTATGTTAATATGATGAGATTACTTATTTGATTTCATCAATCCATTTTTGGAAATTTTAAGTGGCGTCGTTAGGCTACCGAATTTTCATAAGGAATTTCTTATCTCACTTTTAATTCCATGAGATCTCCATTGTTCACCACTTATTTATTGCATGCGATGTATGTACTGCACATGATTGTATTATTTGTTTAGTACACTTTAATTTATAGTTATTTACATCTTCATTGTATGACTCTTCTTTCATGGGGTGTACGTTTCAGAAAGTTACCCAAATCGGTAAGGGAACCTTTCACCTTCCTCTTTTTAAAAGACTTCTTTTTGTTCTATCTTTTAATTTACATCTTATTATGTTGGGATATATTCTTATATATATTTATTGATGTAAATTTTTTATACAAGTGATTATATACCATTTTATCTCTAATAAACCCATTTTCTGAATTTTAATGTGACGTTATTAGGCTGTCGAATTTTTGTAAGGGAACTTCTTAACCCAATTTCAATTCTTTGGGTTAAAATTATAATTCTTGATTATGTCATGATATGTATTTGTGTGAATGACCTATGATTTTTTTACACTTAATATCCACTTATATTGGGTGTATTGATATTTGTCACACATAATTTCATTATTGATTTATCCTTAATATAAGGATACCGTCTTTGTAAGGGACTTCGTCTCAATCTCCTTTCTTTGAGGCATACTTCAATTTATATACGACCTTATTTTATTAGTTTTATAATAAACCCTTTTTACTTTTAATTGAAAAGGAATATTTTTACATGAATCATTTTACTAAACAAAAAAAGAGAATGTTTTCTTCTTACGTATGTTGTGACAATGACTTCTCCACCTTCGTGACCATTATTTGAGTTTTGGCATCCTCTACAAGCCATAACATTTTTTTAAATGAAAATTAAATACCATGTTTTAATTTTCTTTTGGTATTGAAAATGGTTTTGATAATTATTTGATTATATGTTTTTTGGTAACTTCTGATTGAAATGTAGAAATTTTATGTTACCTTTATTCATGTTTTATGTGATACGATTATGTTATGGTTCTTGGGAATTATTTATGAAGACGGGTGGTTTCATGATAAACTTAGGGCGGGTGAGCCCGAGATAGCTCTCCAATACATTGGGTATTGAAAAGGAGTTAAATCCTAAGGTTTCTCTAAAGAGATTTAGGGAATATACTATGATGGGTATTCCAAACGTAACCATGAGGGTTACTCCCTATGTAAGAATGTTATGAATGGATAAAGTTACCTTTATGTCTTATGATTTCTATGAGTTATACATAAATATTATGATTTCAGAAGGTATGTTATTATTGAAGGTTATGGTTTCATTGGTTTTTATTTTTTGGCGGGTTAATTTTTCCTTTCATTATGTTATAACCCTTGATGAGCCTTTTATGCTCATCCCAAGTTTTTGAATTTTTTTCACAGGTTATAAGGAAGGGTAAGAGAGAGGAAGTATTCAAAAAGATTTATATCATGAAAAGAACTCTTGTTTTATTTAAGGATTTTTTATTGTGATTAAAAATTAGTTATATTAGTTGTATCTACTTTTTAATCTTTTGAGATATAATAGTTATGTCATAATTCTCTAAAATTCTAAACCTAAAAAGATCCTCAATGTGAATTATTCATTTAATTCAAGATTAACCAATGTTTTAAGGCTGTTTCCTTGTACACACACTCATGCTCGGGATCCCACATTAACGGTGGTACTTAATGGTCATACTCCATCCAACATTAATGGTGTTTCTTTGTGACCAAAATTCAACACACTTGATCACATGAAAAATTAATTTTTCCAAATTCCATACCATTTCATTATACATATAGTAACTCTTCCTTGGAAAAAATTTCATCAAACATTTTAGATGCATCAGAACTTCACCATAATTTTAATATAATAATTCTAAAACATTATGGAAAGAGAGTGTTCAATGTAATTTCACATTCCAATATTATAAAAATTTGGGGAAAAAAATTTACTTCAACAAATAACAAAATGATTTCATATAAAATCAAAGTAAAACATATAAATAAAACCAAGACATCATGTAATAGAACTTGTTCACATGAGGGTGACGCCTCCTACCACTAGGAGTATGATGAAATTATAGAATTAATTTATAAATATGTATATCAAGGCTCAAAACACCTTCCCATAAATAGATCCAATAATATAACAATAAGAATCACATCATATGTAATAGATTTGTCTGTGAATGGTTAAAACTATGGCTCTAAGAGAGAGGATAATAGTATATCAAATTCAAATAGAGGAGAAAAATTAGTTATTATTGATTCTTGATCTCTAAAAAAATTAATTCATCCTAGATATTCTATTCGATGAAAATGAATAATCAAGGGATACTATAAGAGGATAAGAGTATGATATCAAACAAGAATGGGAAATATATAATAGTTTTGGGCCATAATGATAATGCTAACTTAATTATTATAGAATTTAATATATATGGAACGATTGGGTATCAATGTTTAACAAACTATATTTCAACAATGAACATTCTACAAGACATCACATTGGTAGAAACGTAGTATAATTATATAGATTTAAAAATAATGATCCAAATGTGTGGTGATACTTGATCATGTACATCACCACACATGGTTATCTCACATAGCATGAAAAACAATACTGAAACTATGTTTCCCCACTATTTCGACTTAAACGATTTCCCTAGGGAACCTGCATGGTTTGGAAAGAAATGTACTTTATAAACTCAAATCAGATAATTAAAATTAATAGTACCTAAAACTGGGATATTCACACTATCAAAAAATATTTCTTCTAATCCTCAAAAAGTGGGATACCTATGTTTCAGTTGAATATCTTGGGCCACTGTTATAGTACTTAATCATCCAATTAGTGAATAAATAATTAAAATAATCATGATACTATAGAAAAAAAACAATTCTTTTTTCCTTAAAGGGGTTCACATTCATTTCCTAAAACTTAATCAACATATTAATTTACATTGAATACAGTTCTAGATAAACATGGTAAAATTGAATCACATGGTCAAGGTCAATATTTTTACATCATTATTTGAGATAGATGAAACACATTATGAATATAACTAATATTTAGTGTTAAAACTGATAAATAATACAACCAAATCCTTCATGAATCACTATAAGAGAATTTATTATAGAGAAAACATTGCATCCATATGAAAATAATGATTCCCTATCATTTTAGATATTATGACGAAAACATTATCATTATAATAAAACAATAGGGATCATCATTGACGATCAATATAGGATTTTTTGTGAATATAATCCCTCACTATCCCTTTCTGATCATCTAAACCATCTCTATTTTCAAATACATTTGGATGCATCCAAAAAGGATTTATTTCCGTTTTCAACACAAAAAGTTGATAATGACACATATGATGAAAAAAATATTTGAAATGATTTATATGTATAAATTCCTAATAAATATTATTATATGAGTACTCAACATAAGGTATATTATCCTACCATGAGCCTTCAGAATAAATCAAAAAATATATAATATTGTCTTCCATTAAATGGATATTTCATTTGGATTCTCTATTCATTTGATGATGATTCAATGAGATCATTGTCAACTGGGCTGCAATGGCTTGTGGTGAGGACATAAAAAATAAATATGTAATCATGGGGTGCTGATTAAACAGAATAAGAAATAGAACCCCATTAATTGTTAAAAATTCAAAAATATATAGTTTGGATCGTTATTCTACCATATTTGATTATTTAGTATGGATGAAGTGGGAATAATTCATAAGTCAATAAAAAATCAACCATATGACATCAAGTTATCAAACTATTTTCATAGACCTGTAGAAAAATCCATCACTATCTTTTAATATTTACACATAAGAATTTGTAAAGGATTAAACATTCTTTCTATATTCTAGTTATCCACTATTAAATGTTGATAGGTGATGCATGTAATGAAAAACTCAAACAATTTTATCATCATTATAACCTACTAAATTTTATTTTGAAAATAATATGATTATTTTGGATTCTAGTATGAACATCCCACCACAATTGATGGTAGGTTGAAATAGTTTTTTTCTGAAAATTTGGATTAACCAAGATCTTATCTATAAAAAATATAAAAAATCACCCATATAGTGTAAATCCATAAATATCTATCCTATAATTATGTTTTTACCTTGCAGTTAAGAATTTATGATCATATGTGAGATCATTTTTAACCTCATCATTGAAATTAATAAAAATAAAAATAAAAAAAATATCCTTGATCATAGAATTCATAATTTATATCATCTATGACTGGAATTATGTTCCACTAATAAAAAAATCTTTAGCCTACTGATATTATTACTTCCAACGAAATCCAACACACACACAATTCTCTTTACCCATGGTATAAATCCAATAAAATTAAAATATATGTAAATATTTCATCAATTTAACTTGTATAATATTTCAATACATATGTGAAAAAATGTTATTCATTCTCTTATGATCTTTGAGCTTCTGGATTTTCTCACCCAAAAAATTGTAGCCTGAGGTCTTTATACCATGGAATATACTATTCTATTAATAACATTTCTTAATCAAAATATTTTATTAAAATAGAAAAACATGTATATAAATGATTATTTTTATTAAAAAGAGTTTATAATATAAGTTTACTACTCCTTAAACAAACAAATGTGATCCTACCTAATATTTGTTTCTCACATGTTTTTCATACACTCAACAAAAAAATGATGGTAATTTCATTTCATTACTGTTCACCCTTACCAGTTATCATCCTTGACATTTTCCATTGAAAATGTGTTTAGATAAAGAACCCCTCCTCATTTTAATAATTTCCTTATCTTATGAAAATTTAGTGTATATTTTCAGCCATATATACATAATAAATTCTATTATTCTAAATTATTGTATTGTGAGTATGAAACATGGGAACCAATTAATATAAAAAACCCAAAATAAATTTATTACTAAAATTTTATTAAATTAATTTAACTATAAGATCAGCCTAGTCAAATACCAAAAATGAAATTTCAAATATAATATCATTTTCTTCAATTTTACTTATAAAACTATCCATGCCTAAAACTTTTTAACTATAAAAAATGCTTATAACACATTAAAATTCATGATTATTTTGTGTAATTTTTAATAAAAATGGATGAATAAACCAATGATGATATTATTTCAATATTAAATTACCATAATGATATTTTATATTGTTTAGTTGTCACATATTGTCTATAAACCGAATAATAATGGTAACCCCCACTACTTCACTTGAGTAATCATTTTCTATTAAAATACTAGTCAAATTTTATTGCTAATAGTATAAAAATCTATTTCTAGGAAACACAATTTTATTTGAAACATAAAACCCAAAAATCATATAAACCGTCCAAACCCACTATGCCTAAAAACAAAATAAACATATATATGTGTTACTTTCCTCCTTTATAATTAAAATAGATTATAATCATATGATATTCCCTACATCGACATTATGAAACACATTCTCAAGATAATCCAAAACTCACATTGAGAAGCCACAAAATGGAAAATAAATAACTCCATTGAAAAATATATAAACCCCTACCCCTATTGTTATTAATAACATTACACCATAACTTCCTTATACATCCTCCATTATAAGAAATTCCAAACCATTTCACTATTCCACAAAAAACACAATACCGATAAGACTGCAGAGTTGAATAAGAAATATATATATTATTTGGATAGCATAAAATATTAACTTACAAAAAAATTTAATTTAAGTATATGTTAATGTAGTAAAGGAAAATGATTCACATTAATATAATAAAGTATAATTAGAACTAAAATTTAGTGATATGATTTTGGAATTCCTTTCCTCCCAATAAAATAATTCATGAAATGTTCATTTTTTTCTGAATGACTATTGATAATTATGAAATATTAATATACGATTCACATTGTTATTTATACTGATGAATGTATGAATAAAAAAATGTTCAACTTCATCCTCATCAAAAATTAACAATTCATCACTTATACATTCCAAAATGATTTCATAATACTCAACTCCAAAATTCATGTATCCCCACTCAATCGATCATGGTTATTATTTAACCTTGTGAGGATTGTGAATAAAAAATAGGGGAGCTACATTGAGTTGAAATTTTATCACTATAACGGATTAGAATTAATAGTTTTGGAATGATAACAATAATAAAAATCTCATGGAAATATAACCATTTTATACAGTATAAAATTGAAAAAAATTTAATTTAAAAGAAAAATGGATGATAAGTACATTTTGGTTAATATAAATAACCCAGGCCCCAAAAAGTGGAATAAACCTATAAAAAAGTTATCAATTAATTTTTAATAAAATTTATTTCAGCAGATACTCAACCACATAAAAATTGAGATCCTTATGTTTAAAAATTATTTTAACATTCAATAATAGAATATTTAAAAAATTATTTATATAAATTACTAAATCTGTTGGATTTTATTTTATACTTATTTAATAACTACACCTTGAGCAAGATTAATGTATTGATAAAGTCCCCAAATCATCAAGTTTCATAATAGAGATATGATTATAATATTGTATTCAATTATAAACCTTTAACACCATCAGATAATAACACATTGGAAGTAACTTAAACTATGAAATATCTGACAAAGTATGTGTAGAAACATGATCTGATAAGTGAAAATCCCTTATACTAAATAAAAATGATGTAAAATTATATCTAAAATTTTTAAAGGTGTAAATTAATTAAGATATGTTAAAAAAGAAATAAATGGAAAATATAAAATGGAAAATTATAAGTTAATTTAATCTAAAATGGAAATCCATCAATTAAATATTGAATCATAAATATAAAGGATGTATAGTTTTGAAACCCAAACATTTTAGTATAATGACTATGCCTACATCATTATCAAACCATTGTAGAAGTACTCTTATATTTATAGAATCAACTGAAATGATTAGAAAAGGTTATTTTAATATTTTTCCCCTAGATCTCCTAATCATATTTCAAGTCTATTCCAAATATTTATCAATTGTTACATAATTAAAAAGCCATAATGTAGGATTGTTTATGATTTTTTATATCACTTGATAATATAGGGTTCCTAACAAAGAGGAAGTATTTTGAGAAACAACGTTTTATGTGGAGGAATAGGAAATTAAATATTTAAAAGGATTTTATATCATATATTCTTCATTTTGGATGTTATATATTTATTATTTTTATTGTTTTCTTATAGAAAATCTTTTCTATTTGAATTATTTCATAATATTTTCTTATTATTAAAGAAATAGTGATGGATATGGGATTTATTTTTGATTTTATAATCATGATTCTCATTGATATTTTTTCACTAATATTATAAACCATTAACTAATGGATAATTTTAGCATTGAATTCATAATTTTTCATTTCTAGTATATTATCATATACCATTCATGATAAAAATGTAAAATGGAAAGTGCGGTAAAAAATTACAATAGTTAATCAATAATCCAAGAAAAATGTTAATATTGAATCATAAGATATATTTTTCAAATCTTTTAATTTTTTTGGATTTTATGTTATTTTTAATGAAATGATTTTCATAAATATCATACATTGACTTATATTTGGGTAAATAGGATTGAATTAATTTTGGATCATGGGGCTTCTATTTTCTCACATCACATTTCCTAAAATATATGGTATAGGAGATATTTCATATTGTTATTTAGGTTCACCTTATGAAAATATGAAATATAAAAAGAGTAAGTATATTCAATATATAATTGGTTATTTTTTACCAATGATAAATTATTTTGATTAATAATCAATATATTTAATTATGTAGTCTAGTTTTCCAATGTAAAATTGTTAAATTATATTTTATATATCATTATTAATAATGAGAATTATTTAGATGTAATAAGAATATATGAACCAATTATGATTTGATAAAGACTAAATCATACGTTTCTTACAAAAATATATTAAAATTTTAAAATAAAAAATATTTAAAAATAATTAAAGAATCATATATTTTTATTTTCAATTTTTAGAATTATAGCTTTATATGTTAAATATAATAAATAATATTCATATATAATTAATGTTAAAAAAACATGGTTTCATTAATAGTGTGACTTCTATATATCAATAGAAAATATTTTTACCAATACATATTTTTAAAAATGAACAAACTTATAAATAAATATCAGTAATTATCTATTTTATTGTAAATAATATAGGATCTAGATGAAAAAAATGAATTCAAATTTCATAAGAGAAATATTATATAAATATTACTTTAAAGATTTTTATATTGAAAAATTATTTTTATTTGGTTACAATGGTACTATTTTAAATGTTTTTTGTATATTATAGTGAAAATACATACACAAAAATATTTTATTACATTTATAAGGAAGGATATTTCATTCCATTTTAATTTAATTTATTTTTATATGCTTTTTTAAATAAATTCATGAAGAGAAAAAAAGCATCATGTATAGACAAATTGATACAAAATCATTATAAATAAATTTTAAATGGTTTTAAATTGAAATTACAATTTCTGTTATATAACATCATCTATTTTAAATGATTTTATGTAGTTTAATAATGAAATACATAAAATTTGAAAATATTAAATTCATAACGGTCAAAATGTATTTAACAACCCACACCATAGTGTTTTAGTGGATTTTAATAATGCTATATCTCAATGAAGTAGAGTCTTTGTAAAATTTGATGATTATGAAATGGATTGACATAGTGCTCCTTTTGGTGTTTTTCAAGAGTTTCAATGATGATATTGGACATAGTGGACCCTATTAAAATTAATGATAGTTAAATTTAATGAAATAAATGTAATTATATATATATATATATATATATATATATATTGTTGTTTTTAGAATCCACTGGGTACCTGGTTGGATGACATGGGGTACCTACTGGAGTTGGTAGTGGAACTGAAACATCGATCAACAAACCAGGTGGCCATTTGTGATGTTACAAACACTTGGTGGAATCGGTATAGTTTTATAAAAAATGGGAAATCGGGGAATTTTTATTTATTTTGTAAAATAAGTCAACTATTTTAATTTCTCCTGTAACATTTTTAAAATATAGTATGAACATTCTGTATATATGATCCTTATTCAAAAATTAAAATAAACTCATTTAGGTTATTATGATAAAATACAAGGCATAAGAACAAAGTATAACTTATCCACCAACAATGTATAATACATTAAAATAATCCTTCCACAATAATAATTCAATATTATTTGAAAAAATAAAAAAATACTTCAAATAATAATTGTAGGGTTCTAAATTTGGTATGATACATACAATGAAATTAATTAACAAAATAAAAAATGGACCATGACCACATATCTCTATGTTCTAGAGGAATCATATTTACTTTCTACCTCACAAATAGTAACAAATATTCAAATACTATGTGCCACATAGAATCCAAACTTGTACTTAACCTGTTATATGGACAAGAGAAAACTTCACAGCTGGTATCCTTTTTTTACTACACGCATAACCATGAAAAAACTCCATTTTAGGGTATTTTGAAATTAAACTATAAAAAAACATTAATTGAAATTTAATACAAGTAAAACATTTTCAATATATAAACTATTTTTTCACCTTGAAAATGAAAATAATTTCATTTATTAAAATGGTGTAATCTTGATTTGAATTTTTAGGAATGTTTTAGAGCATGAATTATATAACATGCTAAGGAACAAACTTATGAGATAAACATGATTATAGTGGTATTGGAAATATTAATATAAAGATATTATAAAGTCACAATAATCAAAAAATCATGGGATAATCAAATTAACCCCCTAATGAAATATCCATCAATAAATTACCAAGGAATAACCAAATTACAATAATCATTGAAAAAACTAGAAGACATGAAAAATATATAGTAAAATAATAATATATAATACATGTTATTGGATCATATGATGAACTAACCCAAATCACCCACATAATAGATAGAAAAATCATTCTTTTATGTCTAAAAGGGTGTTCTCAAACCCCATGAATTGGTTACTAGAACTAAGGCATCAAAACAAACCAGAGGTAGAAAATTTACAATAATGGAAACTCATCTAGAAAATGAATTGGTACAAAAAAATCAATATATGGTATGTGAGATAATCCATGGTGGATACTATCACATGCGATGAAATACTAAAAAAGGCATATCAATCTACCTCACCATAATATACCATCCATATATCATCCAAAAATTCTTATTTTATAGGTCAATCACCCATTTTACTAATATTTACAAAATCATGAGGTCTTTTAAATAATAATATCCACCACATTTGAGTTATAATTTTATATTCATGAACCTATTAGAATAAAATATAAAAATTAATGAATTAAAATGTAGGTTGTGATCAAAAAATCCATATAAGACATCATGATGAATTTCACCAAAAAATTATAAATAGTAAAACTAATAAGAAAATATAAATTAATACATTGAATATAATTATTTTATTATTTCATATCAATAAATTCCATTCAAAAAAATTAATTTGGTAGTGTAAAGAATATATAAAATTTCCACTCCCTAAAAATGCGAATGAATATGTATCTTTTTCAAGATATCCATGAATAAACTATTTTATTAAAATAAATAGAAATAACACATTTTATAATAAATCATATATAATAACTATTTTCAATCATATAAGCCATGTTATAATCCAGGGGGACTAGCTATGATGATTCATGAGGCCTGTCACAATCTTGGTTAAATAAGGATCCTAGAGTGCCCACATTCCTATGGACCAGGACTAAGGGGAATATGAGTCCATCTCAAATAATGAACATCCAAACCTTAATAAGTTTTTGTATTGTTTTCATTGTCAAATAATTATTAGTTATTCATTTTTAACTAGAATTCATATCCTAATCTTCACCAACTAGTCCCTCATGTGTTTCAAGGAAATCATACACACCTAGGGATAACATTCATTTTAAACAATCTCAAATTCAATTAGAAACATCATTTCTATCATCCCCACATATAGAATTAAAAACATTCCATTTATTTTTCAAAAAACATCTATTGGTTTTACAATATCGCATTCCTTTTATATAAAATCCTTCCATTCCAAATCATTTGTCATGTTACACCTTTTAATCTCATAAACATCATGATTGAATCCTTAATTTTATTTCATGACCATTTTTCATAAGTCAACAAAATATTTTTAAAATACATTTTTAATGGATTTCAACACACACGCACAAAAACACTGCAAAATATTTTATCATGATACACAAATCATTTTTATGAAATCAATTGAATATCCAAGTCAAATAGACAAGAATAATGGTTTTTAGCTAATATATATTTCGTTACGAAGCCACCTACCTCAATATATAACCATCAAAACCTAATAAAGGGTTAAAAGGGGGTGTTTATGGATAGAACTATCATTAGAGATTCCTTGTTCCATGAATAAATAAATAAATATATTTATCCATAAAAAAATAATAATCCACTTCTCTTAAGGTAGGTGATAGTTGAAGAAAACATGATTCACTACCAATGAGCTTACAAATTAAAGAAGGAACACATCCCATCCACCGGTACGTCGATCAAGGATTAAATTATTTTGGAGGATCTTATAACTCCTAGAGAGATCCTAAAAAATAGATAGGGTAGAAATATAGTTGATTAGGAGTTTATTCATCAAAATGGGGGTGCTATGGACATTGATTAATAAATATAGATAATGATATTATTTTAATAGGGATTATCCAAAATATTTATAAAAACATACACCAATATTTGTTCTCTTACTAGGATACAGTGGAATGTAGGATAATTTGGAAGCATGTTTTGAAATATTTTATGTCAATTGGTCCCTCCCTCTTGGGACACTGGAATGAGGTATATGGTTTTGATGCATGGATTGACAAATAGTATGCCAACTGTGTATACTCCCCTTTACCAAACCACATTGTTTGGGTTCTCAGACACTTATTTAACACTTACTATGTTTCCTCATATAGCAGACAATTATAGGGCACATTATATACATTTCTGATCTTCATGGTTTTTGGTAATTTTTATTCAACCATAAAAAATTTGAAAACATTCAAATAACTATAAAATTCACCAAAATCTACTTGTATAATCACTAAAAAAATATATTTAAAAATTTGTAATATATACATGTTATCATTAAAAAGATTTTTTAAATTTCCCCACTGTACATGATTTGTTCTCCACAAATTTCTATCAAGAAGACTTGTCCAAGAAGACATGAGGTCATTACTCTCTCATAAATTCTTCACTCTCCCTGCTATCCTGGGAATCAAAATGACACTACTGTAATACATGAACAAAATGTTTTTAATTTTGATGAATAACCATTATATAAGATTCAAAAACCCAAATTTGATTCTTATTAAAGGATAAATCTGGTTCCACATCAAGGTCCTATTAGCTCTATACATGATATGGGTTAGAGAGATAATTATTGAGTTAAAAAAACATGGAAAAAATTAGAGATCGACAAAACTGGCCATATATATCCTAAAAACGATCTATCATAAGGGATAACTGGTCAATATTATTATATGTAAACTCAACTAGTCCCATGCGGAAATCCTGATTTACTCCAATTCCATAGGAAAATGATCAGAGTATGTCCTCAAGAATATGTATATCCCATTTCATCTGACCATTAGTCTGAGGATAGAATGCCACATTCCACATTTAATGGGACTGCATTACTTATTTGAGAACTCTAAAATGTTGATAAGTGAACCAAGTATACTTATAGAGATATATGTATGAATAAAAACCATGTAATATAATTATCTTCTTCACCTAATGAAACCCTAAGTCCCCAACATTTCATTGATCATGAATGGAAATAACATGGGAATATATGGTCAATCGGGAAATCACTATGCATATCACATTCTTTCATAGAGGTGTATGGTGTAATCCAACCACAAAGTAAATTGATACCTCATTGTACATCAATTCTTATAGATAATTTTGATGAGGTAATCCGAAAGGACTCACAAACTCACCATTAATTTTTAACAGGTATAAAAATAAAAAATAGAATCACTAATGTCTCATCTCATGCTTAGAATCCATAAACAACACAACATATTATAATACAGTTTGATGGTGATAATGTTTCGTTACCATTTGGATTTATGTAAATTTCACATACCATATTTATTAATTGTATAAGGAATGAAATAATGGCTTTGAAAGTATAATATCCCCTCTAAAAATAGAGACCGCAGATTGATTGTATCCCATCCATACATGGAATTTATAATTCCACATAATTCATCATCGTGACGTGGTTCTTAATGAACCATATTAATAAATGATTAATTAAACCAAACACTTGAAAAATTAATCATGGTCACAAAATCTCAAACTACCATGTGAATACCCAAAAATAGATCCATCAAATTCCATTCTTTAGAATATTTGTTTCTTATAATCGGATATATTATTCGTACTCATTTTTTTTTTGAAATGTAATTCCAATTACTGTGGGAGTAAACAATTTTTAAATTTTATGATTATTAATATTCCACCCACTCTATCTAGTGATAATTTAAATTATTTTTTGAAAATATATAACACAAAATTTATTGATTGAATTATATGCAAACACATCACAAAAAACATCCTATCGACAACTCTTCACAATTATTATCATGGATTCAAGTTTTAGATCCTAATTAGGATAATTTATATAATGAGAATGAATCTTTTGAGAACTATGAGAAACAACATCATTATCATGTCTAAGTAAAACCCCCATCATGAGACTCCTATATCATAGTATAACACATTGCCATGTATACCTTTTGGAAGTGTCAAAATAGGATTTGATGTCAATAGAAGCTTCAACTAATCAATGGAATCCTGAAAATTAAAATCACAAAATAATTTTTATCCCTTGTAAATGGGAGTGGACATTGGATAAGACAACATTGATAAATCATTCAAAATCCAGTGATAATACCATGTCTATTGTATGATACTCCAAATCATGGAAACAATCTATGGTTCCTCCCTTGTCCCAACAACATTGAAATTCTTAGGACCAATTATAATTGCATGTTTCAAAAACCTTATGTCTCGTGAAAATTAACTTAAGGGACTATAAACTATATTTAGAAATATTTTTATAGTGTCTATCAGTTCTCAATATTCCAAGAACATCTCTAATTTTAAGTGAATTATCCTCCTCAGTACTGGATTAAAAACATATCATCCATGTATACCACTACAAATGAATTAAAATACTAGTGGAAAATATTATTCATCAATAAAATAAGAACATTATGAGGATTGGTCAAACCAAATGGAATAGCATGGTACTCATAATGTACACAACTTCTAATGGATGTTTTCTTTTGGATAGAAATCTTCTTGATCCAATTTTTAGTGATAACTATACTTAAAGTTAATTTTCAAGGACCTATTCAACCATTTTTGTTGGCCAGAAAATTCATCAATCTAACAAAAAGTTATTTATTATTATAATTGATCCAATTTGGATTTTGATAATCAACATAAAAGAGAAGGATTCCATCATCCTTATCATAATAATGAAATATAATTACCTAAAGAGACTCACTAAGTTGTTTGATTCCCATGGACATAAAATCATCTTTAATAATTCGTTATATCTATAGATTATTCTACTCTCATAATGTACATGGGAATAGTGTTCAGATATGACCCTAATATCATGTTAATTGTTAACATAATGTCACTCACTAGTGGAAAACTAGAAATCATTGAAAGGATCACATCAAAAAAATTCATCTGCAACTAGTGAAAAAAACTTCATAATGAATCATAATCTAGATAAAACAAAAAATTGATATAATCATACCAAACATTAAAATATATGGTCTAGATCAACTAAACTAAGGTTCTAGTGCCCTCAAAATACATATATTATCCCATCTGGGTAGTAATGGGGATGTATAAAAGGTACGAATCTATCTGATATTCATACAAGATCATCAAATGTATCCCATGAATGTTATCCATAGGTCTTAGTATAAAAAATTAAAATTCCAAGGTAATATTTTTTTGATAATGGGAATATACTTTAAGATCATTGAAAACCCTACTATCTATATATACCGATAGGTATAGAAATATCAAATATATAAGACATGATCTACTTATTACGATTTTACTATTCTATAATACGTGTATATATGAGGGAATTATATCCACCTATATCAAATGATGTTGAAAATAGAGTCAATGATAAAATATAGGCACCACACACAATCATGATACTCGTGCCTATATCAATCGAAGACCCATCTACTACTATGGGAATTTTTATTTTTGATTCCTATTAATGGATCCCATTTTATATTGATGCATCTAATTTCACCAATGAAAACATCATTCTATCAATCCTATAAAAATACATGGATAATTAAAAGACATTTAAAACGTCAATATGTGACAATATAATCCCCATTAGTTATAGATCATTAGTGTCTCCATCAATGATCATCGGCTGACATTTCCACACTACAAAAAAAGTAAGGGGTCCATTACCAGGTATAATAGAATATTAATAAAATGTATTCTATTGAAATACAAAACTATTTTTTATTAAATATACTTATATTTCATCCTATTACAGTTAAAGGGACCAGTCTAGCCACTACTAGATATAGGAGGAACTCCTTTCAAACATTAATTACCTGAAAATCAATCTCCACCAAGAAATTTATAGATGAATTAATAATATATGAGGGAATATTCAAAATAAACATCATTGATAAGATATCTATTAAAATCCACATATAAATCCTCATATATTTTTGTTTCTAAATGGATACCACCTAATGTTGGGAAATGATAAAACTCAATGAAGCTACTAGTGCACCGAGCCACATTTCAATCACCATATTTGAGTAAAAGAAAATCTATATACATATCAAACAACATTGATTCGTGATATAATTGTAACATAAAATATGCCTTAAATACATTCCACATCATGCTCACATTCTTCTCCATCTAAACTATCAAGTACCACAATCATATATATTACCCATCAATCTTGAAGGTAGTATATTTAACAATAATAGAGTATAGAAACTCCAAGATCATAAATAGATTGTTAAATTTATTCATCGATTTCTATTCCTTAGGAGGATCATTGGTACTATATAATAATCATGTATTTAGATAAATAAATTCCAAGTAATCATCTCTACTATCAATGTAATACCTCAGAATTTTAAAATAATGATACACTCATTAGTATTTACAAAAAAAAACAATGAGGTTAAATGAACCGCAATAAAATGTTAAAATATTATTATTTAATGACAATCAATATAAACTAGAATTTAAATTAGAGGCTATGAATGGTCATAATTAAACTATAATATATATATATAACAATTTTAATCTATATAAACATATTTGAAAGTTCTTAGAAAAATGGAACTCAATTTTAATTAAACTTTTATATCAAAAATGATTTTATTAATTTTTTTGATAATATATAAAAATTAATTCATGGATATCTAAGAAAATTCATTTAATTGAGTTAAATAATTTTTGAATTCAGAATATTGAGATTATTTTATGGTGAAATTTTGGTATTATTCCTAAAATATATAGTTTTTAGTAAATAGTATAAAATACCAATTTTTGTTACATTAAAATTTATTTTTATAAATTAGGTCATTTAGAATTCTCATTAGTAATATAATTGTACATTAAATGAACATATGTATTCTTTAGTTTAATATAATCCTATTAATTTCATTTAAATAAACATTATTCTATATTTTAGCATGATTTTATTTATTGGCATAAAAAAATTAAATTATTTTAATATGGATAATGTCCCTCCCATTTAATTACAAAAAAACCCTATCATTGAATTATGTAAATGATATTTATAGACTATATATATATATATATTTTCATTTAATCTTAATTAAAATAATGATTATTCCATTTCTTTTATTTAATATTAGTTAATTTTTCCATATAAACTTTTTTTAAAAAATATATAATCATCTAGTTCTAGGGATTTAATATTAATTAAATTCAATCAAAAATGTGAATTAAATTTGATAAAATTGATTAAATATTTTTAATTATAATAATTTATATTATATACAGATGGAAAAATATTTTTTGGGTTATAATGGATAGTTAAAATTGTCCAAAAAAGTTATCGTGGAAAAAAATAAACGTTAAACGTGAGGAACCTTTTATGTAAAGAGGTTGAAATGTTTAAAAAATGTTTTATTATAGCATTATAGGTTACTTTGATCCTTATTTATCATTAAATATTTTATTTTTAAATATTTTATGCATTTTTATTGAGAGGGAATTCTATTATTGAATAATTTTTGGTATTTATGAAAATTTCCCTCTTCCTAAATTAGAAAAAGTAAACCCCATCCCACCACATATTCACACCTAAGAACATATTAGTATAAAAATGATAATGAAAAATAGTCACCCCAATAACTTTATAGAAATTATAGTTCTTTATGTCTTCAAAAAATACTAACCATAGTGTCCAAACTAAGAGATCCAAATGGGGTTCTTATAAGTGAAGGTAATCGTCTTCAACAAATTCTTTCTTTTTTAACTTCTAAATTCTCTAAAATAAATTATGGCTAAATTTTTTAATTATAATAAAAATATTATATATTATTTACCAATATTGTATTATGTATAAGAAATAATATTTTTCCATTCCCTTTTCCATCAAATGGAAAACTAAACCATCGTTCGTGTGTTATGTAGACTACATCCTTGTGAAAAGATAAAATTCTTTTTCCATTACCAACTATCAAGTATGTTCATGATGATGGATTTAATATTTATATTTTATATTAATGAAATATTAATAATTAATTAAAGGAACAATTCATATATTTTCTCAAATTACAATCCATGGAAAATGATAATGTCATTTTTGTGTTGGGAGAACTACCGCCTCATGAAATAATGTTACTTGTTTTCATTATCTCATGACATGAATGGTAATTAAATTTTTATTTAAATAAAAAATATGATATTTTTTATATAATAATTATTATTTAAAGATAAAATAACACATAACTTATTTCCATTATGAGATTTGAAATATAGAATTGTTTCTCATGCCTAAGTATGACCTTCCGTATCTATAATTGTAACATAGTTCATTATTCATAACCAAGTTTCATTGATAAAACCAAAATAATAATTGATATATAAAAATGATAATTATTTAATTAATATAAATTGAAATTTTATAGAATATTTAACCTTTTTCCATGGTCAACACACTGATACCCTTTTGAATTTATGAACTGAACAACCTCAAAACACACTGTGTGGACAAAATAAAATAAAATAATTAAATAAATAATTTAAATAAATGAATTAAATTTTTTAGTAAAAGATATTAAAAATGTAAAATTTAATTAATAAAATAATAATTTAAATATTTAAATTATACTGAAGGTAAAATACTTATAAGATTATTTCTTGACTTGAGGTAAGAGTTTCATCCCAAAACATCTTTATTTTAGAAACATTTTAAATTATGCACCTAATTTATTATAAATGGTGTATATACATTCCCTATATATAGTATTTCACGAATATTTCATACTTAATTAAATTTTATGGAAAAATTAATTTACATCATTAATTGGAGTTATGATTCAAATCTTACCAAAAGAGTATGAGTTTGTGCTTCAATTTCATTTTAATCTGGATTGTTCTGGCTTGAATTTATGTGATAGATAATTATCTGATAACAACAAAATAAATATTATATTTTTTCTTCTCATATATTTTTAACTAAAATTATAATGCAGAATTATCATTTTACTCAATTGGTACATAATAAAAAAATTATTCATAATCCAAAAAGTGAGGCACCACTTACTGCACCATGAGGTCCATTTGTACTCTCTCAATAACTCGCCCTTGTATATCATAAACCATACTATATTGATTGTTTCTTTTTGACGGATTTAAGTTATTCGAAAGAAGTTTGATATATATTTTGATCCCTTGAAAGTAGTAAATACCATGTTTTGGAGGATTTTCTTCTAGAACACTTGTCTATTGAAACAATATAATTGAATATTGATGTGCCTAATGAAGAGATATTTTCTAATCAAGACAAATAAATGTGATGTCTGTATTTTTATGGATCATTTAGAATCTCAAAAGGGGTGAGAATAGAGTACCATGTGCTAAAAATGATGTTAAGGGATCATACCCATTTCCTCAGTGAAGAATGTTTTACCATAATTCATCTCATTCTCATAAGGTGTGAAAATAATAAGATATAATATCAAGAACCCATTTTTGGCTGATAAATTGTTCTATAAATACAATTGTACCACCATTAGGTGACGGGAAACTAAATATTTGTAAGCAAATGGATCAATTAGTATTACAACAACAATAAATAAAAACTAACCCCCTATCATGAATGTTTGAGTGTTAATGGTTGATTTCCCCTCTAAAGCAATATTGAATCATTTACCATGATCATTTAATAAATAGAAATATTTATTAGATTTTATAGATACATCAATAGAATATATAAACTATAATGAAATGGTCATTAGTAATTACCACCATCGAGTTGTCTCACATATTGTTCAAGTCAAAATGGAATAGATCAATGAAATCATCAATGTCACCAAAAAAATTTGTCAAACTACTAGATGAATGATTCTAATCAAGTAATTAATCTAAAATAGTATAATACCATTAAATATAGCAATAAAATAGAAAATAAGACATCGAGAAACCAAATTTTCACTTTATGATGTCCTAAATCACTATAAAGTCGAATAAAAACATGTTTCTGATGGATTCCTTCTCAGATGTATCAATGAAGAAGAGATTTATTCTATCATAAAAGAAGCACATGTAAGAGCATATCATTCCATTACTAGAAAAATGGATTATTGTGATGGGTTATTTATGATAGTGTCCCATAACAAATAACTCATCATAGAAAATAACATCGCAAATATTAGTTTTTGCGACAGGCCATTGCAAAAAATATTCAGCAGGATTTTTATGAAACTATTTGCGATGGGCAAGAAACCCATCAAAAATAGCCTCCCTCATTTATAAACTATTGTGAAGGACCATCATAATTAGTAATAGAGACGGTTCATCAGAAATAGTGCTCGATATATAAAAAAATAAAGCCTTTTGGGATGAACCATCGTGAAAAGTTATAAAAATAAAACAAAATGGTTTAAAAAATAAATAAAATATTAAAAATAATATAATATTTAATATAAATAAAATCATAATCTTAATATTAATAAAATATAATTATTTACAAAATAATAAATATATTATAATATTAATATAAATAATATAATAATTTTAATATTCGTAAATTAAAACTAATTATAAAATTGTTATCTAATATAATAATAATATTATTATTATTAATGAAATAATAATATTAGTAATATAATAGTAACTTGTGTATTCAAAAAAATATAAAAATATACTTGGTAATAAAATAATAAATATTATAAAGAAATTTAATTAATAAAAACACTATAATTTTTTATGCAATATAACACAAACAATTTACATCATTAAATAGTTAATATTAAAAAAATTCCAAATATTTCATCATATAATAAAAACACATCACTGATCAGGGGGAGGGTCGTCTAGAGGTGCTAAAGGAGATGGTGGAGGGAACTCCGTCCCTAAGCTGCGAGTCAGACATCGCATGTACTCCATCTGCTACTGCTTCTACTCCTGTATCCATCAACGCATCTCATCCTGCATCTACTGCTGCTGCTACTACTATCGGAGGAACTCTTCCTATTCCTGCTACTTCCAGTAATGCATCTCCTCTTATTCCCAACAATTGGTCACTATTATCTCACTCTAAGCTCATATCTCCCCCTGATACTGTGTAAGAGAAAATGATGGTTCTTTGTGAGCTCCTCTCGAGCTAGAAGACGACATCACATAGTTTCCATAAAACCCCCAGGGGTCACTCATGAGCCGATACCAATAAATCGACCTTTCTCGAATCCATTCTGGGTCACCTGCATCCATGATGCCTCATCAAATCACGGAGCACTGGTCTGACCATATGTCTCAACCTGACACTCAACTTCTATCTGGGATGTTATGGCCTCTTATGATTCCTTACAATAGAATTTAAATATAAAATAGTTAAAAAATTATTTGTAGTTAAATATAATACTAATGAAACTCATACTGACCACAATATGATGCCAGCGAGCCCCTCTAATCTTCATAGTGGCTGGATCACTTTACATCTTCATAATAATGTTGTACTTCATAAAATCGGGTTATGTGACAGCCTATAAAAATATAAAATAAATAATTTACATTTAATGTTATATAAAAAATTAAAAAAATATATACCATATGAACTCTATGTGTACTGAACATACGACTACCAGCTTAATGTGTCACCTACTAACTCCCCCTGTTTTACAGACGTACTGATGATCTACTCTGAAACTACCTACTCAACTAGTATGTACATAATCCATCCCAAACCAGAGATGAAATATAATCAGATCAGTGGATGCGTCATGTCTTATAAAACTCTTGCACTCCTGATTTCTCCATTTTTTTCCTTTTCAAATATTTCAAAAACAGAGTGCAACACGTACACATAGCTCCCAACCATGCCTTCCAAATTAGGTCACACATTATCTCCTCAATGGGATACCATAATACCTACAAATAATTTAATATTTCATGTTATTAATTAAATAAATTTCAAATGAAATATTATTTATTTATGTACCTTCCAATGCATGAACATGCGCTACTAATCATTGATGGGAATCTGATCCCATGACTCCCATGGATCAGAAAAATAATTGTGCAATATAGTGATCCCCTTTCCAAACAATATATCCTAAATTATTTGAAAATAATAATAATTAATCAAAAAAGTTATAATATAAATAAATTAATTGAAACTATTTGTCATTAACAGTTAAACATACCTTTGTGTGCGTGGATTGAACCCATGATGTGGGTGTCGCTTGGGTATGGGTTTGGTAATCATCAGTCAGGAAAGACCATGCCCCCTTCAGGTACCTCATACACTGCCAATAGTCTGAGGGTTGGCTTATTTGACCTCATGCTCTTCCAAAGAATGATCACCCTCCTACAAAATATTATAAACAAATTTTCATCCATATGAAACACGAAATCATTGCTATTAACAAAAAATATATAACATAAAATATATATATTATATATGATTATGACCACCATTTAACTGTGTAAATTTCCATCATCATCCTCTTCTCTATAGATATTGATGTCAATGTCTTCATCTTCTCCCTCAGCTACATCAATTTCCAAATTAGTTTCAATTTCACCATATTTTGTAATTTCAAATTGAGTTTAACATCATTAACATCATCATCACCATCAACCCTTAAATGTGTGGTATCATCAATGAAATTTGTATCTATTTATGTAAAAGAAGGATTTGGATTAGTCTCTTGAAAAAATTCAATTCCTTGCACTTCAGTGGAACAATAATAACTTTCAGTAAATTAGTTCCCTCAAGATTTAATTTTTATTATGCTCCAGGTCACAATCCAAATATGGTCACCATAAAATCCAATGCCAAACCTATCATGTGACAATTATTGAAGGGTATTCCTTATCCCCATGGGCTGTCACAAGTTCCTGAGTATCATTTATTTATTTTTTGAACGATTTACCCAAATATAAATACATAAAACTTCAAAAATGTTTGATAAACCGAATCTGTGAAATTCATACCAAATGAGGTTTATAAAATTCTAGAACTAAATAAATATTTTTAATCATAGTACACGGGGTCCAAAGACACATAGAAATAGTATCAAAAAATCTCCAAGGACTCCACATGATAAGGGGTTATCACGCATAAGTTGTCGTTGCACCATGGATGGGAACTAACACCCCAAACAGACATCACCCAAAGCCTTTTCTTTGGCTGCATCAAACATAACGAAGTCTACATACACACAATGGTTTTGTGTAGGTTTTTAGCCTAATATCAATTGGATTCCACCAATATATTGCATAGATTAATCAATATTAGATGAAAACCATTCCATTTTTTGATAAACAAGAGGTAGTGGAAATAATTTCTAAAGTATGAAACCTTTAAATATAAATATTTATTAAAGGAATATTTCCATAAATGAGCACATTTCAATAAAATATGAATGATACAATATTTTTTATTAAAAACCACCACAATATAAAGACAAATACACAAGAGTAAATGAGCACAAATCTTGGGAACACCCCTAGGAACTAGTTAGTCTCGGGCCCTAGGTACCTCATACTTCGGTGTAAGGTAACAATAGAAAAATATGTTCTTGTGCATGATACCGTAGTAGGCAACATACCCATAACCTATTTTCCCCAATAATCATTAATATAGTTTTTTAGTGTTTCCTTTATCTATTTTTCTTAGTGAAATCGGGACAAAATCAATCTGGATCACTAGCGCACTTGTAAATATCCTCCCTCCTAGGTATCTGAGCTTCCCCCTTTGTGATCAATCAATTATCTCATGATACCTAAAGCCATTATCACATAAACACATCATATATAGTCATAATCAACTCCAAACAGTAGCTACACATGTTTTGAACTACTTACTCCACTCAATAAAACCATTGTAATTTTAATAAAACAACCTCACAAAATTTTACAATGCTTTACACATAGAATAACATTTAAATCCCACATTGAACACCATAGGCATTCCCATATTCCACAAAGAATAATTTTCAACACCAAAAACATTTCTATAAACCAATTACAGGTGTTATAAAACAACCCCATTAGGAATAACAAAAAATAAACATGTAAAGAACCCAATTTAACCCCTAATTGGTACATATAAATCATTTTCTTAACAAACTCCACCGAAACCAAAATTTTCAACTAGGAAATTGGATATTACATGTGCTAAAAAAATGAAATATAGAAAATCTAACACATCTAGAGTTGATTATTCGTGGAATCACCTACCAAAAATGTAAACGCCCTTGAATCTTTGTGCGAAAATCCAACTACACCACCGCCGCACCAAAAACTAATTAGCTCAAGAATAAAAAAAATAGACCAATAAAACCCAGATCAAACCCCAGGTTCGAAACCCTACTTTCTAGATATAAATAAATTTATGAATTGGGGAAGAAACCCCATGAAAAGCATAGAACTAAAGAGTAAATTCACTTACTTGTGGATGTTTAAAGTTTCTCTACCAAACCCACTTCAAATTATAGTTCTATGGAGGGTTTGAGGTGATTGGGAGGCTTCCATGGGTTCTATGGTCGAATGGGGGAATAAAGGGATGATTTTGGATATGTCACAAGAGGGAAAATAGAATTTAACAATATTTTTTAATGAGATGGACATGGCCGCACAGTTTTCTTGCACGGTTTAGCAAACTGTGCGCCCCATTTTGTCCACTCAAAAGGTGTCCAAACTCATTAAAATTCAAGGGGGATAGGGGAAACATAGAGGGGAAAGTTAGGCCAGAAATATAAGAGAAAAAATTATCTTAAATGAAGGACATGGGTGTGACACTCCACCAATAATCCAACTCCCTTAAAGTATCCCAATAATTTTAATAATAAATATGATGTAACTGATGAGCCAATAAAAATGGTACATTTACTGCAAAAAGACTTTTATATTTAATATCAACGATTACCTGGATCTAATGAAATTGTAAGCCTCTCTCATTATCCAACCAATGGCATTTAAACATCTTTATGTAATGTTTTCCCAGATAAGACACACCACTGATTTCTTCTAGTAAGCCGTAAAAGCCATTTTTAGTTTTTCTAGGATAAGATACACTCAATGAAACTACACTATTCATTGTTTTCAATATTTCCCCATATGAACGTATATGAAATTGAAAACTATTCACCACATATGCATTATAATATTTAACCAATTTTGTTGGTGGGTTACTAAATACAGACAATTGATTGTCAGTTTTACCACCATATTGAGATACCGAAAATAATTTAAATAAATATCTCCATAAAAACTATTAAATTAATTTTTTATGTGAAATAAAAAATAAACTACATTACTAGTTTTTGAAACCAGTAGGAATTTCTTTTCGTACGTTCTTCAAGAGTAGCTATTGTTTTTTTGGGAACTATTTCTTTTTATGATTAACATATAACGTACAAATAAAATAAGATTAATGCAATATTATAAAAATTATAGAATAACTGATAGGAGAACTCACAGTACGAATGGTGTCATTTCTTCATAGTTTATCAGAATATATGTATGAGATCTATGATGTTCATCATCTAAATTTCATCATTCATGAAATCCACGGAATCCATGTTCATTTTGATTGAAGTTTGATATTTGATTTCTCATGTCATCATCAGTATTTCCATCATTATGGCTCAAGCGATGTGTTTTAAGAGATATTCATATTGAAATGAATGATATTTGAAAAAAGAAACTTCCTCTTGCAAATAATGTTCTGCAATTGAGCCTTAAAATACTGCTTTGATACATACTTTGTTTCTATTTCATTATGTATCTCTCAATTTGTTACATCCATCAGAATTGAACCAGAACTCTATATTTTGTTTCATGCAGAAAATGTAATATCAAATATTCCATTGAATAAAAAAAACCTAACGGGAAGATTTATTCAGCATACATAAAATTAAGGAAATGTCTTTGTATATTTTTCTTAATGTATCATAGTCTGTGGTCGATGCAAAAATGTCTCAATGAAATATGATATGTATTTTAGTGAATCCCAAATCATTTGATTTAACAAACCTCTTAATCCAATTGGAAGAATTTTTTCCATTAAAACATGACAATTTGGATTTTCTAATATAGTGATATAATAAACCAATCAATTTGGACAACGTATAAGCTGCTTTTGGCTTCATTAACATCCGTGATCTGAAATTTTCAAATAGTTCAAGTTCTGGTCACTTTCAAATTTTGGAAGTATCTAATCATGCCTCCACATTATCTTTGGTCTTACCTGGTGTATCCAAAACTGTATGAAATAAATTTTCAAAATAGTTCTTCTCAATATGTTTCACATCTTACATGTGACAGAACAAAAAATCATACAAATATGGAAAATCCAAAAAAAATACTCTTTTTATCCAATTTCTTTTTTTTTTCAAACCCATCAATTTTCTGTTTGTTTATTTTTGGTCCAAATGTTATGGGATGTAATGAAGAGAAAATTGATTTTAAATCTGTACCTGAGATCATTGATGGAAGACCGTATTTTTTAATTGTTATTTTTCTAAAATCATATTTTATTTCTTGAAACAGATGATCGGATAGAAGAAATCTTTGATTACAGTAATAAAAAGTTTTTGCATGGATGAGCATAAACACTTTTCTATCTCTAATACAGAACAAACATGATTTTGGACCATGTGTACTCCAACCAAATAACATGACATGTGCATGTAAATCACTAATTTTCCACATCAATACAGCTTTCAGTTGGATGTTTTCCTTCGCAGTAACATTATTTGTATTGACACCATTACACCATAGTAAATTTTACTCATCAATCAATGGATTCAAATAAACATCGATATTATTTTAAGGATTACCTGGAATTAATAAGGTCAAAAAGATATATGTATACTTCATCAATAACCATGGAGGTAAATTATATGATGTTATAATGATAGGTCATCATGAATATTGACTTCTGTAAGAACTAAATAGATGGAAACTATCACTAGAAAGACCCAATCATACGTTATGGGCTTCTAAATCATACACTGGATGCACTTGGTCAAAATGTTCCCATCAATAACCCTCATGAGGATGATTTCAGATTTTACTAGTTGCGATGTTGTTTTTGTACCATGAAATCAATGATTCTGTGTTTGTGACATAAATAAATTACACAACATGGGTGTGAGAAGGAAATATATTAATTTTTTTATAGGAACTAATTTAGACTTCCATGGTTGATCTTATTTATACATTCATTGTCCACATGTTAGAAAAATATCCAATAACTCATTTTCACCATAATATAACATGCAGTCATTTGATCATGCATGAATCTTCTGATAACAAAAACCCAGATTATGAACTATCCTCTTGCTCTTAATGAAATTTATAGGAGAAATATTTCCTTTATGTAGCCGTGTTTTTAACAAAGAGAATATCTGATCAAAAAACTATTAGGCAATCCATTATCTGATTTAATTTCCAAAATAATAAAATACTTCAAACATGATTATCTTACAACCAAGATATAAGGAATCCTCATAGAACCTCAATAACTCATATAAATGAGATGGTTCTAACTGAAGAGTTAAATTAATATCATCATGAGTTTCAGTTTGATGAATATATAGACCTTCCACATCATGTACTAAATTTTGAAACTGTGCTGGATATGGAACTAAATTATTAATATCTTCTCTAGAACTACGTTCACCATTTTGATACTAAAAATATATTCTGGTTGAAAACCAAAATGCAATAAATTACTTCTAACATAGTCAAATGTTTCAAATGTCCTCATAGCACAATTTTTACAAGCACACTTAATTATCCCCTCTAAAAGAATGGTTTTGGGGATGAAAATGATAAGCAATACTGAACACCCTCAATATATACAACATTTAAACCAGAACTGTTTGGATTCTTGTGCTGAGTTATCCAAGGATGATCATATTATAAGGACTCTTGTGGACTTCCTCATTCCATACTTTTCTAAAAAAATAATAAATAATTAAATATTTTTTATAAATATTTATAAGATAAACACTATCCAAAAAATAGAAGAAAATTAAATTCTTTTTTCCATAAATTTTTTATAATTTTTATTATTGTATGCTTATTGATACTATATTTTATTCATTTATAATAATCTACACTCATTTTTATAATTTTTTACTAAATAACATACATTGTTATTAATTTTAGGTAGTTTGAACTAATTATTGTCAATTTACGATGGAAAGATTTTCAATGGATTGGTGGAATCTCTTTTTCCCGACGACTCGTCCCTTTGTAACATTCTGTGACTAAAAACATTATGAAATGTCTGTTATAACATATGAATATCCATTTTCATTTGAATGAGGATAGAGTGCAGGGAGCGCTCACGACACAGCTATCCATGATCTCGTGCATACGAAATTAAATATTCGTACATCAGAGCAGACTCTTTAGAGTGACTTCAATTGAAAAAATCTACAAGGGGAAGAGTCTACAGGCTAAAGAGCCTCTTTTGTCTGATGGCTCACCACCCTGCAACTTTCACTAACATTAATCAATATGAAAAATCAGCTCTAACATCTGTACGAGCAAATTTTTCATATATATTTCTATTGAATAAAGTTTCAAGGAGCTGAGGAGTCAATCAAAAGGAATGAAACCAAATTTCTATATATTTTTCTATTTTTTTAATGTACTCAAATTTATTAGGATTTATTACTAATTATTCCTAATTATTCCAAAATATTCTTAATTGTTCCTAATTATTACTAATTACTGATACATATTACTAATTACTATTTATTACTATTTATTAGTAATTATTACTATTTATTACTATTTAATAGTAATTATTACTAATTATCCTTAATTAATATGAATTATTAATATTTATTAGTATTTATTTGTATTTACTAGTATTTATTAGTATTTATTAGTATTTATTACTATTTATTACTATTTATTACTATTTATTAGTATTAATTATTATTTATTACTATTTATTACTATTTATTACTAATTAATTGTAATTATTTTTAATTATTACTAATTATTAACAATTATTAAAAATTATTTCTAATTATTACTAATTATTACTAGTTATTACTCTTTGTTATTATAATTTACTATTTTTTACTCTTGTTCACTATTTGTTACTAATTACTACTAATTTTTACTAATTGTTACTAATTGTTACTAAATTTTACTAATTCGTACTAAATGTTATTATTTATTACTAATTAATAGTATTTATTACTAATTAATAGTATTTATAACTAATTGTTAGTGTTTATTTGAATTTATAAGAAATTATTACAAATTATTATGTATAACTAATAATTATTATTAGTTATTAATAATTATTACTAGTTTTTACGAATTATTACTAATTAATACTAATTATTACAATTTATTAGTATTTAATAATATTTATTAGTATTTATATGTATTTATTACTATTTATTAATATTTATTACAATTTATTGCTATTTATTACTATTTAGTACTATTTATTACAATTTATTATATTGGTCACTATTTATAACTAATCATTACTAGATATAATTATTTACTACTATTTATTACTATTTATTACTAATTATTTAAAATTATTACTATTTATTAACAATTGTTAGGAATTATTACTATATATTCGTGTTTATTAGTATTTGTTTCTAATCATTTTTATTTGTTAGAATTTATTAGTATTTATTACAATTTATTACTATTTATTAATATTTATTACTATTTATGTCTATTAATTACTATTAATAACTATTTATTACTATTTATTAATATTTATTAATATTTATTACTATTTATTACTAATTAATATTAATTATTAATTATTATTACTAATTATTAGTAATTATTTCTATTTATTACTATTTACTAATAATTATTAATAATTTTTACTAATTATTATTAATTATTACTATTTATTACTATTTATTTTTATTTACTTCTATTTATTTCTTTTTATAACCATTTATTTTTATTTATTACAATTTATTACACTTTATTACAATTTATTGCTATTTATTACTATTTATTACAATTTATTATATTTTATTTCAATTTATTACTAATTTTTACTAATTTTTACAAATTATTTCTAATTATTACAATTTATATCTAATTATTACAATTTATTTCTAATTATCACTTTTTATTAATATTTATTAAAACTTAATTCTAATTATTACTAACTATTGCAACTTATTAATATTTATTAATAATTATTACAAATTATTATAAAATTTATTATAATTTATTAAAATTGATATATATTTATTACAATTTGTTACTAATTATTAATAATTATTTCTAATTATTACTAATTATTAATATTTAATACAATTTGTTTCTAATTATTAGAATTTATTACTAATTATTAAAATATGTTACTAATTATTGCTAATTTATTACAATTTATTACAATTTATTAGTAATTATTACAATTTATTTCTAATTATTAAAAATTATTACTAATTAGAACTATTTATTTCAATTTATTATGAATTATTACTAATTATTACAATTCATTACTAATTACCACTTTGATATAACGATTAATAAAAATAAATATTTTAAAAAAATATAATTCTAATTTAATTACTTTTCATTTAATTAAAAAAAATAATAAATAATTTAAAATAAAATAGATTGAATGAGCAATAAAAAATAGATAAATACTTTGAAACTGATGCTTTCGATGTAATAAAGTCACAAATAATACTATGATTTGAATGTTTTATCTATGAAAAAAATTAGATAATTTTTTTTATCAAGATAGAGAAAGATGTTTAGTAAAGAGTGAAAAGAGAGAAAAACATATGGGGTATATATCGGTTAAAGTATTTGCGATGAGGCCCGTCACAAATATTTTTGCTGAGTCCAACCACATAAAAAATTTATCATTCATTGGGTATGAATCATACCTGTGTAGGGAACATTTCAATAAATATGTTTGTCCAGATTCTCATCCCATGGTGATGTCTAGTGATGTGTATACCTTATATCCTTAATGAAACAATAATTTTGGAAAACATTAAAATCACATTTTTCCCATGTCAAAACCTATGTTATGGGGGACACTATTTTTATTAACTATGTGTTGCATGATTTTTTTCTCCAGCATGATACATAGTGAATCTCAGGTCCTGTACCCTAGTCTAGCTACAATATTCCTTTCCACATTAGGTGAGGGACATCCATAGGAAAAGATATTAAACTACAAAAAAATTCCTCATTGCATGTTGATGAACTGCATGATATATCTATGAACTATGTGTGCCATTATTCTCATATTAATGACATATAATGTGACACATAGATTTCAAATCATGTTTATATCTATAATAAGAATCATAAAAGTCCCCACTCCCATTGTACGAGTGATATGTGCACAAGGAAATTATAAAACATTATGTTTCTTGATTCCTTCCATCTTGGGGTACGTAGTGATTTCCGTATTTCCATCCATGGGACCATCTACAACATTTTTTCTCTTTGATGTTCGAACATATTCATCCTCACTACATTACATTAAAATGATTGGGATTTCAATATCAATGTATGGATTGATTCCCATTCGAATGAGATGTGTAACAACATCTGGTGCTCACATGATGGCCATGACACCACAAAATCTAAATTCCCCTCTCATTCACTTGTATTGCTTTAATGTGTTGGAAATAAACCATATTCACTCCTTTTTTCTCACACTAAGCATATCTCACTACAACATAGGTGTTTTGGTAAAAGAGTTCCCTATATATGAAAGGAATACTAATTTTCATCGAGGTTATCATGGTCCCGACTAAAATACATTAAAAGGTACATTATTTTTCCCCATCACAAGACCTTAAACTACATGATTTATTTAAGAACAATATGTGTAATTTTTTCAATCTAATGAGAGACACAGTGTCATCCAAAAATTAAATAATGTTCCCATTCCCCCACAATATAAGAAGTTCCCTCACTCACCTATATATGATTTAGATCTACATAAGGGGATAAAATATGGGTTATCACCTAAAATGTGAGCCTATATTAAAAAATCCTTTCACCCCACATGAATTCAATAAATATTTAGATCATATTTAGAACTATGTTTTTCTTGATTCTTTTTCCCATAAGATACGTATTGATAAAGATGTTCTATAACCTAGTTGAGCCATAATATTTGTTATTCATGTCGAGTCTCCTTCATCATTACCTTATAACGTTAAACTGCATGACTAATGTTCGGGATGCATGAATTTTATCTAAATGGTACCTAAATAAATATAGGTTCCATGACTCTCACCCTAGTGAGACACATAGTGACACATTGGTCTCATGTCTAATCCCCATCCACATGTTAAAAAATACCCCAAATCCAGTATATAGAAAATGTTTTAAGTATAATATATTAATTTTGATACACACATTCAAGGGTCTACCAAGGGAATAGAGGTGCCCCATCTTACACATGAGTTATATTTGTGTAATAGACTCTACACTTCATTTCCAATATTGGTCCAAATGCTTTCTTAATGCTCAGATATAAACATTCTACTCATAATACTCCTAATCATGGACCCATATTGATCATCATATTCATTCTTTAGCAACTCCCAATTTAATATCTAATACCTGAGGAAGTCTTTACCAAACTATGTTGTAACACACCCCAATATGAATTTCATAATATATCCCTTATAATGGGCCTATAATGTTGGATATTCCACAGATTCACTATGATTTAACGCATCATAGTAGGATTTTCTTAAATCCACCAAAAAATGTGTTTGTCAACCAGCTGTAATATCTACCGCTGGTAAAGACACTATGGTTTTTGTATGCTTTGAAGATGTTATGTTGGAAACCATCTATTCAAATTTAGTGCATGGTAATCCCCACCCATAATTATCCCATAATATTTCACCAGATCATGGTATCCCCAAGGTTGTTGTTTCAAATTTCCTCCCTCATGTATGATGTATTTTAGAAGAAAACTTGTCTTGTAGGCCATATATTATAAGTCATTTCCATAACACATGGTTCTGCATACATGAAATAAAATATCATGAACTAGTACTTTCAACAATTGGGGTTAGACCTGCACATTTAACCTATTACCCCATTATCAAGTGATCTCAACTTAAAAGGATCCTCCCGTATTCCGGTACATTACCTCCTCAAAACAATCTCTAGGTCTAAGGAAATTGGAATCCCATTAATCATCCTTCATCCAAAATAAATTGAATATCATAATTACTGATAAATATTTTTTGAGACTATTTCATAACACGCCCAAGTTGGCATTTCAATTATCTACCAAATAAAGGGTCTTTCATTCAGTGTATGATGAAACCTACCTATGTTGTAACACACTAGAGTTAGATTTTAAGAAGGTCACCAACAAACTATGGTTTTTAACCAGTTGAAAAATTATCCTTAATAGAGACCTCCTCTATCAACATATGTCCTTTTTTACCATACCACTCTTTGAATACAAATATCCCGATAATATAGATTACAAAATTCTCCTCCATGCACTTAAAATTAATGGCACATTATTGGAACGCTAAATGTGAAATGGGATAGTTACTGAAATTTTAGTCAGAGATAAATACATTAAATTATACCCCCTCGATGTTTTTGCATTAAAAAATTAACTATATAGAATAATTTCCTCAATGTATTCCAACAAATTACATGGAAAAACTTCATAGTAACAAGAAGTGAAATTATACAAAAACTTCCACTCTGTAAAATATTCTACTTCATGGTCAATGTCCTCATCACATGACAATTTACATCATAATTCTTTAACCGATTTCAAAATGGGTCCTTATACTCATGAAATTTGTCATTTAACAAAAACATATCACTATTCACATAATTTAAATTGGTTTTTGAGTGGTTTACCATTCATGAATATTGCTAATGTAGATAATCTCAACATTATCAAAAGCCTTCCCATAAAAAACACCCTTTTGGGTCTTGAGAAATCTGAATATTCACAAACTCCATGAAAACGTGTAATAGGATTCCATAATTTTTGAGAACCCATATTTCGAACTATGAAGTAAGATTCTCCTATTGGATTTGCATCTATCACCTACGTATAAGTCCTATCGACCATAGGATGTTTCTTTTTGAATATACAATAACTCACAACAATTGGATTTGTCTAATGCTTCCCACAAAATGGGTTCTGTCAACTAGCGTCAATTTTTTCCTCATGAGATACATCCTCTATTCCCATTATCTATAACCGTACTATGTTAGAAACCACTTTTCAAATTTGGTATGTGACCATTCCTCACATGTTTTCACTTATTATATTTTATATTCATAAATCAAAAAATCGTGACTCAATGTTCCCCTAAAGGTTTCTTATATATGTTAGAGTATTCTTGGACAACAATACTTGATTGGGTCATAATTTCAAAACATATGGTAATATATTCTTGAACAAAAATATCAATCATATTAGTCCATTTTTCCATAAATTAAACAAAATATAAATATATACATATTTTTTTTTTCATTTTTGAAACCCCTCAAAGGTATCTCTGTATAAAGGATGAGTCTCAGATTTCTAGACCTGAACTCTACATGGATCAGAAAATAAATGAGTATTGAAATAAATATAAAAGAAACTGACCTTTTTAGGATGAAAACACAAAAAGTGAGTCCCAAAAAAATTCCACGCCTCGCCGTCTAATTCTTCATCATATTGGGCATTGGAAAAAATTTGCTAAATTACCCCAAAGCTAAAAAATTGGGGTTTTCCATATGAGAATATAAACAGTTGAACTACACTCTTTAATCCCCATGGATCAAGAAAAAAATTGGATTTTCTCCCCATACCTATCACTATGGTTATAAATCATTGATAAAAATACATATTTCTATGAAAAAGAACATAAACCAGCTGTTATAATCATGAAATAAAAATAGGTACAAAGACATAAATTTTTGGGCACAAACCATTTTCATTTATGGGAAAAATCACCGGAGAATCTACATTTTAGAGTCTCTCCAACATAATTTACTAAATACCACAAAAAAACTTTTTATTTTTTGGATATACTCCCGATATCCATCAACAACCTATAAATGCTTAGACAAATAATAATTCTCATTCTCCTCATCCCCATGAAGTACCCCCCCACATTCACCATAAATGTTGACTTCTCAGTTTGAGATCCTTCTAACAATAGATTAATTTATTAAATCCCCCCCGAGCGGTATCATGTTATTCTTGAAGGAATGATATTTGAATGGTCTTATCAATAATATGTTTCCTCCACTCCAAAAAATTCATGGCATTATTGGCCTCTGACTGAGATAAATCATCACTAAAATGGTGATTATTAATAACAATAATTGGAATTATGATATCATTTTGTAGCTCTTGTTATCACATTCATTTTTAATGATCTCATTCATGGTGGAATGAATCATGTTGTAATAAAAAATTCATATCTCAGCACATAAAATAAGAATTGTAAGTAGACATAATTTGAAATTATTTCTTCTAAAGGAATATAAAAAATTATCTTCCACATATCCTTCCATGTAGAATAGCCATTGATTGAAAGGGAATTCTATGTCTCCAAATCTAACTTAGATAATATTTCAGATGGAAAAACATATTCTGAAATTAGTTAACTTAGGGAGGCACCATACACATCTCCCTCTAGGATATTAATGGATTTTATTTTGGATATGGGATGAATCGGCATAGAAGCTCCTCCCTAGGATCTAGTTTCAGAATTTGATGGAACTAAATAATATATTAGACTCATTGAGATCCAAAAAATTAAAAAAAATTAAATATAATGGGATGATTAAAGTAGTAAATGGAACTCACTAATTGATGGATTAGTGTATTGTCTATATTCCTCCCTGACAACCTCGATCTCAGTAGTTTGATCAACAATCTATCAAAAAGGGTAATTTGCCTGAGTATGGATGAGAATCACCATGGGAGTCTTTTAAAGACTCCTTAGTTCGGGGACCCCTTCTGTCAGTTATTCTTTAGGAGTGGGATTATGATTTATATTGACACTTTGTTCTTGCATGTCTGCTGCAATATTATCATCTTTTGAATCTATGTGATTCAACAAGTCATGACCAAAACATCAATCATCAAATTTTTTTGTGCAACAATAATGAATCACATCAATTTCATTCCTTAAACACTTTCAAAGAGGTGCAATGATTAATATATTGCAACACTTAACAAAATTTCATGTCATGAATAATAATTGAATGTATTAACTCTCCAATCCCTATCATATTCTCACCCATGGGGATATTAGAAGCATTGGTATTAGGAACTAGTGAATCACCCTTCTCTAGTGACTTATGAAATCGTAGATATTCCTCAGAATCAGTTGTAGGGACAGAATCAGTCATCACTAGGACTTGAAATGAATGAGATAAAACAGAATTATCATATGGAATAAAATTCATGATTCAACGTATAAAATATTATGATGGATATTTGACATTAATATAATCTACCTCACACTCTATAGTAGAAGGAGCAATGGAAGGAGATGATAATGTATTTTCAATCATGGATACTTCATCTATTAATGAAGATGATTCACTAGATGGAATTTATGTGTGGTCCACCACAACTTACATTATTATTGAATTCCAATTTCTTAGACCCTTGATATAAGAGATAGAAGGAGATTACGGAACCAAAAATAGGGTTAAACATTTTTTCTAGACTAAGTGAAAATAAATGATACCCTGATCACTTACCATCTATGAAGCAACACATAGCCAATTATTTCATTCTATATCACTCTTTATTTTAATATTGTTGGAGGATAAAACATTATTCATCAAATACATTTATCAAAGGGGTAGTAGATATTCTCCAACTATCTTGGCCTCCATTTTTTGTTGGTCTGGAGATTGCTTTCATGATTCAGTATAGGATTTATCGGTTCTGAGTGGGGTACTAGTCGAGCTATATTTGGGTGATGGAATCTCATCTAATTCCATCCTGGTAAATGGAAAATCAAGACGAAATTCTCCATAGAAATAAAAAATTGTTCAAAATAAAATAAAGGAATAAAAAATAGGATACAATAAAAATAGAACATACATCATTGGGATTGAAATAGTCATTCCTCTACTCTAAATACGGTTCCCTGACCCCTTAAGTGGAACATCATGATGAAATATCCTAAACTCTTATCATGTTAGGAATTTGGTTATCATTTACATAAATATTAATATCTATTACCATTATATATATCCCAAACTTAGTGGGATAATCCTCCATGTGGTAATTGGGATGGGACCGAGCATCTAAAATTTATAGAATCTGTAACCCTCCAAGAATAAAAAAATACCATATTTGACCATCATAAGGTATGATCTTCAAAAATTGAATTAACTATCTTCATAAATATTTAGAGGCTCTCCCAACATGATGTGAATAATATTTTACAACCAGTTTTTATAAGCATTGCAACCCTCTCTACACTGTTTAAATGATTAGAAAAATAGAGTTTGGGTATCCTCTTGATGAAGATGGCAGAAATATTTTGGGTGATCGATAGTTGGTGTAGTCAATTTGATCATGAATGGTTGACTAAAAAATTAATGAGTTCATTTGGGAGAACTTAGGACCTTATCATATTCACCCACTAAAGTTGATGAAGCACCCTATGGATGATATGAAACACCATCTCGAGGGAGAGGATCCTTTCTACCTCACATTACATGCTTAACAGTTATTACATCCCAAACATGATGATGGAATCTATCTACACTCCCCCATAATATGAAAAAATCCACACCTTACCATACTAAGAGGTCAACCTAGATGATGCACCTGAATGAGGTCTGTTGATTTTCATTCGAGTCACATCCACCACTATAAGAATCCACATCTATCATGCTACCATTAGGTGCCCCACCAATCAATCGTCTACTGGAATATATAGAGTAATTTATTATAGAATCATCAATTGGTGTGAAATATATATTTAAAACATTGGCTTCACATATGACCTCATCATTATTTTAGGCTACTAGAAAACATTCTCTAATGGAAACAATGTAAGATCTTACTTCATCACCATATTTTTTTTATATTATTTATACCAGTATGAGGATCTATTTATGGAAAAAATTGAACTTCTTGAATAGTTTTATCCTTTTTATGGTCTCACTGGGCTTAAGGGATAATGGTTGACTACTAGAAACAACCTAAATATATGGTTGAACATGGCCTCAGCAAACCTCGACTCCACGTAACATGGAATATGACCTAATGTGATTGTGACCCGTCCCCATAGTACATGGAATGGAACTAACATTATAAAAGGGTTCTTTCCTACATGAATATGTAGCATACAACGGTGAATCTTCTATATCATAGGGTTATAAAACTCTATGTTCTTATTCTCTACCATCTTGGAAGTAAAAAAAATTAAATGGCCACACGCAAACATTAGATTCATGAACCTATAGTATGTAGAAAATTATCCACATGGTTACGAAGCATGTAATAAGTGTCTTTGTAGGTACTCTTGAGCTGGTTTTGTGCCCCCATTTCCAATACTCCACATTTTCCATGGTAAGCCATAATTTTCATGGATTTCCCCTCTTCTCCATTTTGGGACACCTTATAAGGCATTTTTAGTTGGGTTTATTTCCCTTCATCTCCAAGAAATCACACATCCATGATTTCAGATGGATATCCCCCCTCAGGTAGGGATATTCCTTATTAATTCCCTAAGATATCTTCAGCCACTGTTGCACTAGAATTGGAATTCTTTTAGTGTCATACCACATCGCACCCTATGGGATTAACTCATAATATATCTCTCCAATGATTGGAGCCACTGATATCTAGTGGAGATCCCATAGGGTGATACTAACTTCTCCGTTATTCAGGTGGAAGGAGTTCTTTGTGGGATCCACCACCCTAGAAGTTCCAGAATGAATTCATTGTTTTGGTATAATTAAATTTGACCTACCCAGATTGATTCATAGTTACCCACTACTTTAATCTAAGTTTCAATGTTATAAATGGTCTAACATACATAGTAAATCAACATCCACTTGGGTATAATTCCCCCACCTGGGTGAAGATCCCAGTCTTCCCTCCATCCCATTGATTGGTCCATCATGGAATCACAGAAGAAATAAAGATAATATTGTGGCTTTAATTCAGGTGTGTGCAGTTCCAAATTAGGGTAATATTAGCTATTACGCATTCCACATGTTGTGGCAGATGTCCCTATAATAATGTATACACCCATGCCTATGATGTTACTATTGGTGATGTTCTTATAGTCATGAAATCTAAAAATAGAAGAATAATTATTCATCTTAGGTAAGTGGACCTCATTCATATGGACATGACCATAATGAAACTGTTCATTACTCATAGGCTACCTAAGATGATAATAATTAATATGCCTCACTATGTCTGGAATACTATTATAGCGTAATTCACAGAAGTCATTCCCTACAACTTTTACTATATCATTGATGGGCTTTCCATCTTATTCATCAAAAACTCTATACTTCTAAGTGTCCATTAAACCTAAAAACTATTATTTTCATTACAAACATGTATTAATTTAAAAAAAGTTTCATAAATTTAGACATTTTGAAAAATCATGAGATCGCATAGGGTATACACACATGTGACCTCACGTAGGTCCCTCACCCATGAAACTTTTCACATGTTACTAGACTAGACATGTGTGACACTCAGATTGGTTCATACCGTGTCTTTGGGAAAAGTGCTATAGAAAATGAAGACTAAGTGGGTGGTCTTAATAGAGTACTATCACGGTGGGACCAATGGTTTAGAAGCATGAGGATCATCCACTAAGACCAATTTCTCTATTTATAGACATAAGATCCCTTATGTGTAACCCGAATTCAGGACTTGCTTATGAAACTGATCAATATGGATAACCTTCATGGTCAGCCAACATGGATGACATCCATGATCCATGGTCCTTTTTATCCCGTTACCTGAGGATCCTAACCTATTCTTTTGATTATATTAAAACATGAGGGGTTTTTTTTGACACACTATTTTGTCACATGATTGAAAAGTAGTTAAAAGAAAAATACCTTAAGGAGAATATAATAGAATTAAATAATTCCAAATGTTAAATCCCTTCCCCAAAGCCACTCCATTATGGTACCCAAGAAAAGTGTTTCTGTACAGCATACCTACACATCCAGTGGAACTGTGCAGGCCCAAACAGTAGGTCACTTTACGACACCGTGTGTGGAACTAATGGATTAGCCTATTAAGTATACTTGTGTGATATAACACCATAACATCCCATTTTTTCATATAAATATTACACTAGGGATCCTCATTTAAATTATCGAAAATCCCAATGAACACTAAATTCTATACTCACCCTATTCTGTCTCCAAGTCCCTTATAAAAATTTATGTAGATCTCCAAAACCAGATAGAAGAGGTAATAAAGTGGTAATTGAACATAATTCATCCCAATTTTCGAAATACATAAATTCATGAAGAAAACTTTCACCATGTTTGACGAGCACTGTCATGAGGTACTATTATATAAAAAAGAACCTTCTTAACATACTTCTAGGTACACCTATGGAAACCCTCGAATCATTGAGAAAACCCTATCCCATGTGTTATTTACTAGGTGTTCTATCTCCAAAGACACCTTTTTCTCATGCAGTCTTACATGTGAAATTCTCATTATATACATGCATGACTACCCTATTTGAGACCCCCATGGATCACTAATAATCTACACTTCATGAGCCAACTATCAGACCCTCATCTAATAAAACAATGGCATAGAACCTCTTCCTTTAGATCCCTCTTCTTAGAGGGACCAAATTGAAACCCCCACTAAAGCCTCTGGACATAAAAAACTATATAATGTGGAACACGATCATGTATTTCATCAAGATAGTCATTCCTTTGGTCATATGTATCCATACTTTTCCTTCCTGATGGGTAGGGTCCTTAGGGTTTTTGTAAATATGAATTCACACGGTCCTAAGGACCTAGAACAGAGGGGAATCATGTTGGACTTCCTGGTATTAGACATGATAAAAATGGCTATTCCATTCCTTAAAATATACATGTCTTGGGACCTTTGGTTCTAGGAAAGATGGGTAAGGATAACACTTTCATTTCTATTTAAGGATGATGGATTATCCTCTCTTCTTCCCCAAGAACCAATTTTAGGTTATACAACCTACAGTAAGACCCTACCATTTCTTGAAGGGACTATCCTACATGATTCCAGCATCATTTTCCAGGACTGAGGATTTTACACACATGTGTAGTTAGATGTGACTATCCTCGGTATAAAGACAATAGTAAAGGGATCAACAAATCCCAATATTCTTATCTCGTATCACAGTCCTATTCCACAAACGAGAAAACGATTGTTTATTTTTCCATATTATTAAATTTTTATTGTTTCTACCAAAGTGAATTACTCACATAGGATTATATTTTTTCTTTGATCTTTTCATTCACACAATAAGATGCATGTCTTTGTAGATAATTTTTTTTTGACTTTTCCCTCTCATTTGTTTTGATAACATTCTTAGGAACATACCCACAAAGCCATGTGTCTAACCATAGGACCTCATATTCAATATAATCTCAAATAATATCCAACCGAACCTAATCACTAGGTCATCCACCTTATGTGTAACCCCCTTCCAATTATCCAATATCACTAGGGTATCATCCTTTGGAATAGGCCCTAACCATATAATCATACTATTCACTAGGGTAACCTCCTTGGGAGTAAGGCTCAACCTAATCTATCAAACCACCAAGGTATACTCAATAGGAGTAAACACAAATCAAATACTCCCAATGGGAAATAATCCCATAGGAGATAAAGATTCAAAGGACCTCTATAGTTTTGGGTCCTCGCTACCAAACTCTAAGGAATATGATTCCCATCCAATGGGTAAGATAGGAAGCCTCCCTCTGGATCAAACCCAACACCCCAGACCAACCCTAAATATCTCTAGGCCCCACTACTAGTAGTGTCTATTTATCTTTGGAATCTATATTCCTTATAGGTTCCCTTAGCCACCTTCACATAATTCTCATTCCTTACATTGACTAGGATCATTTCACCTAGACATGTTTATCATATGATGTTAAAAGTTATGGTTTGGGCTATATAATAGGACCATAAAAGGTATGATGTGACCTATTAAGATAAACTAAACTATGTGGGTTTTAATTACTTCCACAACTTTATATAGGAATCCCATCATATGGGTCAAATTCTGACACAAAAATTACTCTCATATCCCTAAATGATGATTCACTCAAGATATCCCTTGGTGTCTCTCAAAACCATCATCGTGATATTTAAAGTAATAATATATAATCTGTATATAATATTTTTTCCTTGATAGAGATCCTAATATACGTACAAATATCTCCATTGAAGAAGAACCTTGGATATATAAATATGATTCAAAATTCCATATATTCTAATAATTGATTATTAATTCAGTAGTGACCCATGTCATACCTTTTAATTAATTAATGATTATTTATTATAAAGCATTTCAATAATATAGTACTACTGTGGGAAATATTTCCAATAAAAATTTTGTAATGACCAGGAACTCTCATCCTCTCAACAAATGGGAGATTTTAGATTATTTTTGGACAATCATCCTAATGAGTGACTACCTTTGAATATAATGTCTCTGATTCATCATGGATTAAAAAAATTGGGTGTTTCTAACACCATAATAAAATCATGTTTCAATCCAATCAAAATAGTGAACTAGATGTGAGTGATTGTACAATGTTAAACCCCTATTGATCAGTCATTATGTGAAAACTCCTCATCCAAAACAATACTTAATAAGAATAATTGAACAAATATTTCAATCTATGTATTTTATGCTCCATATATTAATGATATTTTAATGGAATAGATTCCATATGCCCCCATAGAACAACTTTTTCATAAAGAAACTACTACATAGGATCACCAGAGAGGTAATAGATTTAAGAAGATACGATTTACTCATCAAAGATGATAGTGTTATATATTGATTAACAAAAATTATCTTATCTCTAATAAATATGAAGTTCATAGAATAAAAGCAATATTATGGATAGAATACATGAATTCAGTGATGGATTATAGGTATCAAATCCAAGTTTAGATTTTGTTTGATCCTCTAGTTTATGTTAATCACGATGGGTGTAAATGGAAATTCAACAAAAAACTATAAATATAAATAGAATTAAATATCTATAATGAAATATTATTGGATAATTGATTCAACCAAAATGAATGGTTTTCCAATAATGAACGTATTTTTCTATTTTCCATTTGTAAATCCTCTATAACTCTACTTTTTAGAGCATCATATCAGGAAATTAAAATTTGGTAGATTAATATCCAAACAGCTTTCCATAATGGAAAACATTAGTAAGATGTATATATGACACAACCAGAAGATTTTTGGGAATAATAAAATTTGAAAAGTTTTTGTATGTTAGAAAGGTTCATTAATGATTTAATAAATAATCCAGGTGATTGAACATTGGGTTTCATGTATTTATAAAAAAACTGTTTCATTTAAAAAATACTCTAAGACATTTTCGTAGATGTGATTCAATGAGAGTAAAAGAGTTATTCGTTTTCTATTTTTATGAAATATTAAATATTTGAAACAATATATCAGTCCCACAGATAGTTAAATACTAACTAAACAAGAGATCTCCATGGAGGAATTTATGATGAAATAGCCTATATTCTAGAGATCAAGATCATTCATGAATGATGAAAGATCATGATTCAACTAATTCAATGTATATAATTTGACTACATACTAGATACATTTCTTATTTGATAATCAAATATATGATTCATTCAAATTTCAGATTTTTAATACTATTCTGTGAAAAATATATCCTCTAAAACAATAGAAGAAATAGATAATGAGTACGTCTATATAATATTCATTGATAGGATCTATTATGTATGTCATGTTGTGTACACGGGATTATGTCTCCTAAACATTGTTCGTGGTGGGAATACGTAAATCTATTCCTAGTGATCAATTGTTTTCTATTAATAAGGATTTCCTTAATTCTTTAAGGAGAACTATGGATATGTTACTTGGGTACAGAGGAGATGGGGACATAATCATTGGGGGTTATACTAATATTTCATTTCAAATAGATCAAAATTACATAATTCCATAGTATAAATATGTGTTCAGTCTCAACGGAGGAGTTTTGATTTGGATGAGTCCAAAAAATAATTTACATCCATTTTTATAGGGGACTCCAAGTATATATAAACTTATAATGCATCCAAATAATATTTTTGGATATGATGCATTTTCCATAATATTTTTGTGGTTCCTAGATGCAATGACCATATCACATTATATTTTGATAATAATAAATTTTCGGTTTTTTGAAGGGAGCCATGTGTAAAATATTGGGCAAAGAATACACTCCACAAGTATCATCTCATAAAGGATTTTTCTTTGATGTGTGATGTTATGGTTATCATAACTTCCAAAAAAAGAGAACATTCCAAACCCATTGACTAAGGAGTTATCTCAGATGAATAATGAGTATCCTATGATTTCTAGTGGATTGAACTTTATTAGCAGAAGACCCTGTTGCATGTGGGAGTCTATTAATGTATGTGATGAAGATTCAATTATTATTTACATTATGATTACCAGTATTTATTAGTTTAAATACTAATATATTTCTTGATAACTCATTATTTTCCTCATATATGATGTAGTTTTTTATAATTTTCTAACAGAAATTGTGTCACTGAAAGCTTTTAAGAACTCCTCATTATGATGAATACATAGAACTATTATTGAAATATTCATAAAATATATATGTTTTATATATTGATGATATCATTTTTTAGGACACATATGATATATAATATCGTATGTTGAGACTCATAAAACATTTAGAAACCATAGCATAGTGTTATTCCATGCTATTTTCTAGTGTCTGAGATTATAAGAACTTCATCAGCCCATAGTAAATCCTAATTTATATATTACATTGGATGATCCAATATGAAGGCATCTATACAAATCAATAGAAAATAATAATAATATTAATTTATACTAGTACTCATTTACAATAATGTATTGATAAAAAAATGGGACAACATATCTTATAGAGAAGTAGAATATATTGGGTGCATCGTGGGTGATATTGTATTAATGTATAATGTGAGAAAGGATTTTTCTCTTATGTTATGTATCTAAATAATATATATAATGTACCTTTATGGTAACATAAAAAACCTAAATTATTCAATGTTCATGGTGTTCTTTGGGTACATTTATTATTAGAATGTTAGAGAATTATACAATAGGGAAATTGGGTGATGGCAGCAGTATGAAACATCATTTACTATATATATCATGATAAATAGTGTATATTAAAAAGTAATAATTAATATGTTGTTCTATTTAATTTCAACATTGACATATTTTTGTATAGGTATCTCTGCATTTTTTTAGACACTATCCCAGGACGTTGGGTTGCTCTACCTAATGCTACTATGAAATATGAATAGTCGGTCACAACAAAATTGTATCCATAACCTCAAATAAATATTATTATTTTATGTGTTGAACAAAATATTATTCTCCTACATGGTTTAATAATTAATCATGTCACCTTGATCACATATATTCAGTCAGTAGTTATTTTAGGGAACATTTATATATATAATATCTATTAAATATTTAATAACTATTTAGTTTATATAACATAAATTTAATTTTAGTAAAATAATGTATTTATATATATTTATTAAATATATAGTCATTATTTAATAATCAATATGTATTTTGGATGAATAGTGGGGAAACTTATACTTCTAGAACATAAATATATATATTAAATATTATTTGACTGAAATTTAAATAATTTATTAATAAAATAAATATTATTAATGTATGAGTTTTGTGAATGACCAGAAAAACAATGATATTATTATTATTTTGGGATGGGTTTCAATGAGTATGTTAATAATAACATCCTATGTGAAATTATCATATTATTATACATGCATTATTTAAACCTAGTTATATTAATTCTCTCCTTATTCATAATTAGTTTTTTGGTTGTGGAAAAAACACTAATAAATTTATATCAATCCATATATATATACTCTCTAAAGAATAACATTAGAATAGAGACCAATCATCCTTAACCACACCTCTAAATAAAATTGTGAACTAAGAGAGCCCGTCTTTGAAGGTATTATTGTTGTGATCAATGATTAGAGGGGAAAGTGTTTTGAAATTCTATGATAGCTCCCTGGCATAAAAATAGTGCCACTTTGAGGTTTTTGGTTCATGTTTTGATCACCGCTAGATGGAATCAACAATTTATTCCTTTTATGAAATGATGATATGACAATAATACATTGATATATTCATCAAAAAAGTAGAATTATTCAAATATAAATTATTTAACTTATTAAAATAAATATAAATCATTATGTGAAGATTATAACTATTTTATAGGGTTTACTAATTAATAAATAGTTTAATTAAATATTTTTTTTTGATATTCTATTTCATACTAATCTTATAATAATCATTTATTATAAAAATAATATGTGCCAGGAATTCTCCAATAGTGCATCCAATGTGCCCTAGTTCCTATTAATATAACTTAATTACAATTATCATGGAGTAATCTAGTAGTCCTAGATGAAATCTAGGATAAAATATCAAATCCATCAAATTAATCCATAATGGGATTAAACTACCTAGCACTAGGTTTTACCTTATCATTCAAATTGAGAAGTAATTCATCATAAGGGGAGTATAATCCCAACATAGGGACAATATTTAGAGTCAAGAAATAAACTTTTATAATAATAAAACATATATTTCTTAATTAGATACCCATTTTTTCACATGACAAAAAAATATAATTTATAATTCAATAATAGATATATAGAAATGCACAAAAAATAGGAATAATTACACATCCTCAGCTCTAAAACCCTCAATTGAACCAACCACATGATATAAAAAATTATAGTATAATAAAAATTTCCTCTACCATAGACAACTTTATCCAATTTTAAAAATATCAATACATAGAGAAATTCATTTTTATCAAATGAAAACTACCACATTGGATCATATTTTAACCAAACTATCTTTCTAAAATAAACTTTTAATACAAAAAATCATCTGAAAAATATAAAAATTATTTATATAAAAAGTAATTTTATAAGAAATTGTACTTTCCCTTATATTAGAAAAAATTGTTTTAAAAAATTAATTTCTATAGATCTAATTCAATTAGGAAACAAAAAAACCCTTTTATCATCGAACACTATTGAAATAATCTGCTTAAAATATTTTACAAACAATTGAAATTCATGATAATATGAGTTAAAATTAATGAACATGGAAAAACATGAAAATCCTTATTAATGTGTTATATTTTAATGAAATATATTTTCCTTTAATAGGGAGTTATTTGTTACACTAATAATAATATCTAAATCTTTATAACATAAAATGTAAACATGTAACAATTCATGTTATTATGATTAAAGAGTTATTCATATATAAACCCACCTCATTTAAATGAACTCACAAGACATAATGTTATTCCATCGCTATATGAAAAAACCCTTAAAAGAGAATTATAAACCAAAATATAATAATGACTTTTAAAAATGTCATGTATCACTAAACACTATGTTCTAGTAGAATTCATTGGGATATAAAAAATCTTAGTAAGGGAGTGAAAGAAGGGAGGGAAGATTTTAGTTCTCATTATGATGATTAGTCCAAATCATAAATGGAAGAATAAACATATATGAGCTTAGCGGTAAGGATGGCATGAGTTGTTGAGATGCTTATAGCATATAGAATTCAAAGTAGATGAAATATAGGGACCACATTGGTTCTAATTGATTATAGGGAAATGTGTGAATATATAACATTTAAAATTGGGTTGCTGGAATGGTTTGGATAAACCCTTATGGAAACTATCTGAAAATTACGGAACATAATAAATTTCAATTTCTCAACCAATAAAGTTATTCAACACAAATAATTATAAACCATAAATAACCAACGTGGTATCCATTGAATAATAAAGTAAATATAAAGGAAGTAATTAATGATTTCCCAAATCATAAACTAAATTTATTATAACCTTGCACCTGATCTAACAAATCAAAACACCCTACATAAAGGTAAAACTACAAAAAAACACTTAATAATTAACTACCCATTCAATTATCATGCACCATAATCTTTAATATAAAACAAGGCTATGCAATTTGGGTGAATTTTTATCACTATTTGTGAGATAACCATGAAAGTAGTCCTACATACCCATATTTCAAAAAAATTAATGGATTTCATTAATAAATCATGAAATAATAATCATAATCAAAAAAATATATGAAATTGTGAGATTAGGGTGTGATAAATTGAATATGTCCCCATTTTCATCCACTTTTATCACTATTCTCACCCATTATCCATTACATTTATGGGGGAATTTTCACCAATTAAGGAAAGATCCTACCATTGAAGACCATATTTTCTCCTTCTTCTACATTAGAAAGATTTGGGGTTTTGTTATTCTGAATTCTTATTATATATATTTTTCAAAAAATTAAAATATAAAGAATATGAATTATATTTTTCTTATAATACATACATAGGCTTTTTTGAATATGATATTGAGCCATACAATAGCCTTTTAATTTAGTTAATACTTTATTTATTATTCATCCATATGAATTAAATGGGGTCAAAACTGGAAATTGAATCAAAATATAAAGGGGGTATTTTTTATTTTTGGATCATGAATTTTATATGATGCATCAAATCATTGATGTGTGGTATTCTACATAGAATTCACCACTTTTTAGTATTAATAGTTAATAAAAAATATGAGGTAAATTTTGGACATTACTAATAGTGTGTTTATAAATAATTAATTTATCCATTTGATAAGATAAGGGATCATACATATAAGGATGATCAAGAGAGCTTGGAATTAATAAATGATCATCATTAAAATTGGTAAATATTATGAAAATAGATATTTATTTCAACATAATTCATCATTTTATAAGTGATTTCTTGTATAATGTGATATTAAAGAATTAGTATTATGACATGATCTAATTAAATGAGAACTAATATGGTTTAGAGGGAAGTTGAAAAATATGTGCAACATATTATTCCCATAACCGATGATGCATTAGAATACCATTGAAAATCAGTGAAACATCATTACATATAAAGATATTGAGCATTTCAATGGACTTATACGGGTCCTGTGTAAGGTGTAAAAAATTGAGTGATGACTATATTAACAAGGTGAGGTCTTTTGTGATGTTATATGATTTATATTCAATGAATTTGGTTATTAATAGGCAGTGAGAATGATTTTATAAAAAGTATATCTCGTATTAGGGTTAACCTATCAAGGTCACCTATAGATTTATACCAACAACACCATAATAGTCCTCGTAATTTGAACACAATTATGAAATATAATTGTACCAATAGATTTTAAATGGGTTACAATATCATTATATACATACATATATATATATCTTCAAACCATAATTTATGGGATTGGAATACTATTACCTATGGGATGATTTCTTTAAAGATAAGATCATCAAGAGGCTATGAGTTATGGTTAGGATGGGAGATCTCGAGTGATAGTATATTGAGTTAGATGATGTATAAGGAATGATTGTCATGAACCCCCCCCCCCCCCCCACCCTCTAATAATTTTCCTCCAAGGCTAGAAATGGAGAAAAGGAGACAATGACCACTGAGTCCCAGCAACATAAGGCCTCAAAGATGGAGACTAGAAATAAGGGTTTATAGATCTCACAATATGGGAGGCATTACTCTTTTCTTAAACAGTACTAGGAGATATGATAGATCATCTGTATAAAAAATCAAATACATATATAAATGAATACCAAAAACCACCTCACATTAATGCATAAAGTATAAATGTTACAAGTAAAAATGTCTACAATGTAAATACCAAATTTTAATATATGCAACGACGAAACAACTATCACGATCCAAGGTAATAGGGTTTCGAACGGTCCATGAAAAACTATAGGATACCTAAAAAATATCTATATACATAGGGTAATAATATAGGTATACTCAGTATGAAATAATGTCTTTCATGAACTTTCGAAAGAGTCATAATAATGCACTCATGGAAAATAGTAGAAACAAACATTGCCTAACAAAAACACAAACCATCATAACATCACTAAGGCTTAGTCATCAAATAACCCAAACCAAATAATATTACATAAATCACATAGATGATAGGGAACCACTCACCACATTCCCACTTATTAGAAGCTCTTTCCTAATAAAAAACATCATCGCGCTCCTACCTCTTTCGAAAGTAACGTATCACATCCCAGCTGCACACACATGGGACACAAACCACATCGCATCCCAGCCACACACACCTTGGCCACAAAAAATATCACATCCCACCTGAAGACACCTGGTCCAAAATTCATATCACATGCCACCCACTAACTCCTAGGAGAGTATAACACAAGTCATTTAGAAGACACCTAAGAAAGTAAAACCCATCACATCCCAACGACACCTGGGAATTCACAAATCACTAGCACACACCTCAGCCTCCAAAAGCACATACTTCTGGAAGGATCATGGGCTATCACCATCTAGAAGATGGATCAGGGAAGAGTAGGTATCCAACCATCCCTCATCCCATAGGGGTGTTTGGGAATGAAACCCTCCCCCATGCCATTGGCTGTGTTTTGAACAAAGTTCACAACTATTGTGGTGTGTGTATATAAATCACAAGGAAAATATAGCGATATATATATATATAGGATACGAAACACTCAATCCCAACCTATTAGTTCCCAAACTAACCACTAATTCACAATTCTACCCACTTTTCTTTTATCTATAAATGCACAACACCACACAACATGCAAAAATTCTATTTCATATTCCCAACCAATTTAATTATCCATTTAAATTTATTATTTAATAGTTCATTTAACCATTTCATAAATTCATAGGAATCTAATTTTTAAAGCACTTCCACATTCATGATAAATTAATCCACTTCACACTATAGACACATCATTAAAAAAACGTGAAATCTAACACCCATCCATGATATATCATATATCAGTCTCCAGATATGAGGTGAAGATTTATGAATTTTATCAATGGGTAAACAACCATACCGTCCACTTACATTAGTCATCAAATTCATCACTCTTAATCCATCATATCAACCACATAAACCCCCAAATCACATCCACATCTGGAAACACATTAAACCACACACATTTCTATAGTCGTGCTGCAAACTCATACAACACCAAAACAACCATATCAACAAAACAATCCCACTATGCACATCTGTCCCACAACCACATCACCACAAAAACCAGAGAAAATAATATTTACAATTTAACAAGCCATCCCTCCTTTAATTCCACTTGTTAATTCAGGGGTTATCAAATAAACAGTACAATCTGGGGGCATCCATTTATTATCCAAATACATGTGATTAACAGATTCCATAATATATGTTCAATAGGAAAAAACAACATGCATCCCATACAATATCCCATAAAAATAAGGACCCCTAATAGCTGTGATTTTCTGTGGGTAGTTAGCCCATACATATCACAATATAAACAAATAATATAACAAAGAAATATTATTCTTTACTTTTCAAAACCCTCAACTATTGATCTTTAACAGGTTCAATTATCATTGTTAATTGGTATTGAACTATTTCACAGAGGAAAACATTCATACCCCCACAACACATGATTCACGTTTATGAAATACGATCAAAAATAAAATTCCAAAAAAATGTTATATAAACCCCCTTGTTGCACCAAGAGAGGGGAATCCAAGCAGTAGAAAAAACACCTGGGAAAAAATAATCAAAAGACATAACATGATCTCAAGACTCCTACAGGAGTAGGTGTTCGAGGCATATTTCACAAAGGGAAGCCAATAAATAAGAACAAGAGGATAAAATTCTCTCAGACATAATAATATCTAAAGAGATAAGAAGTTTAGATGTTTTTACATTTTCCATTGAAGGAGGAACTGGTGAAAACTATGCATTTTGACCAAGTAAAATCCCTTGGGCCCTTAGTAAAGTTATGAAAGAATTTATAGGAATTGAATCGACCTCAAATACTTTCAAACAAGTCTTTAGAGACATTTTACAATAAGAAAAACATAAAAAAGTGAAAATGGAGGATGTTGGATACAGTATTCTTGAGTCATCGTTAGACAGGGCACCGCCTGCAAGGCACCATCGATAATGGAACCATTGTACAAGGTACCTTTATACAAGAAACTAGCTAGATGAACCACTTATCACCTTTAGTAAGACACCAAAACGAATGACACCACTAGATGAGGCACCACACATTGAGCGACTATCAGTAATGTACTATCTAGCGAGACACTGCTGGAAGAGAAATCACTCATCAAGAGACTCATGGTTATTCATAGTCAGTGTTTCACCGTCAACGAGAAACCACTAGTATGATACAACCAAGGTGAGACACCATTGGAATGAGGTGATATTCAAATACTTGGTAAAACTGAGTATTTTTTAAAACTGATGAAATAAGAAACTATGGCTTCCCATGACACATTAAGCACAAGATTTATTGAAAAGGAATGAACTAGTGAGGTATGGGCCATTACATTAGATACCTCTAAAACTATTATCACCCCCAAAAATTCAAAACCTAACCTAAATGGAAAAGGGAGAAAGGTTCCAAACAACCATCCCTTAAGATACTTCACAAGGTCCCTACTACAATTGGAACACTACTACCCAATAAACACATAATGGTTCATCAATAAAGCACCATGAGTTGTTTGAAAGGTAGAGTACAACCTCCACATCCATGAACACCTCCTCTGACATCTGCAACAAAATCCTCATCACGTCAACCCAAATGACCACAACCGCACCATACAAGCACAACAATCTCATTGTCCAGAACACACAAACCATGGAACCCCATCCTCTATTTCAAGATATTATATTCTCTAGGTGGCATTATCGCACCTACATAGGTTTAATCACATCACAGTTATTACATCTCTGTTAGGAATAGCTTCCTCCCCTCATCACATGTTAATAGTTAATCATAAATAAAAGAGAAAAATTCATCTAAAATAGTATAAAGGATCAAAAAGTTATTATAAATAAAAAATAAGGAAAAATAAGAATAAAAAAATACAAGGTACTAGGAACACATCGGTGTCTCTCTCTCTAATGTACTCTCCTCTTGGCCACCATACCTCTGCAGCACATGTACTAACGGAATGGTCCATCCTCATAGCACAATCTCTTAATGATCCTGAATCTATACTAGCCACTCTATAATGTCGTTTTGTCCTTGATATCCAACTCCCCTAGTAAATAACATGACTGTCATCACGTAGATACTAGAGAATATGAGAGACATGAAATAAATCATGGATTTTGTCTAACTCTGGTGGAAACACCTACTGGTATTCCACCTCACCAACTCTCCCTAACACCTAAAAGGGCTTAATAAACCTATAATAAAGACTAATAACTCTACTAAAAAACAACTTCACATATCAAGGGTAGACCTTTATGAACACGTGTTTCCCATCCATGAACTCTAAGGGCCACCTACTATGAACGGTATAGATCTTATACTGGTCTTGTTCCACTTTCATCCTCTCACAAATAGTAGAACCTTCTCAATTAGGCTCTTCCCCACATCTGGACCAAGAACAACTGTCTCCCTATCTTTCATCCAGCACAACTGATAATAACATGGTCTTTCATACAAATAATCAAATAAAAAGATTTCAATTGAAGATTAATGTCTATTATTTGAATAAAACACTATCAAGTGAATGTGTCGCAACGAAGATCCCCCAAAGTCCAAGACGCATGACCACAATATATCCCCCAATGTCTGGATAGATCATTCCTTCTTCCCATATGTTTAACTATGGAAAGTAGTGTTGATGCATAACTAAGATCCAAAATAAGGCTGACATCCCCTCCAGGATCATGCGGTAAACCCTACATCTTGATCTAAGACAATGGATGTTGTAAATTAATGAAACACCACCCCTTAATCCATATATCTCTTGGACAAGGCATCAACTTCATCTGAATGCTAGATTGCTAAGATGTGGGATGATTTTTTCAACCAATCAATGATCAACCAGATAGCATCACAACATCCTCAGGATCTGGGTAACCCAATGAATAAATCCATTGATATTTTTTCCCACTTCCACTCAGGGACTTCCAAATGCTGCAACAAACCACCCATGAAACAATGCTCATACTTTATATACTAGAAAAATCAATCACTTTTCCATAAACTCTGCTATTTCCTATTTCATATAGGGCCACCAAAAATTCATCCTCAAGCCATGGTACAAATTATAAATTTCTAAGTGTACCTCTAAGAGTGAGATATGAAACTCTTGATTGAATCCACTATGAATCACTACTACAAAGAAAAACATAACTCAAAACATTATCTGGTCTTGACTATCCTAGGACCATCCCTTTGAAGCATCAATTTGGCCAATATTATCATACAACACCTATTCCTCTGAGTCCCACCACAAAGAATATTCCATAAAATTATTCTGAGAATACTTCACTATCATCTAAAACAGATAGCCTCTACCACCACCCACTTATGAATCCACGGGGAAAGATTCCAACTACTCCATTACTATTCAAGCATCTTCAGATTCTTGAATAACCTCCTTCTTCAAATTTCTTATTAAGGAATCATCCATGACATTTCACTTTTCTATTTTGTAGGATATCTCAAAATCATATTCCCGAATAAACTCCATCAACCTACACTAATGTAGTTATATACCTCACTAGAAAAATATATACCTCAAGATCTTGTGATCTGTGAAGACCACAAACAAATCTCCAGTGAGGTAATTCCACCACAACTTTAGTTTGAACACAACTACTGCTAATTTCAGATTGGGGGTGGCAAGGTTATATTCATGTGAACATAATTTTATAGGCCCAAAAATGATCAAATCCCATTGTTGCACCAGTACACATCCCAAACCAATATGGGAAGCATCATAGAACACCTCAAACCTCTCCCCTTCCTCATTCAACCAGATCACTGGAGCACTAACCAACTTCCCCTTATGGTAACTGAACACTTCCTGGAACTAATCAATCCACACAATATCATGGTCCTTATTGGTCAAATATATAAATAGGGATACAACTCAAGAGAAATATGGAACAAACCTCCAACAATATCCTACAAGACCAAGAAAACTGCAAACTTCTTCCACATTCTTGTGTCCTTCCCTAGAAACGTTTTTTTCAAAATTATATGGGTCTATCGCTAAAACCTCCAAAGACACCACATGATCGATTAAATATACCTCTCATGTCAAATACTTTCCCTTGTATGACATTCCATAGAGTTGGTGGCATCAAAGAACATGCGAGATAGTCCTGAGATACTCCATGTTCTACTCCTCTGACTTTGAGTAGATTAAGACATCATTGATGAACATGACATAAAACCAAACCCAGGCCCCAAATAACACATAGTTCATAATCCCTATGAACACAACTGGTACATTTGTAACACTGAACGACATGTCTACGAAGAATAAGTCCCATACCTACATCTGAAATTAGTATTTGGGATATCTCCCTCCTTCACACTTAACTAGTAATATCAATACCACATACCGATCATAGAAAACCAACACACACCTCCCACCTAGTTGAAGATAATGACTACCATTGGAAGAGGCTAATGGTTCTGGACCATTACCTGGTACAACCACTAGTATTCTATATACAGCCTCATACTACCACCTGCCTTCTAGGAGAGCAATAGTAGAGCACCCCATGGTGAGACACTCGGATGGATAAACCCCTTCCTCAACAGATCATCAATAAGAACCCTTAGCTCGTGCAATTTAGAATATTCCATCCTATATGTATCCATCAAAATTTAATAGGAACTAGGCTATAAATCTATCCTGAACTCATTATCACATCGATGGGGTAGCATCACAAATTCATTGAGGAAAGTGTCCAGGAACACCCCAAACAACCCTGGGAACCTACCCCATCTCATAATCTTCTAATTCCATTGAAATCTCATCTTATAAGTATAAAAGAGGATCCACACACTGAAAAACATGGGACCACTCCTCTCTCCTACGTACACTACACAGTAGAAATGTATTTCTAAAAACATGACTCTCTTTCAGAAATATGTGATAATGGAATGCACTGAATACAACCAGTCGATTCCATGGACTCCATCATATTGCTCCATCTGTAGCATATAAATACTACCATGAGACTGATGTGGTCCAATCATTTGTCTACATCCACAACACATAACAAAATATTTGTTCTAACCTCCAAATGTTCTACTTAACACCAGGGGAAAAGGAATCCTCTCAATGCCTAGTCTGAGATCATAGTCTAAATATAGTGAATCAAAGGAGTGTGAATCTATGAATAAAACAAAATACAAGCATGGGTACTTGACAAATTGATCGAACCTCTGACGAACTATAGACCTACAAGAACTACTGCCTCTACCTAGTGAAACTGACCACGCCTAGGGAAAGTGGTTAAAGGAATGTGTTTTTTGAGTTTGGTTTAGGAAATATGGGTTTACAATTATCAAGGTTCTTAGGGGTGGATGTTATACTAGGGAACCTACCTAGGGATTGATGACCATCACATTCCTATGTAATAAATTTGATAATCAAATTAAATAGAAAGTTTTTTAGGTAATTGGTTACAGGGTATATTTTTCCAATCTATGAATCATATAGATGTATGTCCATTTTTTTGATTTCATGGAATGGAATCCTATATAGATGTTGGTATTACAAAAAAAATATTGATTTTCCATATATAAATTCAATTCCTATTGGTTCATGTATAACCTTTAATGGACGATGGGATCCTAGAGTCCACTCACATATGTGTGGGATTTCTTGGAGGATATCCCTCAAATATTTTGCTAGTCGATACCGTCTTTATATAAGGTTAGAAAACCCCAAAAAATCTATGTTGGGTATGTGATTCTGTATCTAAATTTTTTTTGTGCCATGTGACTAAAAATATTAGATGGGTAATGGGATCTTCAAAAGGGTTCAATCCTTTCTTGTTTGAGTTATCTTCCAATGAGGTGTGGACCCCTTATATAAGATAACCGAGTTGAGAAACCCCCCACAGATACAATGTATTTTTTTACCATTAAAGGGCCATTAATTTTTCACTTGATCATGGGTTTTGTACACTATTGACCTTAATGATGATTTTTCCCCCATATCGTGATGGGGTTAGGATCCCCTGTTAGGTAGGGAGTTTTCCCACATCTATTGAGTATCATGTTCTTGAAGAGATATGGTCTGGTTCATTTATCCATTTGATTCAATACCCCATCAGGGATATAGTAGTCATTTATACAATTATTGAGATAATGTTCCTCTATGACAGGGGTTGGTTTCCCCTAAATGATTAATAATGGGTTAGGTGATCCCTTAGCCAAGATGAGGTGCATGTTTCCCGTACTGTATATGATTCTATATCCCACTGAGATGGAGAATAGTTCCACCTTCTGTATAGTTGACATCGTTCAGATTCACCACTAGAAGGGTTTTTATCCCCTTCTCTACTCTTTAGGGACTCATTGTGGTGTGGGTCCTTCACACTAAATCAATGATTAATGGGAGTTTCCATTAAGCTAATGCTTAGTATTGACCTACGAATCGATATCATTATTTAGGAATATCCATAAATTAGATTTATTGTTAAAAAAGGTATTATTTGATCAAAGATAAATGGGTATTTTGAGTTAGATTTTAATTCAACATGTTTTTTAAGAGAAAACTATGTTTGATTGCATATTCCGTACGCAACATCAAAACCACAAAAACTATGGTTTTTTTAACATTATAATTTTAATACAAAAATAATAGATTATATGTAAATAGTATTAAATACATTATGATGTTTATATATATAAATGTTATAAAAATATTAATAGGTTATCAGTATAAAATCAATAAATTTAGGTATTTTTTTGTTCTTCAAAAAATGTTTCCATAAAAAATGATCTTTAGGAAAAAAAATATTTTAATTATTTTATTGAAAATATTGAAAATGTATTTGAAAAAATAAAATTCATCATATTTAGAGAAATATCAAAATTAACATATCAGAAATTTTCTTGTTTATTTTTGAAAAAATATATATTTTATTCATTATTAAAAAAATTACAATTTTAATTAAAAATGTCAGTTCTTAAGATAAATTAAGTAATATATAAGTCCCAGTATTTATTTAATTTTATTCAAAGATAAATTTAAAATTATTTAGTTATATTTAAATAAATTAATTCAATTTAAATCATTAGATACAAAAAAAATTATAAGATTATTTTCAGTATTAAAAAATCAATTTTCTAAAAACTATTTTAAAATGTATAATTTTTTCCATTAAATTAATTATAATAACACATATTAAGAAATTATTTAATTTAAATTAATATATTTAATATATATATATATATATATAAATTAAAATTCAGGTACTACATATTACTCGTTATGGAGTTTAATTGAAATCAATTGTTTTGTTAAGAAAAACTTTTCCCCGAAAACCGCTTTAAATCATGTCTGTGGATTCTATATTAAATTTAATTCATAAGACAAGTTTTTATGAAATGAAATACATATTTGGTATCATAATAACTAATGTTAGGTAATAATTTTAACTTTATGAATAATACTTTTTGTAATTATTTGTTACCACGATAAATGGAATATAAGTTATTTTCCCGTAAATATAATTTATTAAGGACTACAAAACAATGTAATCCTAACAACAGTAATATTTTTGTTTAATTTTTATTTAAATATTTATTATATTTATTCCTTTTTTATATTATAAAATATTATGTATTCTATTTAATAGACAATATATTTTGATATGATAAAACAGAAATAGTACTATTGAGTATTATGCAATACACATTATGGAATTTATATTGATGACTTAATTTATTTTTTAAATAAATAATTTTTTTTTGAAATATTATTATTATATAATTTTTATTAAATATTATTGATCATAAAAAATTTATGATGTAAAATATAGTATTTTTAGGGGTTCAAAAACTATTGTTCTCATAAAACCCATCATTTATCAACAAATGTCGATTATTTTTTAAAATATAAAATAAAAATTATTTATAAAATTATTCTGATAAAATAAATATTTTATTTTATTTCAGAAAAAAAAAAATTAAATGGTTAATTTATAAGAATTTTGAGAGATAATCAAATTTTCGAGTAAAAATTAAATACGTTATAAATATACGGTGTGAATTAGGACAACATAATGAACCAAAAATGATGTGATAAATAATATAAAGGGTATACATGACTAAAAATATGTTTCCCCTTTAAAAAAATTTCTTTTATGTTCATTTTATTATTTTTATAATGCCTTTATGAATCCTCCAATGCCAATAATATATTTAATGGTTTTAAAATCATTACATTAATAGTATGACCCACCTCTACATAAATAAGGGTGATATATTAATAAATTATGGCCAATATAGAAAACAATAAATAAAAACACCCATACATTGAAGAAAACATGAAAAAACCCATTTTATTGTTTGTAGTTTTTTTTATTTTATTATATAGAGTCCAAACCCTATGATTGTGAAATAATAAAGCATTTCTCACTCATTTCCTATACAAAATCACAAAATATCCTTTGATATTTTATTCAAAACCAATGTATAATTTCATAATTATTCCCTCCAATATCTAGATTCCTCCCAAGGTTCCCCACTCATTCAAGAAGCTACTCCTAAAAATTTGAAATCACACTCTCATGTAAGGGATTTCTATTCTATCCTCTATATTCAAGCACCACATTAATGTTTTTCACCTTAATTTAATATAGATCATATTTTTATATATTCTTACAAAAATTAATTGCTTTATAATTGATTCATATATGATTATATACCCCTTTTAATCTCATTAATACCTCCCATGAACCTTTATCTTCACTGATTACCATGCAAAAGTTTAGTATGGGTTCTTATCTTTCTGATTTTATTTCAAGAATATGCATTAACTTATTCACCATTTCAAATATTAATAATGTTGGGATTTTTTATTCCATATACAATATTCTTTCACTACGATAACTAATAGATGATATAACCTTTCCATGAACATTTATTGGACCTTGTTATGCAGCCAAAATTTTACCATGATTTTCCATACCAAACAAATTTATAGGGAATACCCATATCCAATTCCTATCAATGTTTTCTACTTTATGAAATTATACATATTGAATCAGAAATAAATTTATTTATTACACACTCCTTAATCAGGGATTAATATATTATTATGAATGAATCAATGTTGGTGATCTATCAAGAACACTTTAACCTTAAAATGAAATTAAAGTGACAGGTGTGCCCTTAATTATACTGAACACCAATTCATTAAGTTTTTTTCTATTATAATGAGATATCATGAATGGTATTTGGGAGTAAACAAAATCCATATCATCAATTTTAACAACAAGATATCTTGGTTGTTAACACTGTCTTATATTCCTGATGTACTGTTTAACATTGTTTCATCATTTCCCATGTTGCCTTTTAGAATTATTATGAAATACCATGTCTCATTTTTCATGTTTAAGATTATAAAACCATTAATTCTCATTTATAAACCTATTTTCTAAAATGTATTACTTTATTCATGTTATGTCATTTCTATTCTATTAATGAGCTTTATGGATCACCCCTTTCTTATGTATATCCCCATGTTATCCCATGGAGTTTTAAGTATGATCATGTTAAAGATGTTTTCAATAAAGATGATGTGTTTCCTAATTTTAGTTGTTATATATTGTACCTCATTATAAACTAGAGTTGACTTATTGATATTCCTAGTTTTATTATTTTCACTCTTTGGTAATAAATAATATATGAATATGTAATAATGGGAAAAATTTTCATATGGATATCAGGCTTGGAAACCCTATTAAAATGGGTTACCCCCTAGAACAAGTGGATCATCCTTTGTAAAAATATAATTACTTATATTTTCATGAAGAATTTAGATAACAATTTATGTAATGATTGATTTATAGTTCTATTTATGGATTGTTTGTCTAGGAGATTCACAACATTATATAAGTATGGTGTGTGAACTTATATTTGAAACAAAATGTATATTAAAACACAGTTGATATCTTCTCTCAACGTTTCATTATTAATTATGGTGTTATTGATCCAAAAAGGGCATCTAGACCATATAGTGAAAATTTTATATTCCATTTTAATAATTCTAGTGTATATTATATCCTTTTCATATGTATTAATTACATATCAGCGTTACTAAATAGGATTTCTATTTTCTTGTTGTTTTTAAAAATTTGTCATTATTATATAAATCATGATTTTATCATTTTTGGTTGATTGAGATGTTTTTAGAGAATATAGACTTTCAAATTTAATAAATTATTGTTTCTTACAATACTACATGAAGCTTATATTGTTTTTAATATTAAAAATATATTATTGAAGGTAGTGTTAATTGACCAGTATAAAACATTATGTTATTAATAATGCTCAAAATGAATAACTAATACACATGGTTGAGTTGAGTTTATAACTATTTAGGGTATAATATGTTCATTGAAAATACACCATGGAGTATTTATATATTTTCAAAAGAAATTAAATTTATCTAGTGATGTGTAATGATGAGTTGATTTTATTTCGAACAATTTTTTTTTTTCATATTTTGGAATATAGATATTATTTTAGAAAATAAGTTTTTTTCGTTTCTATAAGAATAATTGAACCTACTAATACATAAAAAACCTTTATTTATGCAGGTGACTTTTTAGTGTAGAACCAAAGAAATTAAAAGGAATGGGCCATAGAAGAGTCATATATAGAATATATAAAATTAACTATATTGAATAATTAAATAATTAAAACAATTTGGTGCTATGTAAGTTTCAATATAGTAATATGTATTTGTAAATCATAGGTACATAAAATAACATCTATAATGAAGTTTATTAATTAGAAAGAATACATATAAATGTTACTTAAGGGCATTATATAAAGAAAACTCAGGCGTAATAGAATAAAAAAAATGTAATGTCCATATCCTCTCAATTATATATAAGGATATTATGATTTTTCATAAATGTAACTTGGTGTGTTAAAAAAAGAAATTAGAAAACCCCAAGTTACGTGGTAATTCATAAATTTAAAAAATAAATATTTTAATGTTAACTGGTTAGAGAATATTATATTTCTAGAAATCAATGTATATGATATTATGATATTCTACTAAACTATTTTCACAATAGAATTGTTCCATAAAAATATGAAATATCTAGGGATTTAGATTTAATTATGAATAACTATTAATCTATGTTATAAATATAAATTATTTAGGATTCAATTTTTATTCTATTTGTGGTTCATGGAGTGTTAAATTAGATCACTTTACATCTCATGGATCAGGTTTCCATGCCATGGAGATTTCTAAAGAAGAAGAATCCAATATTGTAACATGATATTTTATTTGAGATGAATGCATGTTGTGATGATAATTCAAAACCATGGTGTGTTATAAAAAAATTTCATCTGATAGATACACTCATTGATAATATTTCATGTAATTTATACATAGTATTGATATAATAAAAACGAGTTTTTCAAGACCATGATGTGAGATACCATCTCGAAATATTATAATAATGTTATAAATATTGTGATTTAATCCTTCTATGAAATATCGGATTAAACAATGAATACATGGTAATATTCCATCATGGATATGTGAAGATTAATATTCCCAAATAATTAATTCTTATTTTAAATTATTATAATCTCAAGTATATTGGAAGATCAAATAATGAAATTTTGGGCACAGATTAAATTATAATTATTAAATATATAAACATCAGCAAATCAATGATATTTTTATATTCAATTATAGAAACTATATTGATGTGGTTTTGTAGGTATAATTTAAAATATAATCAAGGGATATGTTACATATGAGTAGAATTGGATTTTAAACATTAGTGAATACTATGTCTATAAAATAGAAGAGGTAGAGAACCAAAAACTAATTATTTTTCATATATTATGTGTTGAATAATTTATGATAATGTATGATACTATAAAGGGATGCTATTGTGTGTTAAGAATGAAAATAAATATGAGAAGAGACCATATCTAAGTCTATTTATCGTTGTTTAGGTCGAAGAAAAAGACATAGTATCGTATCCTATAGTGTCTATATATTATATGGGCTGAATATAATAATAGTAGTCCAACTTGATAACATTATATTGAAGAAGTTTATAAGATAAATCCTATCAAACATAGACATTACACATCATTCCCATTAATCATACGTCAAGGTAGTAGAAGTAAAATCAAATTTTTGATATTAGTATATCAGTTAATCCATTAATCAGGGTTGGTAACAATAGTATAGTACAAGGTTATATCCTTTTTGTAGTTCCTATTTGATAACAAACTTTGATCGATGTGAATGAGTGGTATGAACCACAAAATATCGGAGTTATAGTAATCTATATTGGAGGGAAAACAAGTTAATAAATCCTATGTTACGTTGTTATTTTTATTTAGTACTCATAATACATTAATTAAAACCAAAAGAGAGGTAATTAGTGATCTGTACATTAACCAAATAGGTACCCAGTTAAAGAAGTGAAAATATTTCAATTACAAAAAGTTCATAAATAATAATTTGACCCCCACCCCCACACCCCTCATCATTTTTTGAATCCCAAGTGCCACTAATTTTAACACCAAAATACTCTTGTAAATTTTAAAATAATATATATACATATATATATATATATATTAATATAATTATACATACTTGATTCCTTGGAATGGAATTCTAGAAAAACATTGAATGAAATAAATAACAAAACAAAAAACTCAATTAATGAAATATTACCATCTATACCCATAGGATATCTCAATCACGGAACTATATATATCTATAAAACAATTCATATTCTCATTTTCCCAAACATTAAATATCACATTTTTCCCTCCCATGTACATTAACTAACCATAATTATAAACATGAAAAATATTAATCCCTCACACCAAATATAATGGTACTACAACCTCAACAAGGACTTACAAATATGATTAATACCATAATAACAAATGTATCAATGATGATACAACTAAAAACCGAGAAAACCTATTGTAATATATATAGAAGAAGAAACAATTATTAATACACTATCATTATTTATATATCCCATTTGTCATCAAAAATTAAAAAAAAAAAAAATAATTCAATATATAATAATATTTAAGAAATATATATCTCTACATCAGTATATTTATCAATATAATTAATAGAAATAATTGAAAAATAATAATGTCTCCTCAAATGGGTTTATTATAAATTTCTACATTTTTTGTTAATAGATTGATGACTATTATTTTTTAGGTCATTAGAAATATATAATATATGTTTGAGAGTATTTAATAGATAATATGATTAATAAAAATAATTTTATGCTAAGATATAGAAGATATAATTTTGTTATAAATACCATATACTAGTCATCGTGAAATTTTCACATTATAGTATAGTTATTTAAGATATATATGTTTTATATACGAGTTATAAATAAATTTTTATGTTTTTTTAAACAAAATATATATTATATAACAATATGTAAATTTGAGGAATAATTTATCCAAATAGTTTAAATAGTGACCAAAACATTTTAAATGTTGGATAGGGTTTTCCAGAATAAATATAACATTATATACAATACATAACTAACTATATCTGTATTTCATTTAAAATACATATATACTACTGTCAATTAAATAATATTTCATATATGTTACATAAGTCTTTAAATAAAATTAATAAAGTTTAATAATAGTATAATGAATATATTAATAGATTTGTAATTGTGTTCATATAAATTTAATGATTTTAAGAAATTTATATAAATCCAAATGACTATCATTTAAAATTAATATATTATATTAAATTTTAATTAAGATTAATATATAGTTGGTTCAATTTCATCATTAAATAAATTACTCGTCAAATTAAATTTTTGTTTCTAAATATCTTAGGATAAATAGAGAATGATCACTTGAGTTTTTACCAATTTGATGATTCTAGTTATGTAATGGAGTTAACTGGGGATTTATTTTACCTAGAAAATGGTGATTGATTTATAAAAAAATTCTATGTGGTGTGAGGTATTTACAAAAGATTTATTCAATAAACTAGAGAGTGCCATTACGTATATTTTTTGGAACATATATATGTATTTGAATATGTTTCTCTATGTAAAAAAGAATATTAAAATAAATTAAAATGGTTTAATGACCAGGGAATGTGTTAATAAAATATATGGATATATAAAGATCCATAGATAGTGCTTGAACAAACATGAAGATGAAATTTATATAACAAGGGATTGATAAAAGCCCACTATAAAACACACTACCTATTAACAAGCACTAATTGGTAATCAATATATATGAGAACACAAAAATGTAAAATTTATATATGAAAATGGAATATTATCTTCATCTTGAGTGAGATACTAGGAATAGTTTTCAAACAAAAATATATAATCCCAACTACCACCAAGTTCCTCTATGAATATTCCCCACATAAATTGTTCTATATCCACGACCACCATTACTATATTTGAAATATAGATCTCCTATTTTGAGAAAACACAAATGGGAATGAGTTATAAGAATGGGTAAGAATAAATATACCTAGTAAGAATCCCTAAAATAAAAAATAAATTATGAAATAATAGTTTTTATCATTTTCCTAGAATGAAAATAAAACTCAAAAGTATATGAAAGAGCCCAGATGTTAATTGTAGGTAGCAAAACAATAATCATAGGGACGTCTCATATAATCACATCTCAGATCGATAAATAATTACATATTTATAATTAACAAGTAACTGTGGATAAATGATGAAATGAAAAACCTGATTTCCATATCCCAAACAAAAGACATACCTCATTTCTTTTTATTTTAATTGAGTAATTTTGAAGAAATGATAATCAAACACCACAAAACACAATTTCAAATGGAATAAAATAATATTGTAGATATCATGATGTTCATTTTATGCAACACTACAAGACATACATTCCATCACAACTAATATATAGAGTGAAACTAAACCTTATTGGAAGAATTAATATCAGTTGGAGATTACAATACACTACAAAAGATCTACTCTAATGAATGAAAGATCAATCAATCTACCACTAAGTATAAAATATATTGTTGAGTCATTTCATAAATTATATCTTCTAAATAATTATTTTGTTGAATCATAAAACATTATTTTTTTATCCTTTTATAATTTGAATTTTATATTTTTAATAAATATTTCAACAAAATTACTAGAGTATAATCATCATCAAAATCAACACATTTTTCACCGTGTATATTTAGAAATATAATTATGTTTCACCTAATCCTTTAATAAAATTTTATAGAATATTTAATCATATAATGTATATACAATGTAATTTTTCATCTAAGAGAAATAAGATCATTGTTTCTTATTTGTTATGATGATCACCAATTATTAGGATATTGTGGAATAAAATAATAGAATCTAATTTGATTAACTGGAAAATTTTATGATGTAATCACTACCAAAATTTTTTAGAGTTTCCAATATGTTTAGTTTCAAATGAAATATAAGTGTTTCTTTATTTAAGATGTTTTTTTTGGATTCCCTTATTTTTCCTTTTTAAATTTTTTGTTTCCAATTGTTTCAGATAATATTTTGTGATATTTTCATAAAATTTTTGTATATATATTTATCTATGATATTCTACAGATTAGAAGATGAATCTATTAAATTTATAATCAAATAAGTCCATAGATAGATAATTTCTTTAATAACTTTTGAAGATGATATAGATATTAGTTCATGATATTCTGACCAAATAATAGTTGTAGTTTCCAATTTTGAATAATATTCTTACCGATAAGGGATAGATCCTCCCATAACTTTTGGCTAAATGAATATAATTTATAGGGTAAAATAATTAGTTAAATCCGTTAATATAATTTCTTTATTTTTTATTTATTTATATCCTATACCTTATTTTTGGTATTATTTTATGTACATAATTATATTAAATACAATTCATTTACTTTTTTTCCATTAAATTAAATTGTATCTTCTAAATTGATTATTTTTTGATGACTTTTTTTATTTTTTGTCAATTAATATCAAAAATTATTATCTTCCAAATTTCACATTTTTTAAGAGGGTGACATTTTTATTTTTGTAATATTTATACACCAAAAACATCTCATGGATAAATATTATATCGTAGTAGATGAAAATTCATGACATTACATAACAATCCATCCAAAAAACATTTAATTTTTGTGACTTTGGAATCCTGGACACATGAACAACTATTTCATAAGAAAACTAATTCATATACATATATATTCTTCAACTCTATCACCCTTTATAGACATATTATACAAAATATATTTCATCATTTCCTAGAGAATCAAAATCTATGAAATGGTGAGCTTAGATGCTTAGTAAGGAAAAACAAGGGATATATTAGCATAACAAGAGAATAAAAGTATGATAAAATTAAAATATAATTTTAAATATAATACCTTGTATATTATTGCTCATAAACATGAATCAGGGAGTAAATATTAGATGTTCATAGGAGATGGATAATAAAGGAAACAAAGAACATAATCTATGAGAGTATAACATAGGGATAAAGCATAGAGCTATATAAAATGTATAAGTATAGATTACCTTATTTCAAGACTAAGGACCGAGACATTCATAACTTGTTAGGATTGGGATAACTACTCATGTACCTACATCGGTCTTGGGATATCCTCCCATGCACCCTATGTCTGGGCTTTGAATAACCTCCCATATACTCTCTTGGCTCATAAAACATTAGTCATTAACAAATTCAATGGAGGGAGATATAGTTACTACCAATAAAATAAACAAAATCAAACATATGTTTTGTATAAGATAAAAATAAATTCATCATATCAGAATCCATGAAAAGAAAATTGGTTTCACAAAACATTTCATCATATCATATACCCAAAAAAATGAGTATAATAAACACAATTTTATCTTAAACATAAAACAATAATGGGAATACTAAAAGTGATATCCTTGAATCACACCCTCAATAAATAATTATTTGTGTCAAATGTTGTTATATTTGAGGGAAAATTATTTTTAATGATCACTTGGGACATTTACTACAGAAAATATCATTTTAACTTTGAAAAAAACTTCCAAAAATATAATTAATTATAAAAATAACTATCTTTATATATGACCTTAGAACATATAATTGAATCTTTACACGTCAAATATATCTTATCCTGAATAAAAATAAACTTTTCAATTTGTAAAATTATTTTGAAAAAATAAATTTTTATACTTTTCCTATGAAAATAACCATCGAAACACATTATAAAGTATTTAAATGTCAAATAAAATGTTTCTTTAATAAAAAATGTAATGTTGAATAAAAATTTCTAGAAATAGAAATTTTTTTAAAATCATTTTCTAAGAATAATATTTAAAACTTATAAATGAATATTAAAATCATTGAGTTTTCATTATAGTGGTAAGTTATGCAAAAATAAAAAAACTTATTCCTTTCACATTTTCTGTAAAAGACATATTTTCCATATTTTGAAAATAAGGGAATATTCCAATTATTTTTTTTATAAAAAAATTAAATCAACTATACAGATGAATTTAAACAATCCTAGAGGGTAAATTATACATTTTTTAAAATGTTTTTAGAAATCATGGATATTAAAAGAAAAGGATTTTCAACCGAAGTAAGAAATAATGAATGTTATCCATAAAAAAATCTTTTAGAATCTTAAGTACATAATGAGAGGAAAGTGAATAAATAAACCTATTTGAATTAATTTAATAGAGGATAAGATATTAAAATATTTTTTCGAGAGATATATCATAGGATTCCATCATCAGAAGAATGATAATAAATAACCCTTCTGAACTATTAGATTGTAAAATCAAACTCTTACAACTATAGTAATTTTAGAATCATAATCCCCATTAACACATAACATCAAAATAAATTTTATATTTTTTTTATATAAGTATATTAATGATATAAAATGTTAATGGACCTCTATATACACCTCATAATATTATATTGTTTCATAACATAATGTATATCTCAAAGAAGAAAAATTGAGATAATAAATCCTTATTAATTTTGAAACAAGTGAACATTAAACTCTATGAAAAGGAGATCCTAAAAGAGATTTTTAAATACCTATATTTTTCATGATAAGAAAAAAGTCATCGGAAGTATATAAACAACATAAATTAATGGTGTGAGGAATATGTTATGTGTCTCATAGAGAATAAAAAAGCGCCAAAAATCCCTTACATTATGTCTCGACTTCCTTTCTACATGATTAAACATTCTATATAATAAAAAAGAGTTATATATAAATATATTAAGCACCATATATATATATATATATTTAATTGTACCTTTTATTACATGATAATTTACAATTCCACGTTAACAAAATGTTTTAAGCAATAACTGTATTGTTTTTCATGTATATTTTTACTTGATATATTTTTCCATCATACGTGGATCATGGTTACATAATTATACTATTAATTATAATTATATGAATATATTATATATTCATTATATATATTATCAGAAGAATTTGTTGAAGTTAGATATAAAATAAATACACCATTCATGGAGATGGTAGGACAAACATATAGAAGAACGCATTTTCCATTTTCTGGATGGATGAAATGAAATAAAGGTAAATAATATCTTTGATTAATTTAATAATTTTAATTTCATAATTATCACTGATATTCTATAAATTTACCCAAATTACGTTCCATAGAAATTATTAGTGAAAAATAATGATATCGCTTTGTGTTGCGGTAGAATTTTGTACACACAAAAGACATTATCATAGCCTCCAAAGAATGGAAATAAGGAAGATATGTGTGTTATAATAATTAAAGAAGTATAATTATTTCAAAATATAATATATATTCCTTTAATATATCCTTATTATCATCTATATAACTTAATAATGAAAAAAAATTATATCTATTGGTGATGGGGTATTTTTTTAAACATAGGATCAACGTTATTCTTTTAAAACTGGTTGATGGTTATGATTATTTTTGTGATATTATAATTATATATGTATAAAAATATAATAAATATATTATATCAACATTATATACAAATTTATATCCATCTATGAGATGTAATTATGGTGATAGTTTGTTGTTTATAGAATTGATGGTCTTCTTTCTGATTTGATAGATGTGAAGATATATATAGGATAATAAATTAATAAAATAACATCTCAATATGTGGTAGATAATTACATTTTTGTATCATCATATTTGATGATGGTTTTAAGTAGGATTATGAATAAATAGAACAGAAGCACATGTTTAATAATTTTACCTCTTTTTTTGGGAACATATATTTTTATATATATATGGACTAATAGAGTGTGTTTCCTAATAAAAGTATGTTATCTAGAATATAGACATCGAATTTGGGAATACATTCAGATTGGTATTTTCTGAACCAAATTTTTTGGATTTTTTATATTAGGAGGAGAAGGGGTAGAAGTTTATAACTTGGGGAGAAGATACAGTTAGAATTTTTGAAAAGAATGAATTGTACCAAATTTTTTCACACGAGAAAAAGATAAATTATTTTTCATTAATGAAACATAGATGTTTTAAGGAAGAAATATGTACATAAAATATATATTTGAAAAGCTTCTATGTCATTTTACATACTATATTTTTATTTTAATAACTCGTAAACTCATTTTAACTTTACCATGCTAATTAATTTTTCCTATTTTTTCTATTAATTTTTTTAAAAATAAACTTTTCCATAATATATAATATATAGTTTTATGATTAAAAATAATTAATCCATTTTTATAAATATTATTCAAATAATTGAGACATTTTAATTTAAAATTAATCTTATAGACACAAAAGAATGTATTTTTCCAATGAGAAAGTCATTAGTCTTTTAAAAAGTTTATATATCAAAAGTAAATATGAAATTGATTATAATTAACAAAATTTAATTAATAAATATATTTTTGAACTTATTTTTTAAACACATTTTTTAAAAGTATGATTATAAATAGTTTATCTTAATATGTTCATTTCAATAACAACATGTATGTTTCACTATTCACACAAAAGATAATATTTTAAAGAAAAACCCAAAAATTAACCATTAGATTATTTAGATATCAACATTGAAAAAAATGAAAATAATTTTTGGAAATATTGTTTTTAAATATTTAAACTACTAATTTTATAATTTTATCTCAAAAACCAATAATGTTTTTTTTGAAAAAATATTATTTTCGAAACATATAAATTATTTTTCAAAAATTCAGCACGTTTTTATCAAAAATATTTATTTATATAAAACCATTATACATAATATTTTAAATTCCATTAATCAGGTTCACTCATATAATTTTACAATATATTAAATAATGGTTACGTTGAAATAATTATATTTATAGTCTTTGTATGTTCATTTAAACTATGTGTTGTGTGTATTGAAAGCTATCAGTGAGATTAAATTTATTCAAAAAATATATTTCATACTATCAATTCATGTAACATTTTACCCCAATGAAAACAAATCACTCATGATAAATTCATTACATTCATACATAAAAATGTGGAATGTTTTTTTTATCATTACATCCTAAAGTTCCCATGTTGCATCCCCAAGATGGTGTTTTCTCCAAAAAAAATTAACATGGTGAGTTGTATTATTTTTTAAAACATTATCATAATGATCCAGAGTATCCACCAATTGTTCTTAATAAGAACGATCATGCTTTGTTGATAAAACCTTTTAGTATAATACATGTTATGTATTAGGTATGTATTTACTTGGGGTAGATATAGGGAACACATCTTGAAATAGAGAGAGGTTTAGTCAAAGTTCCATGTGACATACTATAGTCCCGATATAACCAAGAACTGAAAATCCACCAATATAACTAGGAATTTGTTTTACATTCATTTAAAATATCATTACCATATTCCATGGGTAGATTAATAGGAAATAATTCTACCAAATTTTAATTACTTATTAAAATGATGATTATTGAGATCACTTTTTCATAAACATTGTACAACTCTTATATGATGCAGAAAGGGAATAACGTTTACTTGAATTTATTTGGCCAATTTTTGTCCCAATAGATTTCCTTATCCAAATTAGTGCCATCACATTGAAAAATATATTGTTCATTCCATATTGGGATTTTTTATAATTCACCAGAATGCTTGAGTGAGAGATTTTGTTATAAAATAATTCATCTATAATAAGTTGTTGATACCTAGTACCCGTAAAATCCACAGAAAATGATATCAATATATCATCTAGTGTTGGAATTAACATTTCAGGCTAACCATCTGTTAGAGATTAATACGTTGTGCTGAAACACTTTATGAATCAATATCATGTTGAAGACTATTCAAGATCATTATGATAAATATTAGATCCTCTAAGGATAAAATCAAACATGACACTCCATGAAACCCTACCACTTCCACAATTTATAATAAATCTTGTTGATTAAGAATAAATTATTATCTAATTGAGATGATGTGGTAAAATTTTAATTTTGATCAACTATTAATCATTTATCATTATTCCCTTTAGTTGTTTTTTTGGATTCCAACAGAAAATTATATTGATATTTTCCCATTTCCATTATTTTAAATATAATGGTTGTAGCAACCTATTAGAATTTTATCTCGTAGTCTTATCTTTATAACAGAACATGTATCTAGATACATAATAAGAAATATAAATCTTTATATTGTCCCACTAGAAATACTCTTTAATATTGTCTAGTTCTTGATGTTCTACACATATCATCCTTCAGTTGTGGGTTCAATCCCTATAGCCTTACCAGATATTACAATTTATCACCCGACTATTATGTTATTCTTCTTTAGGTAACTAAAATAAAATTATTCATAAAAAATTAACAAATTTAAATATCTCTACAATTACATGAACATAAATGATATGATAAACAATAAAAATTACCATTACCATTAACATTATTTCCACATAGTCTCAATTCATTCCCTCTAAAATAATTTTTTCACAAAAATATAAAATAACTAATTTGTTTATATTTCCTTAAACGTATCTCAAAATATCCAAAATCATGATAAAATACCATCACAAAAAAATCTCAAACAGGGAATTTAATACATTGAACTATTGATCAACTATAAACTCATAAAGTAATAATGGTATCCAGGACTCTTTATTTAATCATACACGGAGTCATTAATTATCCCAAAATATAATTCACACTCAAAAAAATTTCCCTAAAAATAATCACCCTATTTTATCAATATTCTGAATACATTCCAAAAATTCACTTCATGTTCCATATAATGAAAAGAGTATACCATTATGAAATATATAAACAATACAAAAATATTTCTAAAGATTAATTGAATATTATATTCCATATTTCCATAAATATTGAAGGACAATTGGTTAACCCAAAATTTGTAAATGTGATTTAAATTTGGATATTAATTATATATTAATTTGTATTTTTATTATCCTGTTTATTTAACATTATTTTATTTTATCCTGTATGGTGATATATCACTGTGAAATATTACGTTTATATAATTTTTTATATAATAAATCTAAAAAATAAAAATTCACTCATTCATAATGATGATATTTTTAAACTCTCTATATGAAAAACATATAATCATTGAAAAATTATTTACCATCAATTTCATTATAGATTCTATGAAATGTAAAATAATTCTCTATAATTAATTATTTCAAATATTTACCCTCCAGGTTTCCAAATTCATCATCCCTTTTAGGGTTATAAATTAATAAAAATCATTGACTAGTTTCTCATTTAGTTTAATATAACCCCATGATAATAATTTCACATTAAATATATCACAATGATATGACAATATTATATATATAATTTATACATATTTCTATATGGAATATATTTTTTCTATGTTTAATGGCTTGTAGTTGTTTCCTAACAAAGTGATTTGATGTTGTTATTTCTTCTTGGGAATTAATTGGTTGTCTTATACTAGAAAATATTATTTATTAATTAGAGATTCAACTACCTAGTAATGTTTCTAATTTGATGAGATCTAATTGAATATTTATATACATGGGTATTTGATAAATTTATATTCTAGATTTATTCATTAACATGGTTTATCACACTCTATTTTTCTTAAGAAAATAAATATTTCAGTCAGTTCATCTATCACACACCTATAATATATAATTCGTTCATTATTTTATTGAATAAATTTATCAAAAACTAATACATTAATTTTTTTCCCATTCTCTAATATTTTAAATAATTTCATGATTGTTCGTGGTTAATAATTTCTACATATGTAAATCTAATTCAAGTTCGTAAGGTATGTACTAAACATTCTTTATTAAAAATTACAATTCCCTTGAATCTAAATTCAATGGACCTATATTAATAAAAAAACTACAAACCTAAGAACTTGTATCCAACATTGATCATAACTCATATTATTCCTCTTCATCTGAATGATATATAGGGCAACATGAGAGATGCGTGAGTTCAAGTGCTTGGTAAGGGATTAAATATCAATGAATCTACATACACCATTTTCATGATATATAAAATACAACAATAATTAATAATTAATAATGATATATATATATTGAAATAATTAGAAATTGAAAAAATAAGTATGGATAAAATTTAAAATATATATCATATTGATGATAATTCTTTAGGTCAAGCCTGATAAACATGCTATTGATTCCTTATGAAAAAACATGAAAATTAAAATTTATGTGTTCTCAAATTACCCAATAATAGTACAAATATGTGACCTTTTATATTATTATGTATCAATATAGTTATTCTCCCCAAACATAAAATTATTTATGTAATTCATTCTTCCTTAGAATAAAAATGAAAAATAAAATATTTTTCATAATTTCAAACAATGGATTACATCAATACATATAATAATATTCAATATGGATTTTTATAAAAAAAGTATCCATGTGGAATCATTTATTAAAATAAATGCCAATAAAATTTCCCAATCAAGAAAATGGTATGGATATTAATGACAATATATGTTAATAAAAATAATTAAGTATAGGGTATTCACAAAGTGGTGTATATAAAAAATGATAATAATAAATAATGGTCAAATAAATTTTTTAATTATATAAAGATAAAATTTATCCCATATGATTGGAAATCCAATGAAATGATAATATTTTTAACTTAGTAGATAATTAAAATTTAATATTGATCTTTATATATAAATCCGTAGTGGATGAGTGACCCCTCACCACTAATTATGCTTTTTTAAAACCATTCATTAATTTTCCTCTATATAGATATATAACGATTTTTATGAACATGGTTTTTTATTTTTTAAATTTAGTATAGGAAATGGAACTGGTAGAAAATTTATAAAATTGAGAGATTAATAACAATAAAATAAATTATGAGAGATTGATCAATCTATTCAAAGGGAGTCCATTTATGAATCTCCAAAGATACATTATAATACAGATATTGGGATTATGTTGACATAATGAATAATTTTGAAAATATTATAGTTATAATTATTGAGTATTCTTTGATATATATTAAATTAATGTAATATTAATAAAAATAAAATACTTCTATATGAAATAGAAACATGAAGTAATTTTGAACAATATTAATACAATATAAATATTAAGAAATAATAATATGAACAATTATTTTTCATAGATCTTTCATATCATCAAAATAAGACATTGGAGACTCTTTAATGTATCAAGAGAGGATAGATAATTCTAGACGATGTTATTTTATAAATAAGATAATGGGATATATAAATTCAATAAGAGGAAAAAAAATATTTTAGTAGAGTATTTATTTGTGAAAAAGGATTGTGTTTTGTAATAAAAATAAATAATTTATTTTCCTTTATCATGATTGTGAATATTAGTGTTTAAAATTATAATTATTTTTAATTAAACATAATTTTATTATACATATATTTATAACATCAAGCACAATGACGTTGAATATACTCATATAGGTTATTGTACTATATGTAATACTGATCAAATTTTTTTATTCATGTAAATATTTAAACATTTATAAAAATATATAATAACTATATATATCTATTTTTTATATCATAACAACATATTTTATATCAGTTCTTAAAAATTAGTTATTAAATAAAAAAATATTTTTAAATAAATCATCCATGTTAGTTAAATTCCCAATATTTCACGAAATGGTGTACTTATTATTTTGATGATGAAATATCCTATTTATTTTATATCAGTAGATTATTAATTATTATATATATTTAAAAAATGAATTTATTATGTTGTTAATAATTTTTAGGTAATATATAGTGGTTTCATTAAATTTACAAAGAGTGGTAATAGAATATTCAAATTCATATGGTCATATTCCAATAATAATATTTCTAATATTAATGTAATATAAATTATTCCATTTCATTTTTATATCTACCTTATTAAAATTTTAGCTTGTTTAGAATGTTTATTCAACGGATGATAATGTTTTTACATTAGATTCAAATCTTATAGTTCTTATATTTTTTTCAGGAATACGGAGATGAAAATTTTTAGATTCTAATAGAGACACACATTTACCTTTCTATTCTTTTTTTTGAGAAATTATATTTACTTTAATATTATATTTTTTATTTTATTACATTCAATAAAAAGGTACCTATTTATCCATGAAAATTGTGATGGTTGTGATGTGTTCATTTTTTATAGATAATTAAGGTGGTATTAAATTTATATTTATGGTATCCTAATAAAGGATTTAACATAAAGAATTCTATAAATAGAAAATGAATATTTCTTAATTTTGTTGTAGAAATACAGTGAATTCTTAAAAAACTCATTTTGTAATATCTAATATACTTTTTTTAATAAAATACTCTACAAAATATAAAAAAATCTATGTTCATTGGAAAATCATTGACACATTGAGTTAAATTTGGTGAAACCTTGTATTTTTTGGGTGGATAAAATATCCCATGTTCATTAATCCATGTCTTCTTTTAATTAACTCACATAAAAATTATGAAAAAATTGATTTCAAATAATCATATTAAATTAAAAATGAAAGATATTCTATATATTTCATTTTATAATCAATAAAAAATATTTCCCAATGGGTCCCTTATTTTATCTCACTTATTGAAACATCTAATATTATTAAAATATACATATATAAATATGTTGTTTTACTTAATAAATTGAGGATTTATTTAATACTTCATAATATAATTTTAGAGAATGACTCAGAAAAATAATGTAGACCATAAATATACAATTGTAATATTTTTTGTTCACTAGGGGGAATTAGTGATCCTATTTTCTAAGGATTCTTATTTTTTTATTTATCTATCAAATCAATAAGTAAAAATAATTGTAATACAAAATATATATTACTAATATTAGTTTGTTAACACATCATTTATTTTAAACCATAAATGATCATGAAAAAACGAAATTGCAACAAACATACAAGTAAAGATTGATATTACGTGGGTCACCACTAATAATAAGTGGTTACATCTATTGTATGGATAGAATCACCCATTTCTATATGATTCACTACCATAAAAATATATAATAACTAATTTTAAATTAAATAGAAGAATAGTACTAATGAATTGTCCCCAATTAATACCATAATAGTATAATCATATTTATAAATCAAACAACCAATTTTCCCCAAAGACATTGTTCAGTTATTATTCAAACATGCTAAGATTTTTTGTCCTAACATGACCCAATGGATCTCGAGTCACAACTACTCCATCCTGCATCCATTATCTAGGGGTTGGAGACCAATGCTGAAAGGAATATCAAAATATTGTAGGCATTTACCTAATATACATGTACATTCACACCAGAAAATATAAATACAGAAGTACATAATAATAACAAATATTAAAATATGCAACAACTAGAATATAAACCAGTAATGAAAACCTTATAGGGTGTAAAATTTTAAAAATTTTAAAATGGAAATGTAATGATAGAAAATAGGCATTTGACCCAAAATATTTCCCACCCTAACAAAAATGGAATATAAAATAAATTTTGGGAGATCCCAACTCCAAATCCACATGATCATACTTCCATACCTGGTATAATGCAGTAGGTATATCTATGGTCATCTATAGTCACTACTAACCTATCAGTAATTTACATAAGACACGACATGTGCTAGAAGATTCTATACAGGTGTGAGTACATATATTCCTAGTAGGATTCCCTGAATAATGATGTGGAATAAGTAAGATATATAATAGTAATAGATAGATAGATAGCTCAACCCAATAGAAGATAGTACAAATCCCACATCATAGGTATATGTATATAGATATATATTATGCTCAAACCAAAGATACCAAAACCACAGAGAATGGGATCTCCATAATATATCTCATCCTAACAAGTAGTTCTATTCATATCACCTCAAGATTTGGATAATTATTTTTTTAGAATTAATTTAATATTTTGATATTTCACGCAACACTAATATAGTTTTTGTTATATGAAATAACTAAATGTGCATCTCAATATATGAAACAAAATATTAAAATTTCACCGCATGAAAATCTTATATTATCTTTTGGTAAACACAACACTATGAATCAATGTTATTACACACAATTACATGTCCCTTCGATAGCTTTTTTTATAAAAACATCAATTTTTACCGAACTACAAGATACTATTAATATTATTGTTAAAATATTATTATAGTTATAACCCAACTATTGTAAAGGAAGCTATGATTCAGATTAAATAAATTTTGAAAATACCATTTACACATTTATATAAAATTATTCCTTTTGTTGTCAAGAACTATTTGAAAGTAAATAGAAGTACATTCCAAAGAAAACCATTTTTCTATGTATGATCATAATTAACTATCAAAAGATATAAAAAAATCACATATGTTTAATGTTTTAAATAAAATTAATCTGTCATATATTCAATAAATATTTTCTGATTCAAATCCTATAGATATGATTAGTATAAGATACGAATAAATTTAATTTTAGGATTCAAATTTTTTATTTTTCTAAAATAAAATTTTACTTCATTTTAATAGAAATAAATTTTTAAATAAGATTTCTAACTCTTTATTATTTTTTATTTTAAAAAATAAAAATATTTTTTGAAATGGAAAAATAAAAATTTAAATTGGGTTATCCTTTATAGTTTTTCAAAGATGTTTCGTTGTTTAACGAATAGTGGAAAATAATGAGTTTCAATTTGACTATGCTTTTCATATAATTTATTTATGTAGTTAAATTGTATTTTTAAAAAAATATTAATTTGGAATAATTTAAAGCAATTAACCAAGTTTAGGTGATTGGAACTAATTTCACATAGAAATTGGATATAAAAACATTTTAATCTTTTAGATATTGTCACTTAAAGACCCAATGTTGTGTCATGTCTACGAGAATAATTTAAAATTAATTTCTCCCAATTTTTAGATTTGAAATTGGTCTAATAGATTTGATATATTGAATTTTAATAATATATAATTTCAAATTATACCAACTTTGTTTTTTGAGAAAACATAGTAGTAAAAGTGATAAAAATTAATTTTAACAATTAGGAGGAAATTAGCATAATATGGGAATAAACCATAAATATAAGGGCCAAAATGACAAAAAAATGTTAAAAAGAAAACTGCTGGAAATATATGGGCCCTATAATCCCTTTTCTAGAATTTGGTTCACTATTTAAGCAACATTTTATTGGAAAAACGTTGGTGGAATTCCCTTTCCAAAAAATCACACAGATTCCACTCATCCTCTTCTTTCAAAAGGACCACATCCCTCCCATTTATTCACACCTCTCAAGTTATTTCTCTCACCGATTCTATATTAAAATAATATAAAAAAATCCCTCTATAAATCATATAATCCTACCATGGAGCATAAATCTTTCTGAGGAATCCCTTAGGTGAAAACCTAAAAGAGTTACCCAGAGAAGAGGTAACATTATTCCCAATCACTTTTGGTTCATTTTCATTCCCCAACCCACAAAATATTATCGGTATATTATATCTTTATAAAATCAGTATCATAAATATGATAATATTTTTTAGTATATGGTGTCTACCTAACCTAACATAAACTTCCATATAATGGGAATCAAACATACCATTATTGTGTATAGAGAAATACTGCCTCATGAAATGATGTTGTTCATTCTTCCTTTACCACCACTCATGGTTGGTAATTTTATTGTAAAATATTTTTTTATATGATATATATGATATTTATCATTATTCTTCATTATTTAACTATTAAATATAATATATATTGTTGATTTCTATTTTTTTAATACAATAACATCATTTGTGGATGTGTGGACTACAACAACCTAAAATCATTGTGATTCATTCATAGTTTACATGGAATGTATTAAGGATGCGTTTCATGAAATTATATGATTTATATGACAAAATAATGTTACTTTAATTACATTATATTTATAAAAACATATATTGAAGTTACATTACTTCTTTCAATATTACAAAAAAAAACAAAAATGGAATTCATAAGTACGTACGACCTACCGTCTCTATGAACATCATATTTTATTTCATTTATCAATATTTTATAGATTATTATAAATATTTTATGATAAATATGTATGATATATATATATCATGTTTTAAATTATTTAAATAAGTAAATGATAATATATTATAGAGGAATAGGAATAATAAGTCCAAACATATAAAAAAACACCGTTATTACACTAAACATAACGTTAACATGGAATTATTAATAAATGTGTAATATAAAGCCCTAAAAATATCATATATGGTATTATATATAAGTATATTTTTATGTGTTATATTGAAAAAATATTATATTATTATACTCTAGGGTATGACATGTACAGGTAATGACAAGACTTAAGGTAAGGGGATTTATAGTCTCACATTTATTTCTATAAGATTAATACCTTAATCACCTCTAATTTATTATTTTGTGGTGAATATACTTCCCATTAATATATTATATGATTCCAATAAATAAATTTGTGCATATTTAACTTTCAATTTTATTATCCCTATTTCATGTTCATGGTATCTCAAAACATACCAAATCTGTAAAGTAATTTTTTCTCAATTTCCCTTATTATAGATACATACCATGTTATGCACCTATATTTTTCTATGGGGTGTATATACAGGCCATTGAAATGTAATATCATTAATATACTTATTTGAATTTTATATTTATCATTATGTTACTTTATCCTTTAACATGTATTATGATTCAATGTAACCAAAGAGGTAATAATTTATTTCTACAATCAAATAATGTATCCGGATTATTTATGATTGTGATTCTATTGATGAAATACTAGAATAAACCTCTCAGGAAAACTCATGACTACTATCTTCTTTTGGTTATCAATTATATATTCATGTATTATTACAATTTTTCCACTCACTATAACATGATATATATAACATAAATATTTTCATGAAAGTCATGATTTATTTGACCTTTCGGTCAAAAATTCATGTTCTCTAAAAACCATGTTTTGTTACTATTGAAAAAAAATTATAATACGATCCTATTCTCTATAAAATATATCTTTACCCATGTTTCAAAATTTAAAAAAAAAATTAAAGGAATTATTATTATTTTTCTGATCAAGAAACATTTCTATACTTTTTTCTCTGAAAAATGAATGTTTATCATGTTTGAATATATCATCCATCACGAACATCATTTTTTTGAGTATCCCTATGAATGTTGGCAATAATAATTTGGTTAATAAATTACCAAATAATAATGAAATTCATTTGTAATGTTGTTTTCAAATATATTTTTTTCAAAAAATGCTTTGTGTTCAAGAACAATTTTAAATTATTTTCAAAAATTCCATTAATGGTTAATAGAGATATTTTCTAATAAAAAGTTTTCCAAAAAAGTTTTATGTTTTAAAAGTGTTTTAAAATGTTTTCAAGATTATTTTATAAGTTTTCATTGAAATTTTTTTCATGATATTTTCTATTTTCCATTATATGTTTTCGAATATATTTTTAAAGATAATTTTTTTCAAATGTCCTTATGTTCTAAAGAGTGTTTTTTAAATCAAAACACATATTTCCCTCAAGACATGTATTTAAATTATTTTCCATGGTTCCTTTATAAGATTAAAATTTGTATTTAATGAAAATTATTTTCAAAATGTTATATGCTTTTAAAAGTAGTGCTCCAAGTGTTATTTCAAAATTATTCTCCGTCTAAGATGACATCCTTACTTATATTTTAGGATTTTGTAGGGATATGATACAAGGAAATAATTAATATTACATATATGAATGGTTTAGGTTTTTATGGAATGATTTCTATGACACCAGTTCCTTTTTCACGAGTTATATGCTTATGAAACCCACTTCTTTTTACAGGTTATGACTTGATGAAATGATTATGAAACTTTTTTCATTTCCACAAGATAAGATATGATTTCATATATATGACACCCATTAACTTTAATGGGTTATGATATGATTGATTATGAATTTTTTGAACATGTTTTAGTGATTTCATGATGATATGTTCAGGAAAAATATATCATACCAATACATTGGGTAATGATTATTATCTCATGAGATAATAATGGGAATAAATTCGAAGGAATTTGACCCACTATGGAAGATGGGGAAATATGATCCACTATGGGATGTTGGGGAAAACTGATGTAATTTATGAAGATTGGGAAACCTGATCTCTTTCAGGGTATGTACTATGACTCGGGATTGTGGGGTGTCCCACCTATTAGGTGTACTCCCAAATTAAGTGCATTGATATGTTTTTGGCAACGAGATTTACTTGTTGATAAATATATTACATGTTTATTTTTATTCCACAAATTAAATGCATTTTTCCTATGATATGATCAAATGGTTCATGTTCAATATTATTTTGTGACTCATGTCATATGAATTACCAATAATTATGCCATTTATCATGTTTATGATCTTTAGTATGAGGAGTACGATCTACAAAATTTATGCTAATTTTCTTGTACCCTTATGTTCGTGTTATGTTTATGTATTTCTTTTATCTACCCTTACTGATAATTCATGGTCATTATTTCATATATTTACAATAACCATGTTATGAATAAGGGTTTTAATTTGGATTAAAAAATTTGATGATCAATAAATGAAATTTTGAAGACCTTTCACCAAACTATAATAATGTTTTCTATGTTTCAAAAGACGCTAATCAATTACGATCTTCAAGAATTAATTTTCATAATTTTCTGAATATTCATATAAAATGATCTAATATCCATGTATTTTAATCCTAGGATACTATTTTTGGTTTCAAATAATAATGGTATAGAAACATTAGAAACTAGGATGAGAAAACTTTAGTGATGTCCCAAGGGATATTTCTAGGGATATGTCTCGGGATGTATCTAAGGAAGAGTAAATGAATATGTTAATGATTTGGGAAATTTATTGGACTTTTAATAATGTATAGATTGAGTAGTTTCTTAAAAATTCATTAATATCTAAATACTACATATTGATGTGTATCTACAATATATATATATAGGCGTAACATCCCCAAAAAAATTGTATTGATCTGGACTGGATCAGGAACTAGTGAAAAACAATGAGCCTTATTGGACACCTATTTTGAAACTCACAAGGGATATTCATTTGGAATTCAAGAACAATTAAAAAACCATAATGATGGATTTTAATATAGAATCACTATGAATAATCTAGTATAATCATAAGGTCCCTTAGATTAATGAAGTATGTGTCATTATTTATGCATCGTAAATGTAATATTTTTCATTATTATGTGGTTTAATTCTATGATATGTGATTCTCACACAATTATCTTTATTTTATATCAATTCATGAAACTACAATGAACTGGAATAATATAGAATTTTATGGAAAATTTCTTGATGAGTTATCGTATGGGATGATAACTAGAATGATGGATTTTTTATTATTCCTAATAATTTTTCATGGAACACGATTAACAATGTGTACCTTATCAAACTATCTGACTCACCAGAGAGGAAATAGAAGGAGTTCACTAAGAGTTAGAGTGGTTAAGACCATGGTGGAAATAGGATTCGGTTTCCTCTATATCATGAATGTTAAAATAATCACCTAAGTCAATGAATTAAAGGGGGAGAATTTTTTTTACAATATAAATGAAGAACACAAAAAAAGTAACTACAAAATAAAAATGAAGGGCTTAATAAACACAATGGACTGCATTAGTATCCTCCCTAAGACATCATCAAAATTTGAATTCCTTAAGGTTTGAATGAATGATAATTATGCAAATAAATTTACCTAGTGTAATTCTTGTGAAGTGAAACATGAAGGTGGTATGGGTAATGGTTAACTTAAATATGATGATGAGACTATAGATGAAATGTGAATGGAAATAATTACACTATAATTGGATGAGTTAGCCCTATTAATCTATTCAGGATTAATATGAATAATATAAGTGTTCATATATTTGGAATCAATAATTATGAATTGTGAATTATATAAGGATTTTTCATTTTCTATTTTTTCTAAGGATTTACAATAATATATTGAATAGTTCTGATAGACTAGAAAAGTGATTTAGGTGAATGGTTATGTAAATGGAAAATACATTATTAATTATAATATAATAGTAAATATATTCCAAAATTGAGATAATAATGTTTAAATAAATCTGTTTAATATATAATAATTAAATTGTATGGTACTGATTACATCTGAACATATAATGGATTTTTTGACAAGTGGTTTATATATCATTGATGAAGTTTATAAAATATTTGTATTTAAGTAATATATCTTATTAACTTTTGAATAATAAAATAATCAAGATTTCAATATGGATTTATGTTAATTCATCTTATTATCAAGTTTCAGGAGAATATATGTTGAATGTATTGTCATGTTTTATATGGTAAAACCAAGAACAACCTTATGATTTATGAGAGATCATTGTTAAGTTTTTGTTGTTAACTTCTTACTTATTTTTTATATTTATTATCTTTCTAAATGGTTATATGGTTGACCCTTTATGGAATGGATTATGCTAATATTGATATTATTTTTTAGAGATTAATGTATTATGTCATCATGTCTGTATTTATGAATATTGGATAACTGTGTTAACCATATTATTATGTTTCTAACTAAAGACAGATGGAAGAACCTATCAACGTGATTATAGATCTCATTATCTATTAATGATTGAGGAATAAAAATTGCACCTTTATTTCATTGAATAATAGATGAAGTGTAAATTGAACAAGACACAAAAAAATGTGAGAATGTCCTAAAATCCTATAAGTATATATATTCATGAAAATTATTCAACATTAGGAAAAAACTTCATTAATTCAAAAAAAAATATAAGTACTTTCGTTTATGATGAATCAAATAGCCCATTGGATCATCATAGTTTTATTAAATATTTATTGTTAACTTTATCCTACCCATGTTATCTATCACTCTTAATTAAAAGATGATAGTTATATTTCACTTCAATTTCTATGTTTTTACTTCCCACCTATTTTCTCCATTGTGCAATCCTAGTTATGTGTTACATTGGGAAACTATTATGCTTCCAACTATTCCTTTTTAAATTATATTTTTGTATTAATTTATATTATGTAGGTTTCAAAGAAAGGAATGTTCATGTGTTAAACCATTGATAAGCAAGATGAATTTTTAGTGATGAATTCATTTTAATGGGGGTAGAATGTAACACCTTGAGATTTTGTGAATTATTTTTCTATTAGAATAAATTTAGTATTATTATATTTCACCCAACACTAAATATATATTTTTTATACAAAATCATTATGTCTAGATTGGGTTATACAAAAAACCATATAAATATTACTCTATAAACAACAAATATATTAGCATGAAGTACATGTAATTCTATGATTGTCTTGTATTACATATAATTCTGAATCACTCCTATATCTTATGTTACATCAAAGGTAATGTTTTACCAAACTATAAGTTTCTATTAATTGTATTTTTAAAATATTGTTATAGGTAATACCTAAGCATTAGAATGGAACTTATTAATATGATGTACTAAATTGAGAAACATGATTTAAAATTTTATATAAAATTAATCCTTTGGTTATCATTTAGTACACATGAATGTAAAAAACAATTTGAGAATATAGAAATTACTTTTCTAAGAAAACTATTCTTTTAGGTTTGAACACAATTTTATATCAATAAATTAAAAAAACACATTTGAATAATAATTAAAAGAAAATATAAATGTTATATATTCAATAAATATTTTTTATACATAAACAATGGATTTGAAAGGTATAAGAAAAAAATGAAAACAATTTTATGAATAAAAAGTTTTATTTTCCTGAAAGATAATTTTACTACCTTTTACTAAAGACCACATTTTAAATTTGTTTTTACACATATATAATTTTAATTTTAAATTTAAACTTTATTTTTTGAAGTGGAATAAAAAAATTACTTTTGGTGAAATATTTGTATTTTCTTGAGATGTTTTATTTTTTGATGAATAGTTTAGAATAGTGAAATTTAAATCAAAACATCATTTCATATCATTTAGCTATATAGTTAAATTATATTTTTTTGTTATTGACGATTAAACGTATAAATGTTTTATAATTAATCATATTTATTTCATTGTAACAAATTCCATACTAAAATTCGATTAAACACATTTCAATCTTTTAGACCTTTTCGCGTAAAAACCTGATGTTGTGGCACATTTGTGAGATTAATTTAAAATTAATATGAGAAAAATATGTGATTTTAATTTGGAAAAAGGGATTCAATATTATAAATAACCATAATTTATAATTTATAATATTGTAAAATTAGTTATTATCAAAAAATACATTAGTAAATGTGATTAAAATTATTTACATTTGTTACGAGGAAAATGAGATTAGAAAGAGACTAATACTTACAAATAAGAGAAAAAATGAACTAAAAACATGTTAAAAAATATATTTTATAGCTATATTTCTACCCTATTATCCCATATATCTAATTTTTACTCTTATTGGAGGCACTTTTCATAAGAAAAACGTGGGTGGAATTCCCTTTTAAAAAAATTACAAGAATTCCACTCCACATCCACCATAAAAAGGAACTCACTCCTCCCTTTTATTAACAACATTAAATCCATTTGAATCTCTCATAATCTAAAACAATAAATTCCCAACATCCCAACTTTATCCTATAATCCTCAAATTGGTCATAAATATAACCAGGAAATCCCTTTGTTGAAAACCAAGAAGAGTCACCATAAAAAGTGGTAACATCCGTCCTTAAGCTCGTTTGAATTATTTTGATTATCCCCCCCCCCAGTTATTATTATTCCAAAATTATATATTTACCACATTATAAATTATATAATGATATTTTTATTATTATATGTTTTATACCTACAATTACAAACTTTTCCATCAAATGGGTGATGAAGTTACCATACTTGTTTATGGCGAACTACCGCCTCACAAAATGATGATGTTTGATTTTGCTTCACCACCTCTAATGGTTGTAATTTATGATAGAAAATATATTTTAATCAGATATATATTATATTTTCTATATCATTATTCTTATTTATTTTACATAAACAACAACTTCATGCTTCCCATTTTATGTAAACATGTTAACTATGTTTATGGACGTGTAGACTACCGCCTCCTCAAAGAGATGTGATTTGTTCACACCTCACATGGAATGTATTAAGGATTTGTTTATTTAACTTATATTATATATATATAATAATCATTAGAAGTTAAATATTATATATATATACATATATTTTAATTAATTTATTTCAATATGATAAGAAACAAAACCAACAATCATATGTATGTATGGCCCTTCAACGTCAGGAATGGTGTATTCCATTTCATATATCTATCCTCTATATATTATTTTAAATACTAATATACAGATTATTTATTATATATAAATAATTTTTTATATTCAATAAATATTTAAATCATGATCTATCTACGAGGATCTAGAATGAAAATTCCAATCATACATGAAAAACATGGCATATATTTCCCAAAATTTAAAGGTTAACATAGAATTGTTTATAAAAAGTTAATAGAATGTCACAATAAAATCATATATGGTGTTATATATAGTTATATGGTAATGTTTTATATTTATAATAAAATTATAATTATTATACAAGAGAGTTGATCATGTATGAATAAATTTAATACTTATGGTAAGGGGATTTCTAGTCTCGCATTTATTTCACTGATATTTAGGCCTTACTCACTAGTTGTTTATTTTGTGTGGTGTATATACTTAACATGAAGATATCATATAATTCATATAAATAATTTTATTGGTATTTACATATCCATTTTATTATCTCTATTTCATGGGGTTCGAGGGAAAAAAGAAACCAATTGGTTTAATAATTTTGTCTCAATTTTCCTTCTTTGAGATACATGTCAATTTATGCACCTATACTTTTTTATGGGGTGTATATACTGCCCATTTATATTAAATATCATGAATAAATTTATTTTAATGATACCTTTATCTTCATTTAAAATTATTCATTCATGGGGATTATGATTTAATGTTACTAGAGTGGTAATATTTTATTGCTATAATAACATCATTTATCCAGATTTTTTATGATTATACATACATTGATGAAATATCTTGATCCATATAAAAATAATATTCCTTAATATTATTATCATATGTTTATATAATATAAATTCACGTATTAGCACTATTTTACCACTCTTTTTTACTTATTTGTTTTATGAAAAATGTTTTTATAGAAATCATACATTCTTTCTCATTTCTGTCGAAAATACATGTTCTCCCAAAACCATGGTTTCTGAAAATGTTTTAAAAAATTTAATATTATTATACAATTATATATAAAATAAATATTTACTTTTGTTTTAACATTTTAAATTTTTATTTAAATGAATTTTCTCATCATTTTTCGACTGATTCACTTTTTTATCCTTTTTTATAGTAAAAAAGGATTGTTTGGCATGAATATATTTTTCATCCATCATGTACATCATTATATGAAGCATCCATTGAAAGTCAGAAGATTAAATTTTTTAAGATTACATTTTACCCTTATAAAATATATAAAAATAATTTTTTAGGTTTTATTCATATAATAATGATTGAAAAAATGTTTTAAGTTCATAAATAGTATTAAATGATTTTTAAAACTTCCTATAATGGTATTCAAAGCTAGTTTCAAAGAAAAATGATGTATAAATGATGTATACATAAAAAAATTATAAAAAATCATGAATTTTATATGTTTTCAAGGTAAATTTTCTTCAAGTTGTTTTCCAACTTCCATTAGTATTTTTTAAATATATTTTAAAAGAAAAATGTTTTCAAAATTCACTATGTCTAAAAAGTGTTTTTCTTTTTCAAAGTGGAAAGGATATTTCCCTAAATAGATATTTTTAAATTATTTTCCTTTGTTCCTTTATATGTTTTCAACGTGGATTAAAATAAAAGTAATTTAAAAATGTTATATGTTATGAAATTTTATATTCCAAGTGATATTACAAAATCTATCCCCATCTAAGATGAAATCCATGGTTACAGTTTATGATTTACAATAGATATAATCCATTGGTCAACATTAAAATTATATATCTTAATGGTTTATGTTTTTATAACATGTTTTTTATAAATCTTATTTCTCTTTCATGGGTAATATTATTATGAAACCCGCATCGTTTTACGGGTTATGCATTGATTAAATGATTATGAAACCATTATTTTTCCATAGGTTAAGAAATCATTACATGTCTATAACACCCATTTCATTTCATGGATTATGATATTATTCTTTTTTTTGAATTTTTATAATATATATGTATGATTTCATTCTGATGTGGTTGGGACCTATATATCTATCTAATTAATTGGGTAATGATTTATATCTCATTGGATAATTATGGGAATCATGTTGATAGTTTTGATACACTATGGATAATTGGGAAACCCAATTTACTATGGGAAGATGAGAGACCAAATACATTATGGGATAATGGGGAAACACTATCCCTTATATGGAAATGAATGTTACTAGGTATGGTGGTGTGTATTTCCCAAAATGTGTAATTCCCATGATATTCCATGATATGTTTTTGGGACGAACCATTATCTAATACAGAAAGCTATTACATGTTTATAAGGTTACCATAAATTTTGTGTCTTATTCCAATAATATTCTCCCATGGTTTATGTTCTTTTTTATCATATGATTCATTTCATATGAATTGCTAATATTTATTCCATGTCTCGTGTTTTTGTTCATTTATATGTAGGGTAAGATATTAAAATGTTATTCTCATGTTCTTAGAACCTAACTAGAAATATATTTTTTATTTTTATATATCCTTATTAAGTATTATAGACCACCCCCTTCTTATGTTTCAATTCCCAAGGTTATGAAGAATTGTTTTATGTAGGGTTACAAAGTAAGAAGATATGAAAATGAGATATTTAACATCATTCTAAAAATTTAAAGAATGTCTTTCATGCCTCTAATGACACTAAACAATAACAAAACTCAGGCATCTATCTTTGTAATTAGATGAGTATTGATCTATAATGAAGTAATATATGTGATTGTAAATCCTAGGTATATAAAGATGATATTGAAGGAAATTATTATTCAACCTTTGGGAACTAGAATGGGAAAACATTATTATGATTCCTTTGGATATTTATATGGTTATGTCTAGTGACGTCCCTATGGAAGAATACACAGATTCCATAATGTTTAAGAAATTGTATGGAACCGTGGTATCGGATATAGAGAGTAGTTTCCTGGAAATAAATCTGTATCTAGATTCTTTATGTGGATGTGGATCTAGAAAAAATGTATACAAGGGAAAAAATTAGAAATAAAATATATTGAGCTAAACTCGATCAGGAACTGGTGCACAATATCGGGCCTTGTTTCACACATATTCTTTCACTCAAGAGGGATATGCTTTGATAATTTTGAAACACATTATGGATCATTATAATGGATTTAAATATGAAATTACTATATATAAACATGGATAAACCAAATGTTTCATAGATTAAATGAGTAGGGGACATGATTTAGACACTCTATAATTAATTTTTATAATGATTATGTTGTTTTCTTCTATGATATTTGCTGCTCAAAAAAATAAAATTTGGTTTTAGATAATTATAGGTACCAAAATAAAATGTATTATTTTTTATCATGATTGAGAATTATCATATGAGTAGTTAATTGGGATGATCGCTGGAGTGTAGAATATCAAGATCATGACTAAAAAGTTCTCATTGAACATGATTAACAAGGATTACGGTAACAAACTCTAGGACACAATAAAGATGATGTGGAAAGAATTTGCTAATATTTTTTGTAATTATGACTGTGGAGGAAGGAAAAATAATTTTCATTTATGTCAATAATGTGAAAGGAATAACCTAAGTGAATGTATTTTCATTGTGGAAAAGAAGTACAAAAATAAAATAACTATATGGGAAAAAATAAAGGCTTCAGTTAATGTAACAGATGGGAATATTGGCCTCCCTAAGACATCATCGAAATTTAAATTTATTATGGGTGGAATAAATGTCCATTAAGAAAATCATTGTCCCTAGTAGAAATCTTGCAAATATAAATATAAAGTTTGTACAAGAAATGGTTATATTATTGATGATGATTAGAATACATATGAAATGTGGAAGGAAAGAAGTATTATGAAATATGATAAGGATTCATTATCAATCTATTAATTATTAAGTGGAATAATTTAAGTTTTTATGTATTTAGATTCAAGAATTGTGAATTTTGATATATAAAATTATTGTTCATTTTATATTTTTCGCAAAGGATTTAAAATAATTTTTTTTATATTTCTGATAGACTAAAAAATTTATTTAATGGAAAGGTTATGTTCATGAGAAAAACTTGATTAAAGGAAAAATAAGGCTGAATATGTTACTAGTTTTTTGATAATAGTGTTTTTATATTTATTTTTTAGATATTAATAAGTAAATTTGATGGTAATAATCCCTTCATAACTGATAATGTATTTTTTTACACGTGGCTTAGGCTATCATTTATAAAGTGTATGACATTTTTGGATTTATGTAATATATCCAATAATATTTGGAATAATGAAACATGCAATTTTTTAATATGGATTTATGGTAATTATGGTTATTATAATTTTTTAAGAGACTACATGATGAGGTATTTTATTTTCTTTAATTTTAAGATTAGAACTTTCCTGAAAGGGAAAGCCTCATTTATTAGCAAAAAGTAAGGGAAAACATACAAGAGTCTGAAGATATGAAGTTTACATTGGTCCCTCTGAATAAAATAGAGAAGGTAATCAGGGATCACATCACACCATAAGAAGTCAATGCCATTGACGCCCTTATTTGAAAGACCATCTGCCATAGAATTCCTCTCCCTGTAGACATGAGTGTTGAAATAATTCATGGACGAAAGATGATCCAAGAATTTGTTCCACCTATTAGTAATATTCTAAGATAGATGAGAGGAACCATTCCTAAGGGCAATAAAAATATTAGTGGAGTCGCATTCAAGACAGATATTGTTCCAACCATGGTGATAAGCTTGCTGCACTAGTGACATAATACAGATCATTTCATCTTTGAGAGATGAAACAAGGCCATATGAACCATATATACAGCCAAGGATATCCCCCTTGTGATCTCTGAAAATGGCACCATAGATAGAGGGACTGGGGTTACCTCTCGAGGTGCCATCTGAATTGACATTAATATATCCCAAAAACGGCGGCTTCCAAAAACCACAAACAAACCATGGGGGGGCGAGGTCTACCCCTAACACCAATCCTATTGAGGATAGTGAAATTATGGATCGAGTTTGAGGAGTAGTGCATAAATGGTGGCTGGGAGTCCCGAATAGTAGCAAGAATAGCAGAAATAACAGCCGCAACAGTGAATTGGAAGCTTTTGGGGATCACTTTATTTCTTACGGACCAGTAGAAGTGAATTAGTTCTTCCGTTGCAACTTAAAATAGACTCTTGAGAAGGGGTGAAAGTGCATTCCCCTGCAAACTCATGATTAGCTCATGAATTGAAGAAACCCGGGGGAGGATCACTTCAAAAATATTAGCAACGACTTTCCACATTGAAGAAGCAATGGCTCAGCTTATGAAGAGATGATTGATGTCATCTCTGTGTTGATGACAAAGAGAAGATCAGAAACCTAGTGAGATTCCACATGCTTGAAGAAAATAGTCTGTGGGTAGCATCCCATGTGCCAGTCTCCATACAAGAATGGAGCGTGATGGCTTGATAAAATTCTTATTCATGTTTCCAATCCATTTCAAGCCAGGAGAGTTGCAATTAGAGTGCCTATATAATATATTGGATGTGAGGAATCCGTTGAAAGAAGGTTCCCAAGCCCAAAAATCATCTCTGGAGGAGAAAACATATTTCTCCACAATGCAAACAATGTGGTCTGGTAGGTTCTCTATACTGCATAGCTGGTCCTTTATAGAAGTGTCCAGATTTAGGTTATTTTCCTCACCCACGAGAGAGTTAATTAGGGGGTACCCATCCAATTCCCTTTCCGAAATTGGAGATAAGAGTCCCTAGAAACAAGCCATCTGGAGTGAGAATCAATAGATGCAATGACAGACTTAAAAGAAGGACACACCAAGGATCAGAAGTAGTTGCAGTTTCCTGTCTTGAGTTTATGCAGAAATCTATCCCAGAGAAACCCAAGAGGTTTAGTATTACCATTCACGAGATTCCACAAAAAGAGGCATGCATAGAGTCATTAAAGTGTCCAAGATTCTTAATTCCTAATCCAACCGAGTCATAAGACTTGCATTAAGAGTTCCAAGAAATAGTATCAATCTTTCTTTCCATCATGCTACCACCCCAGAAAAAGTTCCTAATTGAGATATTGATGCTTTTGATGATAAAACTAAGCCATTTATAAACCAAAAAGGAGTAAACCAACTTGGAAGTAATAACTTTTTTATAAAGTGTCCATTTGTTTGGTAAATGAAAACCAATAACTAATATATTATATAGGAGGGATCGATGTTAAGATGATTTAGTTAACTCTTTTATAATGATTTTTTATTTTTCATCTTTTTTAGGAGTTAAAAGGTTGATCATTTATGGAATGGTTTATGATAAACCTAGGATGAGGTTTTAGAGATTAAAATATTATATCACCATATGATGATTTATGAATATTTTATATCTTTTTCTAACAACATTTTTTGTTATATTAACCCAAAATATATGGAATGTACAATCATTCTATTTATGGAGGTCATGATTTTTAATGCTTTAAGAATGGAAAATTCACTTTCATTTTGGGTAATAAGATATGTAGTGGAAATTGACCAAGACATAATGAATGAAATGATGTCTTTAAATCATGTTAGTATATATATTCATGAAAATTATTAACTTTTGGAAAATTTATCCTGAAACCAAACATTTTGATCTTATTACCTTCATTTTCAATGAACAAATGGCCCCTTATATCATCATAGATATAAGGATTTTTATCATTAACATTAACCTTCCCATGTAATCTATCACTCTCCATCAGAACTTGATAGTTATATTTCTCAAACATGTCAGTGGTTTCACATTCCACTATTGTTATCCTATATGGAAGCCAAGTTATGTGATACTTTGTGTTTCCATTTTGTTTTCAACATTCCCTTTTTAAAACATTTTTTTGTATTAAATTTTCTGAGGTGGGTCTCTAAGGAAATTTTAGGTATTTGTCCTTTGATAACTGAAAAAATTCTTGGGTGAAATTCATTTTAAGGGGGTAGAATATAACAACATGATATTTTGAGAATTTTTATTTTCTTATAAATTTTCCATTTTGGTATTTCATATAATATTTAATATATCTTTTTTTGAATGAAATAAATATGCGTGGCTTGAATTATGTGCAACCAAAATTCATTCGTGTGATATAAGAAGCAATTATATTATCTTATGGTACATGAAAAACTATGCTTCTATGGTATTAAACACAATTTGAGTCATTTTGAAATCTTATGTTACACGTAAGGTCATGTTTTACTGAACTACAAGATGTTATTAAAAATATTATTATTAATATTACTATAGATACCACCTAGACAATGGAATGTTAGTTATGAATAATATTGACTAAATTGTAAAAATATTACTTACACTTGTATATAAAATTAATCTACCATTTATCTATTAGTTTAATTGAACGTAATCGTTATTTAAAAATAATTACATTTCCTTTCAAAGAAAACAATTTTTTGAGGTAAAAAAAATATTTTCTCTCAATTTATTAAAAAACTATAGATTTTTTTCATTTAAATATATATGTTAAATATTCAATTAATATTTTTTACACTCATTCAATATATTATATATATATTAGATAAGAATAAATACAATTTCATGAATGAGAATAAGTATTTCCATAAAAGATAATTTTATATCCATTAAATGGTGAATTAATTTTATATATGATTTATGAAATAATTATAATATTTATATAAAACAACAAAATTCAATTTTGGATGTTTTATTTCAAAAAATATGTTGTCTGTATTTTTTTATTTTGATGAGAAGTGTCATTTTTTAATCAATAGTGAAAAACACTGCATTTTAATACAAATTTGTTTTTCTTTTAATTTATTTACATTGTAAAGTTATATTTTAGTTTGGTTTTAAATTTTAATAAGATTCATATTACATCAATTAATAAAATTTAGGTTATTGGAACCAATTTCATATTGAAATTTGATATACAACATTTCAATCTTTTGGACCTTTTCGCTTAAAAACACGATGTCATGACACATCTAAAAGGTTAATTTTAAACTAATTTTTTCCACCCATGTAATTTTAATTTGGCCTAATCTTCCCATATTTATAATCAGCATACATTTTAATTTCTAATATGGTAAACCTAGTTTTTAAAAAAAAAATGGAACGTAATTAAAAATAATTACAACGATTCAGAGGAAAATTAGCTTACCATGGGACTAAACCTTACACTTAATGGACAAACTGACCCATTAACATGTCCAAAAGATAGTGTGTGGTCATATTTTCACGATGTCCTCCATTTTCTGAAATTATATTCATTGTTTAAAAAAAATCATATGAACAACTTGGGTAGAATTTTCTTCTAAAAAATTTACAAGAATGTCACTCATCTTACACACTAAAAAGGCACTAACCCCTTATATTTATTAAGACCTATCAAGACATTGGGATAACCCAAAATATTCTCAAATAAGCTCAAAAATACCTCCCTTTATCCTAGAATCCTACCAATGTCAAATAATATAACCATTGAATCCCTTTGGTGCAAACTAAGAGGAGTTATAGAAAGAAAAGGTAACACCCTTCCTCGAGATCCATTGATTTATTTTCATTATCCACACCACAAAAATTCTTATTCCATTATTATATAAAAAACTATAAAAAATATACTATGATTTTTTTCCAAGGGTTCTACTCTCACATTCACACAATTCCAAATAATGGTTAACAAACTTACTGATTTTTTGTACGGTGAAGTACAACCTCTTGAAACGATTTTGTTCATTTTTTCCATTAACACGTATCATGGTTTGGAATTATGATTAAACTCTATATTTATATTTAATATTTGGTATTTTTTATTTCTTTATCCTTTTATAATTATTAACAATTATATACATTTATTCATTCCATGTTTTTTAAATACTAAAATTTCATTTTTGAACGTGTGGATTACCAACTCCTCAAAGTAATGTGATTTGGTCACAAATTACATGGAATTTATTAATTATGGGTATATTTAAAATATATTTTATATATCAAATAATAATTATAATTTAATAATGTTATATAAATATTCATACATTTCAATTACATTTTATCTTTTAATATAATAAGAAATTAGAAACAATATATATGTGTATGTACGATATGCTACCTCTATGGGTGATGTATCTAATTTCATATATCGATATTTTATAGATTATTATAAATATTTATATACTAAATCTTTTTAATCAAAAAATTGTTTTTTTAAATTCATTACAAAATTAAATCATGATATATGTATTAGGATAAATAATAACATGTCAAAACATATACGAAAATCAACATGGATATTACTGGAATCAAAATTTTAACATATAATTTTCAATAGATAGGAAATATGGAGTCCCAATAAAATCATATATGTTATTAGATATAATTATATGTTTCTATGGTAGATTTATAATACACTTTTTTTTGTTATACAAGAGGGTTGACCATGTACAAATAAAGTAAAGACTTAAGGTGAGTGGATTTCTAGTCTCACTTTTCATTCTGTGAGATTTAGGAATTACTAACCACTCATTTAGTTTATGTAGTTTATATAAATATCATAAATATATGCTATTATTTATATAAATAAAATTTTGGGTATTTACATGTACATTTAATTATCATTCTTTCGGGATGTTTATGGCATAAAAGTTTCCCAATCAGATAGTTAATTTTGCCTCAATTTTCTTTCATTGAAACAATTGTCTTATTATGCACATATATTTTTATATGGTGTGTATATACTACCCATTGAAATATTTTATCACAAATATCCTTAATTTATTGAAATTTTATGCTTCATATAAAATTATACTTTTATAGGTATTATGATTCAATGTTACCAATGTGGTAATAGTATATTACTAAAATCACATCATTTATCCAAATTGATTATAATTAGGCTACCATTGATGAAATATCATTAACCTGCTCTTCATATAATCCATGAAGCTTCTCCTTCTATGGTTATCTATGATCTAATCATGTATTATTATAATGTTTCCACTATTTTTTAATTATGATAATAAATGAATTTTTTATGAAAATCATACTATATTCCTCCTTTAGGTCGTAACAATGTGTTCTCTAAAAACGAAGTTTTCTAAAAATGTTTTAAAATGTAATAATATTATACAATGATATATAAAATAAATATTTACTGGTGTATTACCTTTTTAAATAAATTTTTTCAAAAAATTTTTTTTTTTCATTTTATGATCTAGGTGCCTATTTAAACTTTGTTGTCATAAAGGGGTTGTTTAGAATGTAGGGATTTATCTACCATCACAACCATCGTTCTATAAAGCTTCCATTTAATTCCTAAAAGGAGGATTTTTTTGAAGAAATTGTTTTCCATAATAATATAAGAATTCAATGCAATATATGATTATTTAAAAATGAATGGTTTTTATAAAAAAAATATGTTCTTGATGTGTTTTAAATGATTTTCAAAACATGAATTAAGGGGTGTCAAAACTATATTAATTGAAAATATTTTTAAAGAAATAATGATTAAAAGGAGTTTCAATTTTTTTAACATCCATTTATATGTTTTCATGGAAAAATCTTTTCAAGCTATTTCAAATCATAAATTGTATATCTTGAAGGAAAATTTGGTAAATTTTTTTTAAAATATAATTATGTTTTAGAAAAAAAATTCAAAGTGGATAATATTTTTCCCTTAAGAAGTTTTTTTAAATGATTTTCCATTATTAGTTATAGGTTTCCAATTTTCATTTAATGAAAAGGATTTTTAGAATGTCATATATTCTAAAATTTGACATTCCAATTTATATTTACAAATAATTTTCCATTTATGATAACATCCTTGGTTATAGATTATGATTTACTTGGGAAATGATATATGAAAACCATTCTTGGTACATCCCTAAATGATTTATTTTTTTATGGCATGATTTTCATAAAACCCATTTCTCTTTCATTGATTTTATTCATATAAATGAGATTCTTTATTATCTTATTAATTGATTATGAAATTTGTCTTTTTTATAGGTTATGATATTATTAAAGTTTTATGAAACCCGTTTCATTTAATATTTTATAAAATTATTATTATTGAATTTATGGAACATGTATGTATGATTTCATTGTGATATGGGTGTGACCTATATCTACCTCTGATGTATTGGGTAAAGATTTATATCTCATTAGTAATTTTAAGAATCGGTTCGATAGGTTTTATCTGATGTGGAAGATGGGGATACAAAATCTACTATGGGAAGACGGGGAAAGCTGATACACAATAGCAAGATGGGGAATCCCGATCCCTTAAAAGAAAACTACATTGACTGTGGATGGTGTTTTGTCCCACCTAGTAGTAGTAGTCCCCATGATGTGTCATAATAAGTATTTGGAAATGAGCTGTAACTTATTAGGATATATTTTCTATGTTTATGTGGTTACCAAAAATTATATGTCTTATTTATATGACATAATCACATTGTTAAAGTTCATGATTATCTGATTATTAATGTCTTCTAAACTTCCAATCATTAGGACACATCTCATGTTTGTGATATTTTATATGCAGGGTATGATCTTCTAATGTTATACTCATGTAATCATACCTGTATGATCATGTTATGCTTATGTATTTCCTTTATTTACCATCACTAAATATTTGATCTCACCCCTTTATTATATTTCCTTTACATTGTTTATAATGAATTGTATTAAGTTTTAGTAATAAATGGGGAGTTCTTTAATGGACATATTAATGATATTTCAAAAAATGGTAAGGATGTTTCCATGTTTCCAAAAGACCCTAAATTGTAACTATGATCAGGTACTTATTTTGGTAATATTATGAATATTTATCTAAATGGTTGTTATTTACATCTATGTTAATCCTTGGTTTCTACACCATCAGCTCAAATGTTTAATAAATGATTCCCATCATCTCACATGTCTTCCTTATAGTAAATATCCAAGTCAAGCCACACAAAAACATCATGGAACATAGACGAGAGGAACAATATCAAAGTAGAGTACCCATGCTCTATTAAAATCATAGGGTACCACTAGAGTAATAAATAGAGGACCCATTCACTTCCTAGAGGGTCGTTTTTACTGTAATTTATGAGGACCCATGCAATCACTCTACATTAGTGTTCCACAAAATTAATCAGTAGAGGACCCATGACTATCCTAACTGGAAGATCCACTATTATGGTTAGTAGAGGACTCATACTCATCCTAGATAGAGGGTTACTCTCTAGTATTTAAGGACCCATACCTCAGTTCCATATGTGGGTGACACTCAGTTATATGATAGATAACACATTCCCTTCCCAGTTTGAGGGTTCTATTCTCATCGTCCATGACTCACACATTGACTCTATTGGAGGGTGCCACTTGGATAGAAGATAGAGGACCCATTTACTTCCCAGTAAGAGGGTTACACTCTCACTATTTGAGACCTATAACATGAATCCACAGATGGGTTCCACATAGTGGGTAAGAAGAGGAAACATTCTCATCTCTGCTAGAGGGTGACACTCTAATGTCCATGGTGATCCTTCCAGATCACTACCATCATCGAGTTTTATATAAAGAAGAATTAAACTTTTAAAATATTCAATAATATCTAAAATTACAATATGGAGGAATACATCGTATTCTATGTGGAAATACAATTAGGAAAACCTACTCAAATGCCAAAATATGAGTCATAACGAAGGATATAAGGGATGTTTATCTTTCCTCAAAAAGGAAGAAGGGATATATGACATGTGAGGTGGCCCATATAATGTTTTAAATCACTACTTCATCTATCCATATCCTTTTATGTAAAGGGATTTATATTCATGTATCCATAAATTATTTAATGGGATTCTATATGTTGTGTTTAAGAGACTCTGGGTTCTACCAGTGGTCCCTAGCCGTGTCTGTATATCCTACCAATATCTATGTACATAGTCACACAATGTATCCTTTCTTTCCAGTGCACATTTACTACTAGTGTACATACAGGCCCTCCAATAAGGGTTTTACACGGAATGTGGGGGTCCTAAATGGAATGTGATACTTTCCATCTCATTAAACACAAGACACCACAATCAATTCCCTACATGTCGTGTATTCTTCAGAGGACACAACGTGTAGTTATGATTTTTCCTAAAACTAAGATCTACACCCTCACTATAAGATCAATCTGATCCACTTTGTATAATTCATCTTATTCACAAAAATTAGAGTTTATAATACTTTCTCATCATTTCTTGAAATCTGATGGCCATAAAATGATAACAATTGATCCACAGAAATGTGTTGTGTGACCGGCACATCTGCCATCATTCTCCATTCCAACCTAGATCTTATAACCAAAATATTTATCTCTCATATGCCCCTAAAACATCATGATCCATACCCTTACCATATTTCCTTTCATCACACATGAATTTGAATTTAATATGGGGGTCTGACTACACTTGATCTGACCCTGCTGTATCAAACAATGGTCATTTATCCAAATGGAAAAGAACTTGAATCTTAGATGGAGAAAAGAAAAAGATAAAATGGTGAATCATTCATTGGGAAGAATTATTTTATAGAGAATCCATGTTCAGAAAGTTAGCTTGAGATAAAATGAAAAATAATATTCAATTGAATTAATCAATTAAACCATATATGTCGGCACATGAAAGGCGCGAACATGATATTGATCAATGAAATGAGTGTAATGATCAATAAATTTAATAAATTGAATAATAATCCATAAATTGTAGTGTAATATCATGTAATAGACAGTTCTTCGTTCAATAAGATTCTCACTAAAGTAGAGGAGGAATCATTGTATTCATTGTGCCTTGATATTCCTGGATCGGGTGTCTCATCATCATCAAATCATGATTTTCCAATATAGGAGGAAGATGTAACATATCAAGGGTCCTATAGTTATATGGTCAACCCTGTAAAAATATCCATAATAGTTTATTTATAAATGAAATTTGAATTAGGTTAATTAATTGATTAATTAAAAATATTTATTTATTTTACTAAACACACCCACCCACGGTGGTGATATGCAAACACCCAGTGTAGACCTTTTTTGGGTTGTACCTTGGGTAAACATTGAATTCCAGAATGAACTATGGTGTTAGATTTCTAATTCAAGATTCAGTTTAATATTTATTCTATTTTCAATAAGATACTATATGTCTATAAAAAAAATGGTATTCTTATAAAATTAATTATAGCCACAATGGGCCTCAAAATCGCACACCGTATTAGTGCCTATATCTGAAAATATATGAAGAACTATTTAGACACCATAAAAGGAAAATTGAGTCTATACATCATTCTGAACATTAGGATTTTTATCCCAAAAATGAAAAAAAGTAGCAAAAAACTCTGGATATTGAGACCTCATATAGTTATCCCACTCATAGGATATCTCCTACATGATCATGTGTTTCCATAACACATAAAAAAAGGGATAGTTCATCTATATAGACTCAACTCTTATAGATCATGCATCACAACTAGGCGCTCCACAAAATTGGCATCATCCTCATTGTCCATCATGCCCCCATTCAATTATGTGCGAATGGTTATTCACGTATATCCTCAGTTACAATGCATGGAATATTCCATTCACCCTATCCAACAATGGGGGTAGGGAGAGGTAGTATCAATCCTCTCTAACCCTATACAAGATATCAATTTTCCTAATGAGTGATGTGAATATCTTTCCTCCCCAGATGAATGTCAAAAATAATTATCGTGGGGAGACAATCATGAAATGTCTTCCTCTCTACTGAAACTACAATGGTCTATGAAGTCTATCTGGATATGATTTATTCCTATTGTCGTCCATACTCATCCACTCATGGATGATTTTTACCTTCTATATCATCACCTAGTCCACCACTATACCCACATAAGATGCCACTATAATATCTATCTAGCAAAAGGGTGAATATTATGGTCTCCGATATAGGGCCTCAAAATGTTCCATACTGATAGTAGAGTAGTATTTATTGTTTTATGCAATCTCTAACAATGTAAAGTGATCCTCCAAGTTCCAATCAAATTCTAACACAAAAGGCCTTAGTATTTCCTCTGAAACCCAGATATTGCTTTTTGATTACCCATCTATTTGGGGGTGAAATGTTGTACTCATCCTCTTTTAGTTCCCAAATTCCATTCATTAGACTCTCCACAACCATGATGTCAATCATAAATCATGATTAGAGAAAAGTTATGAGGGAAAAAATGATGGTGAATAATATCCCAAACATACATCTTCCCCAAACTCTCCACATATCCCAAATAAATGATAACATGGATGTGTGGTTACTACATGAGTTGATCAAATATCACCCATACGGAATTGTTACCCTCCCTTATCCACAAAATACATGTCAAAAAGTCCATGGATATGGAATTACATTTCCATTTTGGTATATAAAGGGCATGAAACAAATTTTCTAGAACTTGGTGCTTAGACTTCACATGTTGGTAGGTGTGGAACTATAAAATCAACTCAGCAATTCTATATTTTGTACCGGCCCACCAGAATCTCTACTGAATGTCTCTTTTAACCTTCCCCACACTATTATGTATACCAAATGGATATGTGTGTAAGTACCTCATCTCCTCATCTTGCATTGTGACTAAGACAATCATCCTTCCCAAAAAAAGGATAAAGTGATTCCCTAATTTAGAAATTCTGTTGAGTAAATATTCTAATTATAAATTGTCACGAAAGACCTCATAGTAGATTTCTCTCATCTAGGACTCTCTCCAATTCTTGAGAGGTAGAGGTTTCAACACCATTTACTGAATAAATGTTTCAACCTCCTACACCATTAGGGACATATACAAGGATGTAAACTATTCAATACCTTCCTACGCCAATTGATCTAGAGACATTAGACTAATGGAATCCTCCACTACATTTTCTACCTTGGGAGGAAAGACTATCTTGATGTCATAGTCCAGTAAGAACTCAAACCAGAACAACTATCACTGGTTCATGACCCTCATCATGATGACTTACCTAAGAATCTAACGGTCTTTGTAAACCCTCAAGCACTCTCCTAGATGAAAGTGCCACCATATCCTAATTACAAATACTACTACAATTCCACTATTCCCAATGTCACCTATTTCTAATCATGGTTTTCCAAATGCCATAACCCATAAGTGATACCAATATTCCACTGAATCAGCATGAATCTGAGCTCAGCTCATGAGTAATCTTAATAAACTAAGTATTCCATTCCCTCCCCTAGAGTTCATAACATGCGAGTGATCATCAACATTAGCCTCAAATTCTAGAAGTCCCTATAGAACTGCTCAGTCCAGATAAATGACTATCCATTCTATATTAGGGAAGTTAAATGGAATGATATCCTAGATAAATATTCTAGAAACATATGGTAGTAACTTTACAAGCCATGAAAACTTGGTAAATATGACTCTCTCTTTGGTGGTGATCGTGTTGTTGAGCGCATCAAATTAGTTGCTTAATTTTGGATAGAATTTCTATAGTATCATAGCAACTTCTAGATGTCGTGATGATGGGTGATTTATATTCGACATCATAGCTAAAACCCACAAATGGAACACACGAAGAAGACAATGGGATGTCTAGGTTTGTATGTTATTTCTTTGTGATACTAAAACATAAATGTAAATGACATTTATAGTGATTATGTGAGTTCAGATGACCAATATGAACCACAGAAACACCACAATTGAATGAGGTAAGAAAAAGGTATGAACAGTGTGTGAGAAATCACATGAAAGGGTACCACAAAACATGAACATTTGAGTATGAGCATAACATACTACAATATAACTCAATTATATAAAAGTGAGGATGAATAAAAACAACATTCAACCTTGAATTAAAAATATCATTCAACATAATACAAACATAATTCTCAGGATTACATCACGTTCCTCCCTGGGAGATTACAAGGGGGTTTAGAAATCCATGGGAGGGAAGGAAGAAGAATATTTTGAATTAGAAAATCCCATAGACTACACAACTTATATGGATGATTGGAGGACACATTTGCGACTAAAAAAAGGATGCACCCTGCCTCTTGGCTGAACTCTCAAGGGGGATCCCAAGGTTCTATTTTATAAGAAAATTGGAAGTTGGTTTTGGGCACACAGACTTCTTAAAACCATTTGTCCCAAATGTTTAGGCCATTAGAATATTGAATATCTATTTTAAAAAAAACTGGTAAGTTTTATCCTCACTGCCTAACTATCTCCATAATAATTTGTCATCATTAGGGAAATTTTATCCCTAGATATGGACAGATTACTAAATTCCTCTTTTGACCTCCCACATATTTGGTGTTCTAGAAAGATTAGGTCATTTGGGACACTTTATGGCATAATTGGTCTTGGGTTACATCATAAGCGTTTTAGAACATTAAATTTTGGACCATAACCTAAAATATGAGACCATTTGGATGCAAAACAATTTACTAAACAGACACAATAGTAGACTAGCCTTCAGGGATCCATGATATTTTGGCCCATTTTTCGTCCACTTTATAACAGGCCCTCCAAATCATATCCTCCTAAATTTTAATTATCAATAAAATTATAATTTCACTATTGAACAGTCTTAAACACAAAATAATTGAATTAAACATGGAGTGAGATTCGTTTTTATACATGTAATTTTCAATACAAAACAAATTTAATAAATTTGTATACGGTTCAAATAAAACAGTGAATCATGGTACGATCACACCCCCACACCTAAAAAATTTCAAACATGGGAATAGTATAATATCTTAATCATGTCTCGTTCCTATATCAAAGGTTTGAAAACATCCAAGATTTTATTGAAATTAAATTCATCATGTCGAATTTAAGGAATCTTTTTTCCAATCATTTTTCTTCTCTAACATTCAAATTTTTTCAACTTCATTTGTTCACCCATGAAACATGTCACAACCTACCACACTAAAAAAAATTCCTCTTCACTCAAAGAACAATTGAAATTGGATTTATGCTCTTTTACTAGAGTTTAAGTTATCTTACCATAAGTTTTCTTAGATTACCTTTTATCTACTATTATAAACTAGTGTGCTATTAAAGAGTGCTTCCAACATGTTGTTCCGAGGTTCAAGGGTTGGTTGGATTTAATGTTTAAAAATCTGAGGTAGAAAAAGAGTGTTTAATAACTTCTGTACAAAACTTGTCAAAATTTATCATGTTTTCACAATAAATATACACACCCAACCCCTCATAATGTGTATCACCTACATCTCACTCTCCTAATTTTATATTTTTGTAGGTCACAACCATGTAATGAATAATAATGATTAAACATCCTCTTTTCCTGATTTTTTTATTTTTTTCAATTTAAAGAACAATTTTTTTAATATGTCATTTTTTGGGGGTAAAATGGGAAACATGTGTAAAACAATGATGTAATATGTCTTATGAATCCACTTCCCAATGAAAATGTAGTCACCCTTTGTATAAACCCATAACAATGATTCTCTCCCCAGAATTACAATGGAATCACCCTCTCAACCACACTTGTCGAAAATAAAACAAGAATATACATAAGAGATGTGTAGGTAGGGATATTTTCACTTATAATGTGGATACCTAACATGCATTTCATTGTCTCTATGGATTAAAAAGGATAAAATGTCCAAGTGGCCAAAAATAGTGGTTAATTGTAAAATGGGATTTTCAATGTACAATTTCCTCTATCATGAATGTAGCATACTTGAATCTTAGGGATTCAAATAGAATCAAAGAGTGTTCTAGTTTCTCTACAAGAACTGAGACTTTCAAGAAAGTGATTAAAAGGAAAAATATGAAACAAATGACTTAGAATATCTTTTGGGTAAGGGATTAACATATTAGTAAGTTCTAATGAGGCATGTTTTTCAAAAATCCATTAAACACCTAAAAATGATTAGAAAATAAAAATTCTACAAAAATATTACATATCAAAATTCATTTGAAAACATTTTTTTAAAGCAATGTAATTTTCCACACAATCTAATCAAGCCTAAAAAATCATTTTGGATATTCTTTTTATGATCCAATTTCATTTCAAAAACAAAATAATGAAAATGAAATCAAAAGTGAAAACACAAAAAAAATTATATTTTTTCTATTTTATTTCATTAATTCTAAATATGACATGTCACCCTCCCCCACACCTAAGAGTTACATTATCTTCAATGAAGGTGTTTTATATTTATAGACATGTAAATAATGGTTGGGAGAAGAGACATCCTGGTATGTGGTATCTATCAGTTATATTTTCTCCACGAGATTATTTGTAAAATCCTTATAGAAGGGTTTGAACCTCTTACCATTGATAGTAATACTTTTTCCACTATTCTCATTCAAAACCCGTATAGCAGAAAAAGGCTAAACATTAGTAATGGTATAAAGACTGAGCCATCAGGAACAAAGCATACCTGGGTGGAGCATTAGCCTGGAATTATACATGAGAACATTCTCACCAATATGAAACTTCCAATCATGAATCATGCTATCAAAAATATCCTTTGTATTCTATTTATAGATCTATGAGTTCTCTTACACATCACATAGAATTTCTTCAAACTCTTGAATCTTCAGCTTTCTATAATCACCTGCATCTGAAAGATTTATATTACATTGTTTAACATCCCAAAATTCATGGTGTTCTACCTCCACTAGTAAGTGACAAGACATTCCAAAAAATAATCCTATATGGTGACCTTTCGTATAGCATCCCGCCTTTTTATAACATAACTTTTCATTACATTTTACAAAAACGAGTATATTTAAGGTTTAACGTCTTGGAAACCAGGAACATAAAACATGAAAACATAAAACATTCTTTTTAAACAATTGAAATGATTCTCCTTATTTTCATCACAGGTTCATTACTACATCTCATAACCTGGGGACATACATCAAAAGAAAGGGTGAGAAGAAGGCCCAGTAAGGGAAACAAGGGGAAACATTTAACATGTGAACTTGAGATACATCAATAAAGTCATGAAAAAGAACTTTAAGGCATGAGAAAGAAATCATGAGGAAAATCATAATAAAAATAGTGAATTTCATAACTTGACGATGTGTCCACATCATTTAACATAGAAAATAATTTCTATTTCACCAAATTCCATCCCCAAGATGTCATTAAAAATTATCAAGGTTATTCACCAAGGGGTTGTTAAAAATGGTCATCTCTAGAGATTAAGTCTTTACCTTATGCATTAGAGCACAATCCGCGAGCACCCTTAAATTTTCCTTTATTATCATGTGATCCACATATATCATTATCAAAAATTTCATAAATAACCCATATACCATAAAATAAATGGGTTTCCTTTCATAATAATAACGTTTTAAAAAATGCTTTAAAGACATGCTCTTTATGTCACTTTAAACCCACGGAAAAGGAAAGAGGGTTTCATGTATGTAAATCCCAGAATTTAAAATATAACATTATAATATTTATGTGAATACCTCTATAGAAGAAATTTTTTTGAGTATTCACTTAATAAAATAAAATAATTTGAGAAAAAGAGAGAGGCATTTTGAGACAAAAATTCTGCAGCATAACGGCTATGTTACAGGGTTTTAGAAAATATTGAAAAGAGAGGGGACATGGGTAAACCACTCATAAATGATCCATAAAAAAGTATAGGGACAGAATATAATGGATATAAGAACATGGTAATGAAATTTGAAAGACATACCATATGAAATGAAAAACATTGAAGGAAGACAAAAATAAGATTTCTCTTATGAAAATTCGACAGCCTAACGGCGTCACTTAAAACTTCAAAAAAATGAATTGATGAGATCAAATAGGGTCTCTCATCATATTAACATAAAATATCAGTATTATAGATATATATATCCTATTCCGACATAATAAAAAGGAACTTGAAAGACTTGAAATGAAAATATATCTTGCAAACGAGAAGGGTGAAAGAATCCATTAAAAATTTGGTAGCCTAACGACGCCACTTAAACATTCTTAAAATGAATTGATGAGAGAAAGAGGGTGTCTCTCATCATATGAAAATGAAAAGGACAGTAGGATGAACATAAAATAACATCCCCTAACAAAAGAACATGGAGCATAAAAGATATGACATAAAAGAGAGTACTTGGAAAGAAAGAGAGAGGTAGGATCCCTTACCTTGAAGAGAAACTTCAAAATCTTGATGTTTGAGACCTTGGGAGGCTTGATAGCACCATTGGAAGACTCATTTGGAGGTAAAGAGGGAATAACATCATTGAGGAGGATTTTGGAAGGGAAAGGATGAGATAATGTCTTGGTATTTATAGGGGGAGTGAGGGGACAAGGCATTAATGGCCAAGGGACTCCTCATTGGTGGTATTGGAAACACCAAGGGCTTTACCTTGGTATTTTCCCATGGTATTGGCCCCTTGGGACACCTCATACCTTATCTTACTATTCATAAGTCGACCATGTTGATTATATTCTTAATACATCATCTAATGATGTCATAAAACACCTGTAACTTAAAAACTATATTTTCACTATTCACCGAAAATTCAACTTTCTCAGAAAAAACCCAAAATTTCAGCTTAACCAAATATCGATGCTCTAATTTCAAAAATGAGCTCTATTTAAAAAATAATAATTTATTTTTTAAATAAATACACTATTCACCAAAAATTCATTTTTTTCAGAAAAATACCCAAAAATTACCTTAACATAATATCGATGATCTGAGTCAAAAATGAAATCCATTTTATCAAATAAATTTTCTAAATATTTTTAATTTAATTCTTAATTAAAAAACAATATTCACCAGAAAAAACTAATACTTGACTAATAATTTCTAAAACCATTATTTACCTATTTTATTGAATCACATTATTTAATCAAGGTGCCTATATTATATTAATACTTTCTCTACGTGAGATTACTAATCCATTTGGTCACATTACTAATCCTAAGCGTAAAATCACTATTCATAAATTACTATTCACTAAAAATTAATTTGATCTTGTTAGACTCTAAATTTCTTACTAAACACATTTGCAGAAGACCATTTTTTGAAAATCAATACACATCATTAATTATTTAAGGTTTACCAAAATATTTTAAAATATCCTTTTTTCAAATTCATCAATAATAAACATCTTACATTTATCCGGACATTTGAAAATTTATAAACATCACCATAAGAAGAAAACACAATTTTATTTATCTAAAAAGATTACACAAAGCAGTTAAGGTCTCCTTACGTAGCCCTTTATAACACCAACATAAGACCTAAGTGTAGGGTGTGCTAAGGTGAGAGAATCTGAGGGAGGCTTGGCCAATATTGGACGAGTGGTAATTTCTATTAGTTTGAACTTCTCGTGAAGGTGATTCTATTGTAGCTTCATATGATGAAGTTTGGCTTGGGTTTGCTCCAGTGCAAAGCCCAGTGGTGCTACCTCCTTCCCAAGTTCTATTAGATGGGCTTCGATTGGCCCGCGACTACTGGATGAGGCCATTGAATCTTCTTTCTATATTGATTAACCAGGATCACTTGTATTTAGAGAAAATAATCACAACATTTAGTTTCCAACGGTCATATTGACCAATGGTTATATAACAGTCAAAAACCCAATTGTCTCATTTTTATTATACTCATGTTATCAAATGAAACAATTTTGTTGAGTATAAAAAATAACACCCAAAATTACAAAACAAATTTATTCAAAATTTCGGGTCATTACATTTTTCCCCCCTTAAGAAATTGCGTCCATGCAATTTTTAAAAAAAAATGGGCTTTGAAGTTTCATTAAGAGTCCCACATTGGAAAAGGAGCCAGTAAAACTATTACTTTAAAAGAAAAAAGGGATGTACAAAGGTCACCATAGTTAACCCATACTAGGATTCCATATAGGAAAACATGGACATGGAAGGGAAAACAAAAGGTCAAGTTCTAAGGGAGAGTGATAGAAAACATGATTAGGATAAAGTTAACCACAATAAAATCACAAACTTATGATGTTTGTAAACGGTCTTTGATTACCCAGTAGAAAATGTAAACCAACAATGTTTTTGTTTTACATTCCATTTAATAATTTTGAGGAATTCATTTACTACATAGAATAAAAACATAACTAAATATACATACCTTCAAGAAGAGTTTCATCCTTTAATAAGTTTCTACAAAAACTAATCTTTTCTCCAAATGATGAGCATTCAGAAACACTTGGTCCCATCAAAAGCACAAGAATCATCTTCTAGAGAATCACATAATCCACAAAATAATAACTATCCATATTTATACATTTATCCCAAAAACAGAAAGTGTAAGATAAAACAACTCTTCAAAAAGAAATAACCCCATAATAAGGGAAACTACTTTTAAATCTTTAATATTCCACGGTACTATCCAAAGTTCATCATAGTCCATTCCATAAATAACTATCCTTAAAATTCCACAAAATAACCCAAACTAAGATTGAAACCCAAATACAAGAAGGATTTGATAGCATAGTCTTCCACGATAAACTTTATCATTCATCTCCAAACAACATCAACCACTCATAACATCTTATAACAAAAGTAACTAACCTAAATTTTTTCCCCCAAGATAGGTTAATCATTTTTATAAGTAACCTAAATTACTATAAGTTCCCCTTAAATTCATAGATTCTTCAAAATATATGTCAAACTTTACTCCACAAAGGAAATACCATATTAATTTATTTACCTCGATCATATAGGGTTCCCAAAATAGTGAGCGTCTTCCAAAATAATAATCATCTTGTAATCCCCTAATCACCTTTTTTTTAAAAGAACATATTCACTACATCAACATGTGGTACATTACAATAGATATTTTCCTTAATGATATAAAACCATTTTAGGTAGTGACTTGATGTTCTTAGAAAACATTAAAGATATTCGCATAGGGCACGAACAAAAATAAAACATGACATAGACAATTATTGCGAAGAAGTTGCATGTACTTTAGTCATCATGATCCATCTCAACATAGGTCTTGAATTGTTCCCTTGTCCTTGAAGATTGTTGATGATCATCATGCTTCTCATCCCTTACAAGAGAGTATTTCCTTGGATAATGTTCAACTTCTCCACATTTACCGCATTGAACAGTATAAGGTAAATTAGATTGAACTTTATCTCTATTCATCACATTATCCATTTTTTTAATGAAATTGGTTACTTTATGCCTTATCTTCCCAAACGGAAAGCATCTCTCGGCTCCTTTGGGACATTCTCCTTGGTGCCTCTTCCCACACTTTTTGCAAAAAATAAATTGGGTCTTTTTTTCCTTATCAACTTTATCAGATGAATATCCTTGAGACTTTGTCTTCTTCTTCCTTGATGAATTTGGGCATTCAACAATTTACCAATTATTCATTGTGATTTTTGATAGCTAGTTTGTCATAATCACAATATGTTTAACTTGATATCTCATCATCTCTGTCACATTAATAGGGAAATCATCACATTTCCTATCACATTTGTTGTTGGGACATGTTTTTTCATTTCCCGCCATTAACTAAGAAAAGAAAGTATAATTAGGGGCTTAAATACTTATCCAATAATCATGAAAAGGAAACTTTAAGCATAGAAAGATAGACTTGTAGAAGAAAAGTATATCATAACTTGTGATCCCCTAGGTTACAATCTAGTTTATCCATGATCATATATTCTTATGTGAATCTTTATTTTATTTTATCTTCGTTCCTTTAATAACGGTTCATACTAAGCTTATGAATTTACCAAAGCATATCCCTGGGGGTGTCGTAACCAAAAGTGAAGAAAAGCCCGTTGTCGCGTACTAGTTCCCGATTGATTCTAGCTCAAAGCGGTGTTTTGGGGTTTTACCCCTATGTACATATGTGCCAGAGCCACCTCTACCTGCTCATATCCAGACATGGATGTATTTGCTTGGCAACCCCTTACTCAATACTCATCAAAATACCCGGAAGGTTTCTTATATTTAAACTTTTATATAGGGTTCTTCCTAAAGTTTTCATATCATAATTTCCACTAATAACTAAACCATCATTTGATACCAACTATAGCATCATGCCTTTTATAACATAACTTTTCATTACATTTCACAAAACCGAGGATCTGTAAGGTTTAGTGTCTTGGAAACCAGGAACTTAAAACCTGAAAACCTAAAAAATTATTCTTAAACACTTGAAAGGCTTCTCCTTATGTTCATCCTAGGTTCATTACTGCATCTCATAACTTGGGGACATACATCAAAAGAAAGGGTGAGCAGAAGGCCCAGTAAGGGAAACAAGGGGAAACATTTAACATGTGAACTTGAGATACATCAATAAAGTCAGGAAAAAGAACATTAAGGCATGAGAAAGAAATCATGAGTCATATCATAATAAAAATAACTTATTTCAAAACATAAATATGTGGCTACAACATTTAACATAGACAATAATTTCTGTTTCACTAAGGTCCATCCCCATGGTGTCATTAAAAATTACCAAGGTTATTCCCCAAGGAGTTGTTAAAAATGGTCATCTCTAGAGATTAAGTCTTTACCCAATGCATTGGAGCGATATCAGGGTGAACCCTTAAATTTCCCTTTATTATCATGTGAGAAACATATATCATAATCAAATATTTCATAAATAACACATATACCATAAAATAAATGGGTTTCCTTTCATAATCATAAATTTTTAAAAATTGCTTTAAAGACATGATCTTTATGTCACTTTAAACCCACAGAAAAGGAAATCTGGTTTCATGTATGTAAATCCTAGAATTTAAAATAAAACATTTTGATATATATGTGAATAACCTTGTAGAAGAAAGAGCTTTGATTATTCACTTAATAAAATAAAAGAATTTGAGAAAAAGAGAGAGGCATTTTGAGACGCAAATTCTGCCACATAACGGCTATGTTACAGGGTTTTAGAAAATATTGAAAAGAGAGGGGACATGGGTCACGCACTCATAAATGATCCATAAAACAGTATAGGGATAGAATATAATGGATATAAGAACATGGTAATGAAATTTTAAAGACATACCATATGAAATGAAAAACATTGAAGGAAGACAAAAATAAGATTTCTCTTATGAAAATTCGGCAGCCTAACGGCGTCACTTAAAACATCAAAAAAAATGAATTGATGAGATCAAATAGGGTCTCTCATAATATGAACATAAATGATAATTATTATAGATATAGATATCATACCACAACATAATAAAAAATAACTTGAAATACTTAAAATAAAAATACATCTTGAAAACGAGAAGGGTGAAAGAATCCCTTAAAAATTCGGAAGCCTAACGGCGCCACTTAAACATTCTTAAAATGAATTGATGAGAGAAAGAGGGGGTATGTCATCATATTAGCATGAAAATTACAGTAGGATGAATATATAATAACATCCTCCAACATAAAAACATGGATCATAAAAGATATGACATAAAAGAGAGTACTTGGAAAAAAAGAGAGAGGTAGGATCCCTTACCTTGAAGAGAAACTTCAAAATCTTGATGTTTGGGACCTTGGGAGGCTTGAGGGAACCTTGGGAAGACTCCTTGGGAGGTAAGGAGACCAGAACTTCATTTAGGAGGATTTTGGAATGGAAAGGTTGAGATAATGACTTGGTATTTACAGGGGAAGTGAGGGGACGAGGCATTAATGGTCAAGGGACACCTCATTGGTGGTATTGGCTAAACCATGGGCTTGCCCATGGTATTTGCCCATGGTATTGGCCACATGGGACACCTAATACCTTATCTTACTATTCATAAGTCTACCATATTGATTACATACTTAATACATCATTTAATGATGTCATTAAACACCTGTAACATAAAAACTGTATTTTCACTATTCACCGAAAATTCAACATTCTCAGAAAAAACCCAAAATCTCACCTTAACCAAATATCTATGCTCTGATTTCAAAAATGAGCTCTATTTTATAAAAATATTTTTCTAAATATTTTTAATTTAATTTTTAAATATATACACTATTCACTGATAATTCATTTTTTCAAAAAAATCCCCAAAAATTACCTTAACATAATATTGATGCTCTGAGTTCAAAAATGAAATCCATTTTATAAAAAAAATTCTAAATATTTATAATTTAATTTTTTATTAAAAAACACTATTCACCCGAAAAAAACTATTTCTTGACTAATAATTTCTGAAACAGTTATTTACCTATTTTATTGAATCACATTAGTTAATTAAGGTGCCTATATTATATTAATACTTTCTTCAAGTGATATTACAAATCCATTTGGTCACATTACTAATTCTAAGCGTAAAATCACTATTCATAATTACTATTCACCAAAAATTATGTTGATCTTGTTAGACTCGAAATTTCTTACTGAACACATTTGTAGAAGACCATTTTTTGAAAATCATTACCCCTAATTAATTATTTAAGGTTTACAAAAATATTTTAAAATATCCTTTAATTTTTCAAATTCATCAATAATATACATCCTATATTTATCCGAGCATTTGAAATTTAACAAACTTCACCATAAAAAGAAAAAAACAATTTTATTTATCTCAAAGGATTACACAAAGCTGTTACGGTCTCCCTATATAGCCCCTTATAACCCCAGCATAGGACCTAAGTGTATGGTGTGCTAAGGTGAGAGAATCTGGGGGAGGCTTGGCCAACATTGCACAAGTAGTAATTTCTATCAGTTTGAACTTCTCACGAAGGCGATTCCGTTGTAGCTTCACATGATGAAGTTCGGCTTGGGTTTGGTCCAGAGAAAGGCCCAGTGGTGCTACCTCCTTCCCAAGTTCTGTTAGATGGGCTTCGATTGGCCCGAGACTATTGGATAAGGCCATTGAATCTTTTTTCTATATTGATTAACCAAGATCACTTTTATTTAGAGACAATAATCGCAACATTTAGTTTCCAACGGTAATATTGACCAATGGTCATATAACAGTTGAAAAACCAACGGTCTCAATTTAATTATACTCATGTTATCAAATGAAGCAGTTGTGTTGAGTATAAAATAAAATAACGCACAAAATTATGAAACAAGATTTATTCAAAATTTCGGGTCATTACATTTCGATTGGGGTTTTAAAAGATGTATGGTACACCCAAATGGAATCATCCAAGCATAAATTTCAGTATTTCCTATTTGGTTTATCTTTTTTTCTATGATTCGTTTAACTTCTTGATTTGTGATTTCTTCTTGTATGTTAGTTTGGGGGTGATTTTCAATGTAAACATTATGATCAAACCCAAAATTATGGAGAAAATTTTTCATGTTGGGGTTGCAAAAATGTGAACCCTGATCACTAATTATGATTCTCGGTAAGCAAAACCGACTAAAAATTTGAGACCTCATAGAATCAACAACCACTCGAGAGTCATCGATCTTAGTGGCCCCAGCATAAATATTTTAACAAAATAACATGGGCTATTATAGAATTTCGTTCTTCTTGGAGATATTCCTTATGAATTGACATCGACTACTTGACTTTCAATATTAATGTGAATCCCAATACAATGTTATCTAATAATGTCCTGAGACAAGGACCTTTCGAGTGGTTCGTTGAAAACCAAAGTGGCTCCCACAAGCCAAGGTGTTGCAGAAGGTCAAAATAGAGGTGAACTCATGGTCAGGGACACACTGATGAACTACTTGGTCTGCACAAATTCTCCACAAATATGGATCATATAAAATGTACCACCAAGAATCATGCTTAACTCTCTAGGATTGTGAAATGATTAAATCAGTGGGGACCCTAGATGTTGCTTGAAAATTCAAAATGTCTGCATACCAGGGGTAAGGACTATTATATCACAATAGTTTTGATGAGGGGAGATTTCTTTAATGGGAAGGGGTGAGTCAACATTATTGTACAATGGTGTGGAAATCCTTCTAATGTGGTTAGCTACTATATTTTACACTCCTCTCTTATCTCTAATCTCAAGGTCAAACTCTTGGAGGTGGATCATCCAACAAATGATGCAGGGTTTAGCTTTAGGTTTCTTTCAAAGGAAACAAAGGGATGTATTTTCTGAAAAGACAATGATTTTTAACTTGATAAAATATTAATAGAAATTTTCCATGAAAAACACAATTGAAATAAGTTATTTTCCAGTGGTTGGGTATTTTTCTTAGGAATGGTTTATGTAGGTGAGGAATACACAATGACATGATGAGCCTTCTCAACCCTTTTTGATAAAACTTCCCCAACTGCAAAGTTAGGGGAATCACACATAATCTCAAAGGTGATATCCCACCATGGTTGTTGGATGACTGGAGGTGATGTGAGACTTCTTTTTAGTGAAGTGAATGTATCCTCATAATTTTTATCAATCACAATCTCTGAATCTTTTTTTAATAATTGGGACAAGGGATGTGCGATCTTACTAAAGTCTTCAATGAATCTACGGTAAAAACCAGCATGACCTAAGAAATATCAAACCTCACAAACACATTTTGGATATGGAAGGGTTGAAATTTATTCAATTTTTGATTTAACCACTTTCGTTCCCTCTTTTGAAATAAATATCCCAAGAATTATCCCCCATCCAACCATGAAATGGCATTTTTCATAATTTAATAGATGTCCTTTTTCTGGGTAACGATGAAGGATAGAACCCAGGTGATCCAAATAGTCATCAAAGGAAGTTCGATAAGTTGTGAAATAATCCATAAAAACATCCATGAAATTCCACAGGTCTTCATAAAAATTTCTCAACATACATCGCTGAAAATTACCAGGAGCATTACATATTCCAAATGTCCTCCTTCTATATGAAAATGTGCCAAATGGACTGGTAAATGTTGTTTTTCCTTGATCCAAAGGGGCTACATAGATTAAAAAAACATAATATCCATCATGGAGACTATAATGGGACTTACTAGTCAGTCATTCTAGTATTTGGATAATGAAAGGTAGGTGAATGTGGTCTTTCTGTGTGTCTTGATTCAGTCGATGGTACTAAATACAGACTCACCAACTATTTTTCATGCGTGTTTGAATGAATTCATTCCTTTTATTTGACACAAATTTTATTCTAGTTTTTAGGCACAATTTTCACTTGGCTAAACCATTTACTATCAGATATAGGATAAATGATCCCCGTTGCAAGTAATTTACTGACTTCCAAATTTACCACTTCTTGTAGAGTGGGATTCAATCGGTGTTGATGATTTCTTATAGTTTATCATTATCATACAAAATTGTATGTTCCATACAAATAGATGGGATAATCCCAAGAATATCCGCCAATGTGCACCCAATTTCTTTTTTACACTCTCTCAAAAGGTTGAGCAGTTTTGATTATTGATATAGAATGAGGTTATTGGAAATAATGACAGGAAGTGGGTCAATTCCCTCAAGATACACATATTTTAAATTAGAAAGAGGTGGTTTTAATTCCAAAACCAGGGATTTTTTTTATTGAGGTAGGGGATTTAGGGGTAGTGTGGTCTATGAAATTGTTTATCTGTTCATGTTTATTCTCTAAGGATTGAGAATCTATTGATCTGAGATTTTCAGAATAATCGATGGTCATGGGTACCTCAGAATGAAAACACACATCAATTAAATCACAAAATTCACACTTTTCAAAACCCACACAACTTTCAAAACATGAATCAAAACTCCAATCATCCAAAGGTGCAGAATTGGAAAATGAATTATAGTATGGGTTGAGGAGATAATTGTGTTTGTTAGCATCATTTAAGAGAACTTCTATTGAATAGATAATAAGAGTGGTGTGCTCTTACATGGGGAGTTTTATAGCCTCATGGATGTTAAAACATTCCTTTTATCCTTCGAACTCCATGGACAGTGTACATTTATGAACGTTGATGATCGTCTTTGTGGTTTGAGGAATGGCCTCTTAAGTATGAGAGAAGCATGTCCTTGGGTTTATGTATCTTCCATCTCAAGAATTTAGAAATCATTGGGGAAGATGATATTCATCACTCTTACAAGGACATCCTCAATCACTCATGTTGGATGCATAGTACTCTGGTTGGAAAGTTTCATGATAATTCCTATTGATTGATGTTCTCCAACATGCATAGAATTATACGTAGAGTGAGGCATTACTTTAATGGAATCACCTAAATCCAACATAGTATCAGAAAATAGCATCTACCCTATGGTAAACAATATTTCAATTGTGCCTGAATCCTTGAATTTGGTTAGAATTACAGTTCAAATCAAAGCTGATACATTCCTCTTCATGTTTTCTCTCTCATTCCCCTTCATCCTTCGCCTATGGGTGCAATGTTATTTAATAAATTTTAAAAAATGGGGAATTTCCGTATCCAATAAAATTATATAAACATGAACATTTTTAATTGTATCAATTATTTAATTATAAATCCCATTATCCAGTTTTTTTCTAAGATTTAGGGATACTTTGGTGGAATGGAAGAGGAATGGATTGTTCATTCTAATTATCATTGATAATTTGATTACCATTTTTATTTTTTTTCTTCACTGGAATCTTTTATGGGTGGAGAAATAGTGTCTTCATGTGGGGAATTACCTGTTTCATAGAATCAGTAGAAGGATAAACTTTTTTACCAATACAATGTGTAATTTCACATACATTTCCTTTTTTATTTGTATTTGAAATGGGTTGGGATGGTAGTTTTACAGAACCATTCATCTTAAGATCACTGATGGGGTTTTTTAATGGTCCTTGTTGAGTTCGTTGGTCTTGAATAGTCGATTATGTGGTCTGTTGGAACTAGAGGTTTTGGGATTCCATTCGTTTCACCATATCCTTGAGGCTTCGTTCAGATTAGAGAAGAGGATGATTTTTTTTGAGAAGTTGAATGATAAGTAGGTTTCATACCTTGGCCTTTTTAATATGAATTCTTCTTGGGGTAGCTTGATTTTCCTATTTGTCGGTACTAGGGTTGTGCTTTCCACCCATTATTTGGATTTGGACAAAATTGTTCCTTATTGAATGGAGGTGCTTATTGGAATGGATGCCCTGGGAACACGGCTGCACAAGACTCGGGGATATCTTGATGTTGTGGGCACAAATCAGAAAAATGAGTATTGTCAGAACAAATACCAGAATTTGAAGAAACCTAATGATATTGTGAGTTACCACGTGCTTGAGCTAATTTCATTATAAGGGTTTACATCCCATCATTCATGTTATCTAAAAATTCTTTATGGATGAATTATTTACCTCATAAACTCCTTGGGTTTGTGCAATAGATCGTGTACCAAATTGTTATGCATTTCGATCCATATCGTTTATTAAGTCAGGAGCAGCGGAATGAGTTTTGTCATCCAAAGCACCACCATATTCTATATCAAAAATTCCATGATAAATGGGGATATGTCCCTCATATATTTATTGTATTAATATTTTTTCACTAATTTGGTGGTTGGGAAGCTTGAGAAAAGTCATTTCAATCTCTCTTAGTAATCATGAAGGGTCTCTCCTTCTGATTTCTTAATGCCACAAATTTCTTTACTAATTGATGCAGTTCAGGAATCATGAAAGAAAATCTCTAAAAGTGTATTCCCATGTCATTACATCCCCCAATAGTGGTAGTAAAATAGTATATCCAATCTTTGGCTACACCATCTAGGGAGAAAGGGATGGCCCTGAACATGATTACGTCCTCAGACACATTTTCGGGTTTCCTAGTGAAGCCCACTATGTGAAACACAATATGGTTTTTATGAGGGTCCTTGGTGAGAAGACCATGTAATTTTGGAAGAAGGTGGATAAGGCCTGATCTCAACTCAAATCTGGCTTCTTATTTAGTATATTGGATGTATGTTCCTTGGTACTCCACATCTAGGGTGGTCAGTTCTTTTAAAGTTCTGTTATTTGTATCCATGATTCTTGGGTTTTGATTGGGATCAATTTTTAAGTGTTTTAGGACCACTTGAGGTTCCAAAATATGTTCCTCAATGTTAGTTTATTGACCTACTCTAGATTCTGTGATTTTTGAGTGATGTGTCTTTTCAATTTCATGGTCAAATTCAAGAAATTTTTCTTTTTCTAATCGGGTCATGCAAATAAATTGTGAAGTTAGTTTTTTTATGATTGAATATGGATATAATAACTTATGTAGGGTGAATGGAGAGTAAAACTTTATACTACATAATTTTATAGAGATGTATGGAGAAGAAGAAGAAGAAGAAGAGATAGAGATATGTAGAGAGAGAAAGATCACAGTAAAACAACCAAAAACAGAAACAGAAAATCAAAACAAAAACATTCAAAGAGTGGTGGGGTATTGAAAAGAATATATATTAAGAAGTAAAATAAATAAATAAATGTAAATAATGAAAAAATGATCCTGGATCCCTGGAAACTGTGCCAAAATTTGATCACGTTTTCAAGCGCATCAAATTAGTTTCATTATTTTGAATATAATTTCTGCATTATTGCAACAACCCTGGGTCATTTCTCGACAGAGAAATAGATTATTAATTACAAAATGTGGTTCTGATTATGAAAGTAAAAAAGGGAAATTTGGGTTATTAATACTTGGGTTTTATGATTTAATGTGACAATAGAAAATGAAAGTGATAAAACAAAGTAGAAATAAACAATGTTAATTAAATTCAATCAGCCTAGGGAAGTCTTGTGATGATCATCCTTCATCGAATCAAGTTAAAGGGTATATATCATTTAATACCTAGTTTATAAAACCTAAAAAAATAATATTATTTATTTTATTCTAGAATACCTCCTAGGGTTCAGTTGAAAACACACAATGGTTCACCTGACACAGCCGATTATTGGGTTATTTGTGTTCGACATAATAACTGAAACTCATGAAGGCAACAAACGAATAAGTTGATGTGTTGTTCAGGTTTGTATTCTATTTATTTGTGATAACATATAATAAATTTACATGAACTTTTCAGTGTTTATGTGAGTTCAATTGACCAATATGAACCACACAATCACCACAATTGAATGAGGGAAGAAAAAGTGACGTACAGTGTGTGAAACATCACATGAAAGGGTACCCCAAAACTGATCATTTGATATTGAGTATAATATACCAGTTTAAAAATAAATTATATAATAATATAGGATGGATAAAAACAACATAAAACCTATAATTAAATAGATCATTCAATATAATATGAACATGTATCTCTGGATTACAGCACATTCATCCCCAGGTGATTACAAGGGATTTAAGAATACATGGGAGGGATGGAAAAAATAGGATGATGAAGTAGCACATCCCATAGACTATATAAATTCTAACGATGATATGAAGACACCTCTAGGACTCCAAAATGGCAGAACCTTTCCTCCTTGCTAAACACCCAATGGGGATCCCAAGGTTCCATTTTATAGGAAAATTGAAAGGTGTTTTTTGGCTCACATATTTCTTAAAACCTCTTAACCCACACATTTTAGCCATTAGAAAATCGATTCTCCATTTTAACAAAACTAGAATGTTTTAGACCCAAATCCTGGATATCTTCACCAAAAAATGGGCATCATTTAGACATTTGGATCTGAATATATGTACAAATTACAGAATACCACTCTTGACTTAACCCATATTCGGTGTTCTGGACAGATCTGGTCGGTTCAATCCCTTCATGGAAGAATTGGGCTTGGTTTATTTAATGAGAGTTTTATCCCAATATATTTGGACTGTCGCCCAAAATATGAGCCCATTTTCATGTATGGAAGTTTCTAATCCGGCACAACAGTGGACAGGTCTTCATGGGTCCATGAAATTTGGGACCATTTTTCATCCACTTCATCACAATCCCTCCAAATCATCTCCTCCTACATTGTAATTATAAAAAAATCATCACTTACATTTTTAATAGTGTTAAACACAAAATAATTTAAATAAAAATGGAGTGAAAAATTTTATTATATTTTTAAGTTTCAATACAAAACAAGTTTAATATATTTGTATAAGGGTAAAATAAAATAGTGAATCATGTTATTATCAGGTTTCTCCCATGAAAGAACTTCATCGATTATCATTAGGTATAAATTCAAACCATTCTAAAAATTACATACCCTATGATGTGAAACACATGAATCTAGATCTCTAATATTGAAAGCATTCCCTAAATATGGTTCTCCCAATGAAAAACTAGGTCAATTCTCAAGTGCTCCAAATGATCATACTCTAACAATGATTATAAGAGTATATAATTGATGAATAAATCCACAAAATAGTCTAGGTATGGATGGAATATTTTTATCATAAAATCCATAAACAAGGTAGTGGAATTTTTCGGACAAAATAAAATCACTAGGAACTCATAATATGTACAGAAACATCGGAATGCCTTCCTTCGAATATTAGCCTCGTGTACATTCATCTTGTGATATTTGGACCAAAGAACAGTCTTAGAGAAACATGTCTCACATTGGAACTATTAAAAGAGATCATAAATCGATGTAAATGGTTATATTATCATTATCATGGCCTGATTTAGGTGATGATAATCCATGTAAAGTTGCATGCTCCCATCCAACTTTTTCATGAACAACACTATAGCTACCCATGTTAAAAAATGGTCTGGATGAAACCCATATCTCAAAGATCAACTATCTAAAGCTACATATATCAAAAATATGTAGGTTACATTTAATATTATATACAATATATCAAAGTATTCTAGTGATGTTAGCCGATACAAAACTCCATATAACATCTTAGAGGTAGTCCCCAAACATCCTCCAGCAAGACATCCATATATTACTCCACAACTGATGGTATCCTGATGCCTGAAGATAATGGTGAGACAATTTACACACACACACACACTAATTAATGGGTAATGGGAGTCATCATTCCTATCACAAAATCCACCCATTCATCAATGATATCTTTCTCTCCCATAATGGATAATCATATCCTGTAAGTTCGAAGTCATCTGAATCATTTGCACTGAAAATCAATCTTTGATCAAACCATGTAAAACCATTCCATACCCATGATTATGTCATGGATTACCATCATGATGACCAAAATTTTCCACATGATCCTCTCTCCCAAATTAAACGCTCTTACTACTGAAGGAATAAAAATATAGAAGAGACATTCCTTGTAGAAACCTTAAGACAAACATGTCAAGATAAACCTCAAATGGGATATCCAAATCATAGATTATGAGTAAATAGATTAACTAAGGACGCTAAAATATGTCAAAAAATACTATGGAAGGTTCATAATAAACCAAAATCATACCAATATTTATATTTTGTGTTGATGGGTCATACAACTCTATAGCATGCAGCTATCTACCGCCTCATTCACAAGCCTCACGAGCCTAAAATGAGACACCTAGGGGTGGTGATTGAGGGATATGATATCATCATAGGTCACCCAAATATAATATTCTTAGAGTCCCACCAACTCCACTTATATCTCTTCCTTCATGGGGGACACCATTCCCTCACCTTGGAGATCCCTGATCATGACGTTGCCTTTTCCATTGCAGTTGGTCAGTTATCTTCCTAGGCTTCTCAACATGTTGATTTAGATAATAATGTATATAGTCACCTCTCCCATGAAAATAATAGAACATACCATCTTTGAGCTTCTTTGATCCTGTATACTACCCTTGACCATGTTCTTAATCCCAATAATAGGAATATTTTCTATGCTAGGATCCTATCGACTGATGACTGCTAACTATTACAGAAGACTAATCCAGGTAACACCTAGTGCCATCTACTGCTTCTAGGTGTACATCTAACAAAAACACCTCCTTAAAAATAGCATTATTCAACTGATCAACATAGGTGGTAATGCTAAAGGGAACCACAGTAGCCTAGATATATCATCTAAATCCCTAATAAAACTCACGTTCATGGAAGCATCTATCTTTGATCGTGTCAATGTAGTACCGTGTGAGGTCTATAAACATCACAACATAATTAGACACTATCACCCCTCCCTAATACAGCTCTAGGAGATCATGAATTTAAAGAAAGTGATAATAGGGGAGTATTACTCTTTATAGAAAACCTATTGGAATTTAGGCTGCAAGGGTGTTGACCCATCGTGCATCTGGGTAACAAGACTCCAGTAGTTCCAAACTACTCTATGGAATTGGATTTCATTCACACAAACACCTAATCCATCAGATTATAGATTATCATGAAATCATGGATCACTAACTATATCCAATCCTCTACTTCATAAGGATCCTCCTCGCCGCACAACATCAGCAGCCTCTGGAACATGAACATGCAAAGGGTGTTAAGCCTATAAACATCCTCTTCCTCCCTTTCTTGTATGAGTTTTTGTTCGAGAGGTGTGGGTGATACAATATATTCACCTGGAGGATGGATCTTATAAGATATACCCTAAACGGATGCCTCCTCCCTCATCATAGAAATTCCATGATTCAGTATAGAAATCCAATCTATATATCATCATAGTGGAATCCTGAAAATTAAATCAAGAATTACCACAGTTAGATAAGCATTTTTATATAATGAGTAGCTTACTCAAGATGGAAAATATACATCTATATCCTATATGATTCATTTATCATTTATCCTTTTAAATAATTTATTTTTATAAAAATTTAATAAGTAGGTAGTCACGATCATATTTAATTGATACATCATCCACCAAACAACATACTAGATTCCATTTCCTGAAATCCTCAGTAGAAAATTTTTAAAAATTATTCCCGAATTTAAATCAAAGTAATAATTAATGGAATTCTAAAAAAACCATCCCAAGTATAAAATCACCCTTGATACCAATATTTCATGACCCGACATAATGGTACTTGAGTCACAACAACCAAAATCCCACCACTATTGGATAAGGGCTACTGACAAGCATCAAAAGGCATATCAACCATGGAGAGCATTTACCAAATTAACCTATATAAACACACCCAAAAATATTATTGAATAAGTTTCGATGAATAATAAAATAAAATTTTTTCCAAAATAATAATATAAAAAATGATTTTGAAATTCTTTCCGGTGTGCAATAGTACGACAGTGTGAAGGGAAAAATAAAAGTGAAAAATTCATGCTCAAAAAAATTATGCCATGAATTGATAAAACAACAATGTAAATGACATTTTGAGTGGTCCCTACTCTTTATCTCCAATATCTAGCCACCATACATAGTTACATTCCCCATATATCACTAAGACTATCTATAGTCATTTCTAGCATGTCTGTCATCTACATAAGACCCGACACGTGAGGGAAATTCCCATTAAGGGCAGAGTATATACATTCACTATTAGAATCCTTGAATGATGAAGGGGGAGTAGTTAGAGAATGAATATATTGATCCATATCTCTACCCAAATAAATAAAAAAATCTGATCACATTGATATATATATATATAACCAAACCAATGAAACCCAAATGAGATTAAAGGGCATATTTATATCACATCCTAGCCTAGGAATGAGTTCCCTCAATTCAAGGTGTCCATCAATGTAGCCCAAAATCTCATGAATCTTCCCATTAGAAAACATCTATATTAAGACACACCTCTCCATTATGATGCATAATCATGAGTCATAATCTAAAAAGTATAGTTCACATTCCCATGTACAATAGGAGGGTGAAACTCAATTAATTGATAGAGGATACAAGCCCTGTCTAATAGGATTGTTCCATTATTATTGTAGAGGACCCATTACCTTGCTCCATAGAATGGTGACACTCATGTAATCATTGTTAGACCCATTCCCATTCATATTGGAGAGTGAATATCTAATGTTAAGTTTTGGACCCATGGATATATAGCTAAAGGGTTCTACTCTAATGTGTCGAGAATATATACCTTGTTATGACAGGAGGGTTCCAAACAGATAGAAGATAGACACCTTGGCCCTACCTAGCATTAGGGTTCCACTCTAGTAGTTGAGGACCCATACCTTGACTCCAAAAGAGGGTGCCACTTGGATAGTTAGTAGATGACTAATCCACTTCCAAGAGGAGGGTGCCACCATCATAGTTTAGGATTCATACCCTAAATTCAAAATACATTATACTTGGTGGGTAGGTAGGGGACACATTTCCATAAAACCTCAACAGAACCACTGTAAAATACATATTGATCCTTCTAGTTCCCTTCTTCCATTCATTGTCACCGGAAGAATATTACCACCTGGAATAAATAAAATCCTATCTCAAAATGACCCTACAAACTATACTATCATGTTTTATATTAATAAAACTCATTATGAGATTCTAGAAAGATAAAATTTGAGTTCAAAGGAAAAAGACACAAGAGGATGAAGTTTCCTTAAAAACTAAGAGTGGGTACACTATGTATGAGGGGACCCACACAACATGTGTCCCTTCACCTTCATTGATTTGTGTCCCTACCAGTACATAGAATTATAAACTTGTATTCTTAAATGGTGTATAGGGAGACTACACAACATGTACAAGTTATTTGGTGTCTTTTCCATGATCCCTGTCATTTTTTGTGTATCCTGACCATGTCATTGTACTTCAAAACATGGTGAGTGCTTAGCCATTCCTTTGTCTGTTTACATATAAAGTATATTCCCATCTTATATAATGCATGCCACAAAGTGTGTGGGGTTCCCACACAGTGTCTGATACTTATAATCTTGTGAAACTGTAGCTTCTATATCCAAGTTCCAACAAGATGTGTCTTCTTCGATTACACGGTTTCCATTAAAAACTTTTCCATAAATGTATATCTATGCCCGAATATCCAGATATAGCTCCACCACACTGAATTTGGGATCTTATTCACCCTAAATCATATGGTAAGATACATGGTCATTATTTATTTCCAACTGGTGTAGGAAAAATTGTACATGTTGATCAACAATAAAGGGTCACACGACCCACACGTCTTCCACCATTCACTATTTGGTCCTAGATCTCAAATCTGTGGAATTCATCACCTATATCACACAAAACATCCATATCATTCGCCAAATAATTTTTATTCATCACACACAAATATTTTCATAATTTTAGGGTCTGATATTTCTAGATACCACTAAATAATATCAAACCATGGCCCAAATTCCAAACGGTGATGAACACAAAACCTCATGGGGAAAAGCACAATAAATATTGGTTCAATAATAATTCGAACCATGTTTATGGTAAATGAATAGATATTGGGAAATTCAAGGTGACAAACCATGGTATACAAAAAATAAATCTGATACTTGGGTGCATATAACTACTTGAACTTGACCCCAACCAATAAAAATCCTAATTATGCTCAATAAATTTAATAAAAAAGGTAAAATCTAAATATTGATAACTATGGAATGGTTTTAGATTCTACATCATCATAGATAGATCTCTCCACTGATGATGAAGAAAGGTTTCATTTGGTACACCTCGATCATCCTAGATTCAGAGTCTAATCATTATAAGATCCTGATTCACTAATAGAAGAGGGAGAATTAACATTTTTTATACCCCATGATTTTTTTCTAAGACAAGGTAAATATCTACAAAAATATATATTTATATTTGAAATTAAAATTATGTAATTAATTAAATTAATTAAATTATTATTTTTCAACTAAATGCACCCACCCATGGTCACAATATTCAAACACCCAACGCCAAAAATATAAGGGTCGTGCCTTGTGTGAATATCATATTCCATACTCATTTATGGTCTTAGATTCATTATCTAAGATCCCATTTAATAGATATACCATTTTCATTAACAAAATACCTGTGCATAATGTCGTTCGTGGAGATGTGTACTACCACCTCCATGAATCAATGTGATTCTTTTTTTCATAACCAAGAAACATGAATGATATATATAAGAATATTTTATGAAATAGAATTTTATTTATGATATAATTATAAATATTTATAGATAAAATATTTCTTATCTTATTTCTATAGTAATATTTGAAAAATAAAAATATTACTCATGCATATGTACGACCTATAGTCCCCATCATCGTAATATAGTTCATTTTTCAAAAAAAAATGATTAATGAATGGTTTTAAAAATTATATTTGATGTATATATTTTATAATTATGTAATTATTTTTATTCTATAGATAATTAGACTATTAAATCTTTGAAAATGGCCAACATACTAATGCAATTTAGAAATAATGAATAGAACATCCTTAAAACACCTAATGTAGACATAACTGATTTTGATTAAAAATATGTATTTATAAAAAATTATTTTATTATAAAGTAATAAGGCAGAAATTTTTCTTAATAAATAAAATATTTGATACAAGAATATTATACATGAGTTAAAAGACATGAAAGGAATTTTTGTACTCAAAGTAAGGGATTTTTGACTCACTTTAATTACTTCTGTGAGACACGTTCCATATTCAAAACCTATTTCTTTTATGAGTTGTATGTACTACCCGTGTATTTATTTTCAAATTATTATTTTTTAAATTATTGTTATTTACATATACATTTTTTGAACACTATTTCATGAGATTTACATTTCAAAAGATACCAACATAGTAAGGGGTATTGTCTCGGTTTTTTCACTTTGAGACATAAGCTATGTTATGTACCTATCTTCTTTTATGATGTGTATATATAGACCTTTTTATATGAGATAAAATTAATTTAATTATTATATTTATTTTTAAATATGAATTTATTATTATTATATATTATGGTATAAAATTCAATGTCTCCAAATTGATAATATTTTTATGATATAATCTCATCATTTATCAGGATTGTTTACATATATGCTTCCAGTGATGAAATCCTATGATCCATCTATCAAGAAAACTCTTGAATTTTATTCTATATTGGTTATTTTATGATAATACATGTTTCCCCTTACTTTTTCACTCTTTATGCACTCATGAGTATAAGAGAATGTTTTCATGAAAAATCATCTTTATTGTTTACTTCGGCTGATAACCATTTCCTCGAAAACCATATATGAAAAAAATATTTCATTTTTTTAAAATTCATAATATTATTTCTAAAATAAATTTTTTCCATGTTTTAAATTTTAAAAATTGGTTTTAACAGAATAATCATGTATGTTTTCAAAATAATTCATGGTTTACTTTTACCAAAAATATAAAAGGAATATTTATTTTAACGTACTCACCAAGTATATAATTTCACTCCATAATGACTGATAAATGTTTTAAAAAATCATTTATATTTTTAAATTATTTTTTTCAAATACTTTTCTAAATGTATTCATATATTTTTTATTTAAATGGTGATTTAAAAAAGAAATGGATATTTTCCCACATAATTTTTTTAAAGATATTTTTATATTATTTACATTTATCAATAAGAAAAATCTATTAATATACAAATTATCCTATGGGGAATTGTTTTATTGTTACCATACATTTTATTTTTATAGATGGTTTTCTATTATTATTACAAGAGGTTTACAAACCAAGTTATTTTACATGGGTTGATCATAATTTAAAGAGATTGTTATGGAACTCATTTATATTCCAGGGGTTAATCATGTTTCAAATTAATCCTTATGGATCCCATTTCCTTTATATAGGTAAATCATGTTATGAATCGAATAATGATTTTTTAATGATATTTTTTTATTAAAATAAATATATTTAAACTTTATTTATTTTTTGGTTCTTAGAAATTGGTTATACGGTGGGTGTTTCAGATAGTACCGAGTGAGAATAGAATATATTATATGATTTGTGTGCCCAGATAATGCTATAATGAATTGGGTAATGATTATGTTTTTCGGTGAATTATATTGGTATTCGACTATATGTTTGTTCCATTTATTAGGTTTCTGTACGAATTATGTAAAGATAATGTACCAAGATACTGGTATATTTTTTATGCTTTCTATGGGTTATAACTATTTACTTTGATCAATATTGATATCACATGGCTCTTGATTTTTTATTATGATTAATCATTCCCTTTTAATGGTCTCATACAATTTTTTATTTTTGATGATCAATGTATTTATGGTTATAAATATTTTAATTTTATGTTCAAACACTTTTATTATTTCATCATTCCCTTATTCTATTCTTATACTCCTAGATGAGATAAAATTTTTAATTCTTATGTTTACCATTACTGATAATTTTAGCTCACCCTAAGTATGCTAAAATTTCCCAATCTAATAAAGAATTATGTTGAATGAATTATTTCTGTTAATGTTTCATATGGGTGATGTTTATGACCAAATATGGAATATTAAAAGCTCAGTATAGTTGGAAATATACTCTCTTGAATCCTTAGTTATTGTTTATTTAACAGTTTTTCCAAATTATAAAAAAACAATAAAACTAATAGTTCCATTTGAATGCAAGTGAACCACTTTTTAATTTTAATATTTAATGTTTTGGATAGATTGAATTTGTTCACATTCATCTATATCAATGATGTAAATGTAATGTTTATGATTTCATCATTGGATATGGGAGTTCGTGTTTGAAGCTATTATAGTTGATATCAAAGGAATGGTTTAGATTACTTTGTATATTGGAATGATTTCATATGAAATTATATTAATATTTATGGAAAACATCATATTTATATAATATTATGAATTATCATGTTTCCAATATATTAGGAACACAATTTAGGTCATAAGAGATGAGATCATTTTGTGAATAATGACATTTTATGGGACATTTTATTATAGCATTGTAAATGTAAATATTTGGTTAATGTTGAAATTTTTTATATATATGTTTTATGTTATTGATATACTATTGGGTTTATATGATCTTGGATATTGAGGTAATTATGGAAAAAATTGTTTTATCATATTCATAATAGTTACATCCAAAAGAGGCCTATGAACTCAAACAACGGTGAATTAGTGATTGGATATTCTTTTAAAAATTCATCCTGACCCACCAGATCGTGGCCTCATTATTATAATGGACACTGTATTTTATTTTATATGTTTATATTATCTTATTAATCATTATATGGTGACGATTAATATAATTTAATGTATGAATATGAGCACATAGAAACACAAACATTTACTTGGTTCACCCTTTCTAGGCTATGTCCAAGGAACATGAAACATCAATGGGCTGATGTACCAGATCCAAAAGGCTCACTTATAAATAATGTTCGTGCTAGATCCCTTATATGACCATAGTCACTTTATTAACAATATTTAATGATAGATCACTACTTCTCAAGGGTCACCCCCTCAATATCTCCTTCTCTGGCTCACTATCGGTGGAAAGAATTACATTTTCTCATTCTATTGCTCACTTTCGTGGAAAGATTCCACACACAGTTTATAGACATATAGGACCTTTCATTAGAAACATTAAAAGCATACTAAATTATTTATATATGTTCTGTTTTAGCTCCACTTTCTTCTCGATGGTGAATACCACGTAACCATATATTCCCTTTGAAATCCATTCTTTTTTATATTACTCTTTATTTTTCACTACCTTTAGATGACTTGTCTACTACTTTACCACCTTGTATGCAACATTTTTTCGTGGATGCAAAAAACTTCAACATGCACACAAAATTTTTTCATGAAATTACACCTTGCATGATAATATCACACTTTACACACAACATCCATGTCTGTTTAAGTCACTTGTAATTTTATGTTCCAAAAAAGCATTCATGTCATTTCTTTGAGCAACCCTCCTCGCGTGCAAATTTTATTATTTCTTGCATCTTTTCAATGATTCAGATCCATAATATTCTATATGGGTTGAGGTCTCAAAATAATTGGGTACCTAATAATTTATAGACATGACTGACCCTGTAAAAAACTCCTTGCACACCATCCACTATTGGTACAAAAAATACATTTTTTCATGAAACTCACGGCTTGGCAGAAATTTCCTTCAAGTGATAATATTTAAAATTTGAAGTCATATTTGGTGCATAAGATTTTTGCATGCCAAATTTGGCATGCGACTCCTATGATGTGAAAAAACCCATTCTTCATAAAATTTCAAATCATAAATTATTCTTTTTCCTTATCCATATTTTTATGTGGTGATCTCAGAACATCACTTGCACCCAACATTATGTAACGCCTTAACTCATGCACACAACTTTTAAATTTATGTGATATAACTACCCAAGATAGAAACACCCATTTCTACTATCAAATTTTTTTTTTCAACATTAATTTTCATAAATCACTCAAGAAATTGATAAATGGCCATGGAAACCTAAATTGTCAACAAACACAATCAAAACATAAACAGTACAACATTGCCTTGAGGTATTTTTTTCCAAACAATAACCAGGGGATTGAAAATTTATTTGCTAACTAAGTTAATTTTTTGGGATTGAATGAAGAAAGGTAGCAGATAAAAATAGAGGATAAATAAAATTGTAAGGTTGAGTTTATTTTGTAATTATTTATATATATCAATGGGTATTACTGATGAATTATTGATATTAATGCATTATTTAATCATTGGATTTTTTATTAATTTTGGTAATTTTTTACCATGTTCAATCGATTTTTGACTATAATTAACGTCTAATGACATGAATAAAATCTAGATATCATTTCTCAAATTATGTGATCTTTTAAATATGATTTTAGTGCTTCAGAAATGAAAAATCCATCTTGAAAACTCATCGTTTTGGATTATAGGCGAGATAACAGTGTAAATTTAGAAAAGAAGGAAATTATAATCATTAGGTATGTTTTATTTCTTATTATCCTTGTTTAGAAGTAAAAAATAATTCCTCATCTATTTGTAAATGATATTGAAAAAAATTCATATTATCATCATTTCCAATGAAATCAATGAAATTTTTCACACCTATTCGGTTTATGGTTTTAGGGTTGTTGTGATCTATTGATCTTTCAGTTTATTAATATCATTGATCCCTATCACTCCAAATAATTATTTTGAGATTATTATTTTCATCTATGTCCAAATAATTACATCCCACCCATATCCTTCTTTTTCAAAACCTAGTATGTGGTATTTCGGATGACCAACATATATCTTTTATATATCTTGTCAAGAGGATTTTTTATTAACACTTATTATGATGTGAGTTTTCAAAAAATGTATTTTCAAATATCTAAAATATTATTACCAAAATAAATTTAAAATATAGGGGGAAAATGTAATTAATTGATGGAGGATGTAACACCCTAATATTTTAAAAGAATAAATCTATGTTCGATAATATACATGACTTGCAACACCAAAATCTGACAAGAATGTTACAAAAATTTTAGTTTAGATATATTTAATTTTTAATGAATTTAATCTTTTTAATATATTTAAGTATATAAAACCAAAAAATTTATATTCTAGATAACGTATAAGACACATAACATTAATCATTAACAAACAATGAAATAATATTATAATAAATTTTCCATTTATATCCAAGCCATTGAATTGAAATGTATAAATATTATCAACTATCTTATGATATATATAAATATACATATATATATTCTACAAAACATAAATTTATTAATAAAATATTAATAAATAATTAATCAATTTTTTATAAAATAATTTTATTCATAATAAATATGTATTTCTCAAAAATGATTTTATTATTATTCAGAAAAAATATTAAGATAAATTTTATAGTTTTTTAATAATTGAAATTGATAAAATTAACTTTTTTTATTTAAATATCAATATTTACTTTCATAAAATTATTTGTATTTTTCAAAAAGTATATATTTTTTAGTTAATAGAGAAAAATACTAATTTTGGTAAAAAAAAATATTATAATTTCAATAATTTAATTAATGTTAAGGTCCCAATATGTTTTGAATGTTATTTCATATAGAATAATTATTATTTACTTATAATTAATCAACATAATTTATTTTGAGTCATCCTTTTATTAGATTTAATTATTGGTTTTTCTTTGTGTTTAAAAATGATAGTTTTCAAAAAACTTTTTTAAAGTGCAAAGTGTTTTTCTATTTTATTTTATTAAAACATATCCTAATAGAGGGTGAATTAAATTACATTTATTGATTATATATTAGTGAATATTAATTTATATTTCTATAATTATTATTACGAGTCATATATTTTAATGGAAATCATCTTTTTCTTAAAAAATACACATTTTAAAAACACGATTTTCTTATTGTTAGTGGATTTAATTTTAAAATATAATCATTCACTTATGTGGATTGAATTTTTTAGAAATTTATTCCATATTTGGAACTATAATAATTTATATTATGTTATATGTTCAAAATATATTATGACCGTAATGAATATTAAAAATAGTAAAAAATAAATTATTGGGATTAAGGTGAAAATATGTTTACCATGGGTGAAAAAAAAATAAGGAACAAAATAACTTAAAGACATGTCAAAAACCTATTTTATTCGAATATATATAACATATAATTTCTATATCTCAATAATCCTCTAATTTTTATTCTTATGGCATATGAAAAACATGCATACACAAATTTCCTTCTAAAATTTAAAATTGTGCCACTAACCAAATTAATAAAAGGCCACCACCTTTCACTATTATACACACCTTCAAACCCTATTGGATAAAAAATTACATGAGAATATAAATTTCATAGTTCCATAACTTCATACTATAATCATTTATTTGTTCAGTAATCTATTCTATTTGACAGTTTAGTTATAATCTAAAAGAGGTGGTCTGAGAAGAGGTAAAATTCCTATCTATGTGTGTTTTTGTTTTTTATTCCATCTATTTAAAATAATATTAAATAGTGGTAATATTATATAACCTATATTTCCTATATAATTAGATTCCATTATATTAATTTCATACCCTAAAGCCATATCATCTTCTATAAAATGGGATAAACAATCAATGTTATTTTGTACGGTGGACTACCGCCTCACGAACCAAGGTAATTAATTTTCCAACATTTTTTTATCATATTATATTGTAAAAATAGTTTTATAGTATAAATATCCGATATTTTTAACATATTATAATTTTTTCATGATATCAAATATACCTTTTTTACTTAACATTTTGTAGTGGATACGATAACATAACTCGTGTCTGTGACCAACTACCACCTCATGAAGTCATGTGATTCTTTTTTCAACGATTCATAAAATTGAAGGTATTAAAGATAATGTTAAGGAATATATGTGAAATATAATAAAAATATTAATATCCAAATCATATTTCTAATTTGGAAAATATTATCTATCATTTTCTTTCATACAAAAAAAATGATCACTTTGTTCGTGGATATGTGGACTACCACCTCCATTAGGCACTCTGATTTTATTTTCATCACCACTACACAGGAATGATATATATATAAGTAAATTTTTTCAATTAAAATTGATTATATTATATTATTATAATTATTTAGTAAGAAAATTTTTCATCCTTTATTTCAATAATTATCATTGAAAAATTGAAATGTTACTCATGTGTACGTATGCAGTACCACCTCCATGTTTATAACACATTTAATTTTCCTAGACCATCATTCATGATTGGTTTTAAAAATTATAATTGAGTTATATATATTGTAATTTTTTTAAATATTCTATATATTATTTAATAATAGACTCTTTCACCAAGGACAACACATGGAATCTAATTTGAAATAATGAACCGAACATCCTCAAAACAACCAACATAGACTTAACTGATTAATTATTCAAGCATGTCATATTAAATATAATAATTTATTTAAGATTAAGGTAATAAAATAGTAAATTAATATTAAAAAATAAAATAATTTATCTTATATTATTATACTATAGTTAAAGAAAATTCATGGAAACTTTATACTCAAAGATTGGGGGTTCTAAATCAATTTTTACTTTTATAAGACACATGACATATTCATAGCCTATTTATTTAATGTGGAGTACATAATCTTCATGAATGTATTTTATGATAATTATCCTTAATTTTTTTAGTAATTAAATTTCTATTTTAGTTTCTCTTATTCATGTTCTTTCTGATTAAAAATATACCAATGTGGTATGGGGATTTTTACTCATTTTAGCTTTTTTTAGAAATTTGTTATGTCATGAACCTATCTTCATTATGAGGTGTATATAAAGTCTCGTTTATATTAGATATCTATAAATTAAATGGTATAATAATATTATATATTTCATTTATTTTAATTCCATCATGGGCCATATGATTCAGTGTTCCCATAGTGATAATAGTTTTATGACACAATCTCATTGTTTATCAGTATTGTTTATATTTATTCTTATGATGATTAATTATTAAGATCAATATATAAAGGAACTCATGAATTTTATTTTAATATTTTTATATAATGATAATATATTTTTTCCATTCATTTTACTCTCTTTATGGACTCGATATTTCAAAATGTTTTTTATGAAAAATCATATATATTTCTTTTGTTGGTTGAAACCACTTTTTGTTCTAAAACAATTTTTCTAAAAATATTTTCAAAAATATTTTTATCATTTTCCAAATGATTTATTAAACAATTGTCTACCCACATTTTATTTTTTAATAAATTTTTATATAAAATTAATATTTTTTCCAAAAATACCCATTTATATTTTCCCAAAAAGAGAAATGAATATTTGTTTTAAAATAATCAGCATGTACAAAATTTATTTTTATCATGAAAAATCCATGTTTAAAATCCTAGTTAATTAGATTAAATAGACACTTTCAAATAAAATTTCACTAAAAATGTTTTGTGATCTATTTTTTCAAAATGGTTATTTTTAAAATGAAAAGACTATTTTTCTCATGAATGTTTTCAATGGTATTTTAATTATATTTTTATTAGTAATTGAAAAAAACCATTTATTTTAAAAATAATTCTCTTTGAATATGTTGTATTGATATAATCCATATTCTATATCTCTATGATTTAAGATTCTGATGAAAAGATTTGAATGAACCAATTTTGTTTTCATGGGTTAATCTACTTTTAAAGAGACATGTATCTTACTCGTTTCTTTTCCATAGGATAATCATGTTTCAATGAGATATTTATGGAACCTATTTATTTTCCATGGGTAAATCATATTGTGATTGGTATAATGACTATTTTTATGAGTTTTATGATGAAATTAAATCAATTTTAACATTATTCATTATCGGGTTTTTGGACCTTGATTCTACGATGGTTGCACCCAAATTACACTGGGTGAGTCAGTTATAGATTATATGATGGGAGATCCCAGATAGCACTCCAGTGCATTGGGTTATGATTATTTTATTTTTAAAATTATATTAGATGTTTATGGTGTGCTAATTCTATTCTTAGAGATTATATAAGGGTTTTTTATGTTTTCTATGAAGATGATGTATCAAGATACCAACATTTTTTATTTTATCTTTCTATGGGTTATAAATATTTCCTTTGATCAGGAATGATATCCCCCCACTCATGATTATTAATTTATAAAACTATTTCCTTTGTTATATTACATTGTAATTGTTTAAGGTCTGATTATCAGAGTATTTATGGGTATGAATATTCTAATATAATTATCATGCACTTTTTTAGGTCATCGCACTATTATTCTCTTCTAATATGCACTTATTCCATTTTATTGTTAATGAATATGATTACCCTTACTAATACATTGAGCTTAGATTTTTATGTTACATTTACCGAGGGATTTAAAGTATGATTTATAAGGAATTATTTCTGTTATATGTTTATATTGATGATACAAATGAGCTAATATAGAATATGAAAAGATGGGTATAGTGGAAAAGATACTCTTTTGAATTATTTAATATTTTTTATGCATGACATTTACCTAATTCACTAAAACTCTAAACCTAAAATATTTTTAACAATGTAGGAAATCCAATTATTACTTTTCTTATTGTATGTTTTGGATGGAAAAGATATGTAACCATCATCTGTATCAATCCTGGATATGTAAGTTTTATGATTTCATCACCAGATCTGGTAGTGGGGGTTTGTGGCTATTATAATAGTAGAATATCAATTTCCTTTGGAAATACTATTTAAATTCTCAAATTTTAATTGTAAAATTGATAAAATAACAGCTTCAATCCCATTAATTAAATTATTTTAAGTTTAAATAAAATTATTTTAACTATTATATATTTTTATTTGTCCTACTATTCTCTTCCTTCTAAATTTGCCGACAATAAATCTTATATTCATAGTTTTTTATCGGTATTCATCTATAATATATCAACTCTGTTATATTATATTTAATTAAACTCATTAATCCCGACATAAAATTATATTCTATTACTAGTGGACAATCATATATAGAATATTTTTCCTTTACTACTCTCTTTTCCACTAATTATTTTTCCTTTTTCATTTCTATCTTCAAAACTATATATTGTTAACATCATTTTCAAAAAAAAAAATCGTCAATACGAGTATTAATACTCAGTTTTTTCACACAAATAAAATGTTAACAAAGGGAAATGGCTTAGAAAGAAGCATAAGGAATAATTGGAGAAGGTATAACATTGAAAATTCACCAAAGTATTTTCACCCAAGTCCCCCAATCACCGTTGGAGTGCAAGATTCTTACACGGAATCCTCTATGACTGAACTGCCCGCAACACCAACACGAGCTGAAATATTTTCCTAGGGTCCTATGTTTTTCTATAAATATGTCATTAGGATCATCATTTGTATGGATAAAATTTTCCAAAGTCCTCATGGAGCTTTAGTCTCACTATTGATTTTCTCAAACCCTCCTAAACATTATTGGTATCTATATAAATCTCAATGGAGAGGGAATTAAAGGGTTATAGTAAAATTAAAGGTCCTCCAAGGGTTCAAAAATTAACAACACATTCATGAGGAACTTTCCCACATTGTGATTAATGAATACTAGCATGAGGTTACCTTTCCAAATTAGGGACCTACCTAACTCAAATTTGGAAAAACGTGTATAGACACATGACGGCTTGAGAAAAGTCTATCATGAGTGTATCCACCAAGGTTGTACATCGCCCAAGAGGCCATCTCCTCACCCAGACCATCCTACACAAAGCACCACTTTCATGAGACTATGTGGTTTTCCCTACCCTCTAAATTTCATGATCCATTCTTTAGGAATTCTTAAAATCCATCCATGGAAGAACCTATCCATCATTGGCTACGTTTTATGAACATGTTCAACTCAAAACCTCAATCAGGGACTCTTGAATTACAATTACATGAAAAAAGAACACCAAAGTGTCTACCATTTGGATTATTATTTCAACAATCTATGGATTCTTGTATAGGTCCTAATTAATGGTTAGGATCCTTATGGAACATGTGTATTTTTATATCTATATTCTTGGGCACCCCATCCCCATGGGTACTTTCGAGGAGTTTTGGGTCTCTGATAAAATTTTATGTACAATGTTCATCCATTCTCATATTTGATACCCAAAGTCTCCCATTTTTAGAATGGAGGGTAAGGATTACACTTTCATTTATATTAAACATAAAATTAGCTCCTCATCCCACTATAGAATCAATTTTCGGGTATCTTTCTTCGAGTGAGGCCATATCCTTAAAGTAAGAGGTTTCATTCCTACTCTTCTCTACTTATAAATCCTTCACCATCATTCCCTCTATAGGGTAAAGTGAATAGAGGGAAGTAGAAAACCCCTAACTATTCCCACATACCCCCAACCTCTTCCATCATCATGAGGGGGTTAGAGGAAGCTGGAATGAACAATGAATTATCCCTCTCTTTTTGGGATTTTTCACCATGTCCACATTTGAACAAAATCAGACATTAATTTTCCAGATCTTCTTCTTGCTCTTACTTCTCACACTAGTGATGAATAATATGGTATTTCAGGTTAATGGAAGTCACTTTATCTGTAAAATCCATGTGACACTAATTGAACTACCTGAACTGTGATCCCTACAAACAATGATACGTAGGAAGCCAACATAAGGCCCGAGCTTAATAGGAATCCTCCTCAAGAGTATCCCAAATCATAATTCCTTTAAACTGGGAATCCTCCCCAATATTAATCCCATCTAACTAAGATAAATATGGTTCATGTTATGCATGATACATTGGAATCCAACCTAGGGCCTGAGCTCATTGGGAATCATCCTTTGGAGTAATCCCCAATCATAATACCCTTAATCTAGGAATCCACCTCAGGATAAATCCACAATGTAAACCCCCAAAATCATCCTAAACTTAGAATAATGATTTTTTACATCTCTCATTGTCCTTTAGTTGTGAATCCAATTTAGGATTAATCCCCAAATGAGTTCCCTCAAATTTCTATATTCCCCTATAATAATAACAAAACAATATGGGATTTGATTCCCATACCAACAGAATACATATGAAGCCTCCATATAATCTAAACACACATGTAAATTCATATCCCATTCAATTTAATTTGGTATCTTCGGTATAGGTCCCACACCAAAACGTGATTAGTCACCTTCCACCAAGTTTTCATTGTCACATGATATTAGACTCTACAGTTTGGTCCTTATCAAATGACCATAAAAGGTACAATATTTCCAATTAAGAAGAACCTAACTACCTATGTTCTGATTCCTTTGATGAAGATCCCTAAGAATCTTGTCATATGTATATTATCACAAAAATAAAAAAAACCCATTCCCATGGATGATGATAAACTCCATATTTTCGAATTATGTGGCGAGAAAAATAGCATCATCATGACCAAATAATACCACTTTAGTATATGAGAGGATACCATCAATGGAGAACCTCATATACATATAGATATATGTAGTAATTATAATCCTTATATACATAAAAATTATTCTAAGATTAATACATGAAAATAATTTATTGTTAACGCTTGGATGACCTGCATCATACATGGGAGTTAATGAAGGATCTATGAACATATCATAAATCTGTAAGAGGGTCCATAGTAGGTAAAAATTCCCCCCAAAAGGGATTGATGTGTCCTACCTCCCATCCCCTGGCCCAATGTGAGTTTTTATGCATCATTATTCATAATACAAAATTGGAACCTTCCATTGTAAAGAAGGTCCCTCCAGAAATATAAGACTTGGGTGTTTTTGGTTCCACAAAAAACTTGTGGGAAACTATTCAAAAATAGTGATTTTAAAACAAAACACATATTATAAGGGAAAAAATGGTGAACCTAACGTGAATATTAAACCAAGTTGATAATTTCACCCACCTTTCAGGCCCATTTTAGTTGACAAAATAAGGACAGATAATATAATCAATCATTCATGTGTTCATTAAAAAGATGTTTTACTTTTAGGGGTTTCTTGTTTTTTTGTTATAAATATAGTCAATTCCTTCCAGAACTCCCCTCAATCCAATGGAAAAATTCATTCTCTCACCAATGATTTCCTTTTCTGATATACACACCGGGGCTTCATCCATGAAGATGATGCCATCACCAACCCAAAATCATCAATGTTGGGTCTCAAAATTTTGAGTTCTAGGAATACAATCAAAATGGTATGATCCTAAACCAAGATCCCACATGTTGATCCCTCTTGATTATGAAACTCCATCAATCATTTATTAAAATAAAACTATTGGACCATACGTAGACATTGTCAACGTCCACATTCATCCATTTCAAGAGGTTATCCCTATAACTCCACCAAACATCCATCCCCTATATTAGATAGGTGGATTAAAAGGCCAAATACAACCTCATTCATGGAACACATGGATCTTTATGAGGGAATCCTTAAATAAATCTCCATTTCTATCATTGTGTGGTATTGAACCATCAACCTGATGATGTTTTTGTTATCAGCATTATATCACAGGTCATTAATCACATGTATTGAATATGCCACACATAGGATGATAATCATTCAATAGAGAGTAAGTTCACACCTATGCCCCCTATGGTGAATCCCACTGACAAGATTTGGTGAAAAAGTGATTCTGAGAATATACATCCATCCAACTTCATTCAACCAGCCAATATAATCATCTTGAATCATTCACGGAATCCATTTTCCAAATATAGTGAAAATCATAAATGGGAGCATACACCTTCCTTCACAATCCAATCTTATCGATAGCCTCATCTAGAAGCACATGGAGAATTCAATCGAAAAGTCCCCATGACAATCAAGGGTTAGACTCAACAATTTCCCCCACACATAAGTACTATTAGTATCCACTAGCGTAAAATGGGGGATAATTGTAATCACATACACCCTATATAGATACGTAATGATCATATATCATTTTTCTAGTCATTGATGTCATGAAGTGTGTCCTGGAAAGGGTTACAGGGAAGACATAGATCCCTACCCAAATCCTAGATATTCCAGTACATCATAATAGAGACGATAGTAGTTCTTGAGGCCTAGACACATAAATATGTCCCCAAAAATTGTGTGTATCATCACCATAACACCCCATACTAGACTGACCCTTGTGCTCTAGTCTAAGATGGTTATGGGAAAAACTACCCCATATTATATGGACAATTGGGTTGGGAACAAACACCTGATAAAATCAGTAGTAGTTTGCCTATTCTAATAGCAACTCCATGGAAAGATCAAATACCATACCATGAGAACCAACTCTCAATAAAAGTGTCCCAAATAACATTTATTAAATAATCCATGACTAATCCCCCTGAAATAGGATTTGAAAATAAATATTTGATCTATAATCTAACTCTACTTAATGTTGGAGTGGTTGGAGACCTCAAAAACTTATATGTCGTAGTTTAAGATCCTGCCCTCCCATTAAAAAATGATGAGAGGAGTGTTAGTAATTCTAAAGGTCCTCATTAGATATTTCTTTATAATGGATTTCTTTATGAAAACAATCTGATCAATTTTGAGAGAACATGTCCAAATGGGATCCATGATATCCCTCAGCATTGTCAGAAGATCAGGGATCAAGAGTGTATTTACCTGGATATAATCCATCGTGGTGGTCCTCCCCATAATGGTTTTCACAATGAAATTTATTTTTGTACTAGATTTTCATGTTTTTATGAGAATTATAAAATTGAAAATGTATTGATGACAAGTCCCTCCTATCATGAGGCAATTAAAAACACAAGTCCAGACATGTTAGATACATTATCAACGGAAGGTGGGATCCTTTCACATATAAAAGATATTATAAGGTGATTGTCATTTTATGAACCACCATTGTGTCACATTACTTCCAACATAGTAAAGGAAGTCCCTATTAATCCCTCCATTTATGATAAAATGATAGGGAAGCACCCATTTTTGTTCGACCCAATAGAGGAACTTCCTTCAAAATATAGATATGACATGGTAAATATGAGGAAATATCTTGCTAAATGTGGTTTACTATTTCAGTTATAATGTTTATCTACCCCTCAATACATTATTCTAGAGGTATTTTTGAATGAATGTGTAAATTAAATTCAGCTCAACATATATAAAACAAATCACCGTCTAAAATAAAAGGTATAATCTTATGATGAGTATCAAACTCACACCAAGGTAATAGAAGGGTTTTAGAACAAAATTAACAAATAAAATATCCTTGATTCATGACTTACAAATATCTAAGAACAACAAGGATTCCTTCAACACAAATGCCTTAGTGAATTAATGATATTATTACAACTAACTATAGATACCCCATCTGATGTAGATATCAGAAGATGCAGGTCACATAGAACATTGCATTTCACTTCCCTCTATATCAAGAAAAGCACACCAAAGGTGGTACTATGCAATGTCGTTGACCCATCCTAAATAAAACAAAAACAATTTATTCACAACCAAAGCTATTCTCAACATACACAATCCCCAACTGACTCACACTAATGTCAGACTATAATAGAGAAGAATATTGATATAGTTTTGCATCAAGAACCAGAGAATATTGAGCAGGCATCCTACAAGGAGGATTTATTTTGTCAAATATCATAAATTTAAAAAATAATGTAATGGACTTACAAAGTGTTCAATTTAAGTCAGTATTTAATGATTCACTTGGCCCAAATTCAAACAAACTCCATAAAATTAGAAGAATAGTTGTGGTAATATCTACTATAATAGTTTGGGAGAAACGCCAGCCCAATGGCCTGGGGGATTTTTTAACCCAACCCTCAAGGTTTGCAAACTTGACCCGAAGGGTTGTGAATGTGGAATAAGAATATCCCAATGCTAGGGTATGGTGTGTTTTTCATATTGATAATGAACTCCTAAGTGAGAATCAATTTTCTCTTAATTAGAGAAAATTATGCAATGTGGATCCTCCCAGTTCATGCCATATCATGATTCGGTATCATCACTTGGAACACACAGGACCAAGATATATAAATATTAACATTGGGTTACTATCCATAAAAAAGCTACCGGTAAATCAATAAAGGTGAGGAAATGGTCTTGTTAAGGAAATTGAAGTAAACTGTTCCACAATGACATAGGTAGAATTCCAAAGATGAATTTTTCATGGGTGAATGTTCTTAACATGGCCATCAAAAATCCTATAAAAACATAGTCTAGTTCTGAGGAGTTAGAGGAGGAAGTTCTAGTCCATAATTTGGTACACACTGAAACAAATTAAGAAGATGTACATACCCAAAACTTGAGTATTTCCTCGAATCTGTTCATTCCCCTAAACAATACAGAACTGAATCCTCAAATGGAATTGAACAAGGAAAAGGGTAAGAGTCAAATTTTGTCTCACCTACCTCATGGGGAGGTTAAGATCCATTATCATGAAGAATGATTTTCCCAGATTGGGGAAGAGATGAAATAAATGTGGAGACATAAAGTAGAAATACTTTTTGGAATCTATAAAAATTGATTTATTATGTATGAATGTACTCAAATCATGCTTCCAGTTGGAGAACAACAACAATGAGAGCTTGTCACACCTACTGAATCAGATTTTCAACACCATCTCAATGTGGGATACTAACCACCAATATGTTTGAATCCCAAAATAGCATATCGATAATTCCATCAATTGGGTAAATATTCATAACATGGTTAGGCATGTCCCCACATGCCTTCCCCACTAGTTTACCCATGAAATATTCCAGTAGTGCCACCAAAAATGGCCATACTAGTTACTAAACCTATTTATGATATAGGTAACACACCTATTCATGCCCAGAAATAGCCATATTTCCCTCAAATGTGTATGAACACCATTGAGTAACTTACATCTAGATTGAAATACATGTAGGAATGATGTGTGCATATAATTCCAGAAAATAAGGCTATCCATGAATGGTTAGATCATACTCTTCCCTCATCAATAATTAGAAATCCATAATTTATAATTTTTAATATATTGTGAGATCCCCAACATTACATGATTCATTTCATCTCCCTTTGTGATACCATGATTGGTACCCCTGAACAACATGAGGTAGTGAAACTCAAATGCTTCGTGAAATAACTTAATGAACCATTCTTCATGGGTTACACAATTTTTCAGTATATGTCAATTATTGGGTGGGAATACCTTCATCAAAAATTCATCTTCTAGTTCATCTCTATGATCCTGAAGAAAACTATCTTTGATCTTAGGATCTACAAAAAACAAAAGAATCAATGCGTCTCAAATTTCATTGCTTGATGAAAATGATTGACATACTCCATAAAACTACCACTCTAACAGGAACAATTGATTCCCATCTCTATAAAAAATATATTTGGTGAGTTGTGAATGCCTTTGATCCCTATGAAATAAAATGTAGGGTTTCAAGACCATTCATCAATTTCTTAATAAGAGGAAAACTATATCCCATAAACCAAATCCATTTCTTAATTAATTAAATCAACTTAGTGATGGAGAATAGGAAAATTATAGGCCACTGTAGTTTTAGTTAATATGGACCATGTACCAACTCCATCATCAAATCCTATACATTATCCTAGAGATCCACCTCTAGAGCATCCACAGAAATTCCCACCTCATCAGAATGATCAATGTGACCAGAGATAGAAATAATTTGAGGAGATAAAAAATATTTCCTACTATTTTTAGATAACCAAGTCCCCGATTACTTCATCTCGAAATTGGAAAAAAACTTAATCAAGTTACCAAAATCCATGAATCCCTATAAATAATGTGTTAAAGATATCTTAAAATATTTTCCCTTCCTTTTATTATTGGAGAACTACATCTAGAATTTTTATGTTTTCAATTAACTTCTAAAAAATATTTTCGACTCTTGGTAGGTGAAACAAAAAAATTCACCCACCCAATTACTGCGTGTTTCTGATACACACCCAAAGGAGAAAAATGAGTGGAATGATGTTAAGAGAAAGAGTATGTAGAATTTATATGACAATATGGTTGAAAAAATACAATTAAACTAACAATATTCTCCAAGAAATAATGAATTAACCAACCATTCCCTTGATATATTCCACCAAATCATAACCAACTTCATCAACAACTTAATCCTTTGAAGGCCAATCTTCAAAAAAAAATATGGTTAAAACGATAAAAATAGAATTAAATAAAATTAACTCATTTAAAGCATAACTTTATCCCATACATTCACTAACATCATGTTGACACTCCCAAATGTACGAGCACTACCCCGCCAAATTGTACAACAATTTTTGACCCATCTGAATGAATACTCATTATAAGATTAGTTGATTTTTTATTATATTAATGTTATTAACATAAAATATTCCTTCACTCATGATGTTTCTGATTATGAACCATATTTCCAAAAACATTTTTTCGAATTGGGGATTTAATTTTTCAATGATGAGGATACAATAGAAGATGTGGTCATGCTATGAGCCACTACTTTAGAAAAAACCCCATTCACACCATTTATGTGGGTGTAACTCACTGTAAACCTCTCTAGCGAGCTTAGAAGGAACAATGGAGTTATTCCTCCAGGTATAAAAGTATCTTACCTAACACATTCATTTTGAATAACTTTTTAGAGTATACAACACCAACTCCTCAGTGTGTAGGCTAGCCCAATTAGACTAATTCACTGTTAACATAATCAATTCGAGGTCCTACAGTAATGGTGGGTCCATCCACATTCGGAACATTGGCATCTAAAATCCCTGAAAATTTCAATCCCCGTGCTACGAAGTGTATACTTTTGGACTAAAAATATGAGTTTTTGAAGTAACTGGCCAATGTACTTACTATGTTATCAATCTTATCTACCCTAATTCTATATAAAGACATAAAATAAGAACTTATTGAGGAATTTTCAACACTAATGATATTGAATTAAAGGTCTCTACAATTGGATTATATAATTTAGAGAAGGATCTTGTAGAATTCCATGTGATCATATATTTCATGGAGAAGGATGATGATTCGATTAGAAATGGACATGTAAGACCCTTATATATATATATAAGGATAAACAACATTGATATCCCATGAGCCTTCATTAATAATTTCTCACAAGTTAACCTCATATCAGTCTAAATAAATCACCTACTAGGAGCCAATGAATAAAAATTGTATCGATGTACTCTGATGTTGTAGGGTTATGACATGAATTGTCAAGAACACCATAGATATAAAGCATTAATAACTTAGTTCTAGGATCATTTCAAGGAATTAGATGTTAGGGTTGTTCAGTAGGTTACAACTTTCAATGTTCATCTTGGAACTCATTGGCTATATCTATATGCATACATTCCCTCTATATACCACCATTGTCTCAAATATTATATCAATAGTAAAATTGGTATATTTTATTTTCTTAATTTCCCATTAAAATTCTATTATATGAAACACATTGATGCATATTTCTATGAAAAGAGAGTAAAATAGTCCATTCAATGTGATTTCACTTGAATCAATTCCCCCAATGGCCTGGATATGATCCCAGCTAACCCTTTGAAGAATCTCAGTAAAGATTATGTGCATCCAAAAAATCAAATAGAAGGGATGGAATCAAATTTATGTATGCATTTATTGAATTTTTTGATATAAATAGAAGAAGTTATCAACTCTCTTAGTGATAATGAAAGCGTGAATGAAAATGTTTCCATTCGATGAGATCCTAGAATCCTAGTTCAATAACCTGGGATAGAGATGATTTCATGATAATAGGAGAAAGTCAGTAGACTAATTCTCAGTCCTGAATTTGCCTTTTAGGTCTTCAACAAGGCTTTATTCTAGGAAGTGAGCCAGAAATAGAAATCTTATCCTCTAGATGTCCAAAAATTGAATCACATCTTCCCTTCTGGGGAACATAATTCGCCTCATACATCATAGGTAGAGGCATAAGTAGTGAATCATGAATAAGAGTAAGAAGATAAATATCTCAAGGTTTCCCCTCAAACATTTGACGAAGTTTCCTCCACCACTATGGATAAACTAAAATATATTAATTCATGTACAAATAATGATCCCTGGCCCACTCTATTTAGTAAAACCATGTATCTCAATGAATAGAATTTTCATATATTCTCTTAAATTCACACGTGGATTTGTTCTCCCTAAATTACACATAGATTCTAGACCATGACCCAAAAGTGGCCACCATTCATTTGGATTTTCTAATAGATCATTGAGGTTACCACCATGCATCCAAAAGGACACACCTGAATCATGCCTCCAAAATTGAGTTTGATGTGGAAAATTTGATAATTTGTACATTTATCAAAGAGGTAAAACATAATAAATGGCTAGCCAGCATTTTCCATGTAAATTAGTTCAATGGAAAAGTCTTAGTTTTCATCAATTTTATAGATCTCAATTGACATCGTCCCATATATGATTTCTCAATTCCAAACATTGAACTTCTGATTGATGAAACAGTTAGTTCTCATGCCCACTCCTTCATATATTTCTATTAAAGGTACAACCAAACAAGGATGGCCTCAAAAGATGAAGAATCTACAACATTCATATCACCTAAGGGAGTATTATGATATCGGGTAGTGCTCATTGGCTTAATGAATGGCAGAGCCACATACCAACGTTCCATGAATCACATCTTCACACCCTACTTGGAAAAGTTTATCGAACTCTATGTTGTTGATTTAGTGTTCATGTCTTAACAATGTTCTAACCGCTTGAATGACCAATAGACCATCCTCAGCAAGCTTTAATAGTATAACCTGATGATTAACAAATTGAAATGTTTCTTCGATGAATCCATTGGAAAATTATCATCATTATTTTACTTCATCGTGACATCGAGTTTTATCCTGAGAATATTAAGGCTATCCATAGCATGTATCCTCCACCAAACCTAATAGAAATGTAAGGAATTCTAGGAAAATTGGCATTTATACAGTGATTTGTAGATGACATAGAATCCAAATTTTTACCCCTCACCAAATTGATGAAGTGTGGGATCACATATCAATGAAAAAATGATTGTCAATAAGCATTTGAAACACTCATGAAATATCTCCTGATCCCACTAGTGTTGATGTCAATTGTTGAAGGATAATCACTCATTCTGTATGTGATAGTTCAGGAGCGATCACTAGGTTCATTCCTTGGGTAAAATAAAGATATTTGAAATGAAAAAAACAGTTGTTATCTCAGTAGAACCATGATACGAGCAGAGAATCTTCCTTTAGATATCGATAAGAGATGTATCACATTAATATTTTCCATTATGAAGTTGTGGAACTACTCATAGTTCCATGATATCCACTTGGTTTCTCTAAATAACCTACTCAACTTTATCCTCATCCTTTCAATGTTGACAGGACATTTGGAACAATGTGTAGTTATTCTACAATAGTTTGACATAAAATTTATTCCTTAGAAAGAAGTAAAAGTCCATACATTGGTAGACTTCCTTGTCAAATACCTATCTGTTGAAGGGACACCATTAAATACTAAATTAAGAGATGATGGGAAATTCTCTATTCAAGTAAATCAATAAAAATGGAAAATTTAAATTGATGGTCAATTCAAGAGCCTAATATTAAAGAGAATGAATTCCCCTACACCTAACAAATCAGAGTTATTGATTGTGTGTATTTTCCCAGATAATGTTGTGTTTCTATATTCCATCCTGTAATCAGAGTTTTGTACTATCAATGAGGTATAGTACCAATACCTCATTTTGTGATTGGAATTTGGAATTTAAATACTTGTAAACAACATGGATGTGAAAGGCTCCATAGAGTTCGTAATGAAGAATATCAACAAGGAGTATGCCATTAAGAAATAGGAGAAAATTCCCTTATTTGACTATGTATAAGGGTTAATAGAAGAATTCAACTCAGATCCAACATTTCCTCACATCTATCAATCACAAAATTTTCAGGCATATGCATTGGAAAATGAAGCTACAGCCACAAAAGACCCAAATCGGAAAGAGACAGTCATCAAAATTTCGTATCACCAAATGGTCTCACCTTTTATTCATGTCAGAATAGATGAGGTCAATGAAGTGAGCCCCATCCCGAATTCATATGGTTCTAACGTAGGATGGATGATGTCCATAATGTACTACCTTTAGGATGGGGTAATCCCATTGGATAGAGCTGGAAGAGAGATGATTCAATGGAAAACAACCAATTTCACCCATCCTGAGAGACAAAATAACCATAATGACCTATTCAAAGAGGAATTGATAAAGTCCTTATTATCTGTGTGGATATAAAAAAGAATATGTTTGTTATGTAAGAAGTACATCCAAGAGATTTTGGTGCACCACCAGCCATGATAAATTAATTCTTATCAGATGTAAAGGCTTGGATTCTTCTATTATTTGATGGCATAGGATTTCATAGAATTAACCAAGAAATGTAATTCCAGATAGCAGGTGCATGACAACATCATCCATAAACCCCCCTATGTTTCTAAATACATCCAAATACTCATCGCCATTTTACACATAGTGAATGGATATAGTGGGGTCATAACTTCCTTAAATAGACAAGCAATTAAAATACTTCATGACTACAACAAATTATGTCTACAAATTAACTATGGAAATTCCTCTCAAAGAATTCATGGTGAAAAGAATTTTTGACTCTATCAAATCTAAAATCATTAATAGAATGGTGTCCCTCAAATAAAATTTTTAAACAATGGATCCAATTTCTTATCCACTAAGGTATAAAAGCAATATCAAGAATACAATATCAGTTTTAGCCATTCATCATTCTATCATGAAGCAACTAGTGGATAGATAGAGGCTTTAAAAAAGACAATATAAAACATTCTATAGAAATGGAGGATATAGGTAAGATGAATTACCCTGAAAATCCCTTGCATGCCTTATGGGATTACTGGACAATGTCCCATACTACATCACGAGAAACCCTCTATTCACTAGTATATATGATGAAAGTAATATTACCAATTTAGGTTCAATAATCATTGCTCAGTATTTCCATATGCACCATCTATCTGTAGACGAATAGTCATAGGAATGATAGGATAAACTGGAGGGAGTGGATGAAAATAAATTGAAAACATTTAATCACATTGATGTATATCAAAACCGGATTTAATATCCCTTTATCATGAAGTTTTGACTCTGTTAATTTCTCTAAGAATAGTTGGTTTTAGTTTTTAGGACTCCAATAATACTAGGAAAGAAGCCTCTGAATCATGATCCATCGTGGGAAGGACATTATCCATACCAAAGGTCCACTCTAATTTATATTTTTCCGTAATATTAATGGATGGAGAACTCACTACGACCCCACCAAATTCAAGCCTTCTGAATCAACATTAAACATAATTACATGATCATTATCAATGATTCAAGAAGTTAAAATAATTTGTGTGTATTTGTCAATTGACCTTAAAATCATTGTCATAATTTCCTTATAGCATGAAAATAAAATGCATGACATAATGTCCTTCTCACATGAAAATAAATGACATGACACCCATTATCCTTACTGTATGGAATTAAATTACATGTTTAAAAGCCTTTAAATTCAACATCATGAACCCCATAGTATACAACGAGTTGAGATATCCTTCGTTGTCCCATAATAATAGGTTTATGTTTTAAATATATTTCCTAGTCACATAACTCTAAACCCTCAGTGGGTCGAGATTCCTCCATTTCCATTCATGAGGAATAAAGTTAGGTGACCCCCATGCATAAGCCCCACTAACATTATTTCCAGTCCATAATGGGATTTGGGCCCCTTTTATATGTATATTTCTCAACATTGTAACATTCTTACTGCAATACAATAGTTTTCTTGACCAAAACCATCATCATATGATGGTAATGGTACAATCATTTCAATAACTACATGTTTCTTGATTATCATTCTGATTAGACACTTCATGATTCCAAGATCTCTTATCTAAGGTCTAGTCATGACCACAAATAAAATTTAAAATCTCCATGTGTAGGAACCAGATCTGCATAGGGGAATTTTCTAGAATATATAACTTGATTCCCTTTATAATAAAATGAATAATGACACCTAAGCCACACGTTTTGGGCACATCAATTAATCAATAAAATATAAAAAACCCTTCCCCATTTCAGAACATAGTTATTGTGGGATCCTTCTTTAAAAACTATGTGGGGCATGATTTTTCCCCAAAATGATACAATGTGAGGCCCATGTCTTACACCTTTGTCCATCCATGATATTCCTTTTCACAAAAAAATAGCCCATTTTTATTGCATGAGGATAAATTACATGATTATTGAAGAACTATTTGTGTCCTAATTATTCCTTCAACAATATGTGTGGTGACATCTAGGTATACAATCATGTGTCTAGCCACATTTATACCACGAAATACCCTGTATTTTATGTGTAAAAATTCAAAAATTCATAGGGAATATCCTTTATGAACTATGTGTGGCTTGTTTCCTACCACTATGAGACACGTGGTGGCATCTAGATCTTTGATCAGGGGACCATCCATAACACCATATGGAAAAGACTCAAATCTCCCATATATGAGTCAGATCTACATGAGTAGATCCAATATGAATTCTGTCCTTATGCATGAACCCATATCTATACCCCCCATTTCATCCACTCATGAATTAAATTAGTATGGAGTAACATTACAGTCAGAACAACATGTTTCTTGATTTTAATAATATTGTGATACATAGTGATGCCTTGGACAGAATCCTAGACCTAGAAATGATGCAATTAAAAATAACTTCTCTTCTATATACAAAAGAAGGTCCATGCATGAGCTTTTATTTTGAGTCCCCTCATTAGGGGGCTACTAAGGAAACATAGATGCCCCCCATCTACTTATGAGTTTTCTCCATACAAAGGCCATCCAAATAATAACCAATATTAGTCCAAATATTTCCTTTATGTTTGGAAATATCCCATCCATATGTCATACTCCTAATATTGAACTCTATTAAATCCTTATAATACTACCTCAGTTTCTGGAAGCATAATGTTTGATACCTGAGACCACTTTTTTATGACTATGTTGTATTACGCCCCAATTGGATATGTATAATTTTCTCACAAATTTCATAGCATGTCTACAAAATGATTCCACTATTTGACTTTTAATTACATTCCCTAGTTGGCCTTTCATATAATGACATGCAAAATAGGATTTACAAATTGCGTTAATTTCTCCCTTTAGAGATGCGCCTTCTATACCATTATGAATTGATGAATGTATGATGAAACCCATGATTCCAAGTCATCATTCATACCTTGAATATTTATCTCATGTTCTCTCTCCCGGTATGAATGTCTCCAAGATTTTGTTTTACATTGCAACTGTATATATTCAAAGCACACTGAAATAAACATGGTCCATTTGACCAAATATCATCTATCATTCCCATAATATTGTGGTCCAAGTTGTATGACCTAAAACTATAGGAACCGTATTCAATGTTCTTATATTAGAGGTTCATAGAGATCCTATTCACCCAATTCATAGAAAATCATGAATTGAGATACCCCTATTTTATTCAAGTACTTTCCTCTACAAACCAAACTTTATTCTTGGGGAGTTTTGAATCTCCAAAAACATTCATAGGATTCTCAAAATACCATGTTGGAATTAATAAGGAATTATTTGCCTCAATTGGAAATAATATTCTCCAGTTGTCTTTTCATATGTTTCTCAAAAAAATTAAATTCTGGTAGCTGAAGGATCCCACTATATACTATATAGTATGTGACCTAGTTGGCATTGCATAAAATTTCCGAAAAAACGGGTTTTCCATGAAACTGTAACATCATCCTCTACATAGAAATCCACGAATACCATAATCCCTTTTCCCCATACAACTCTTTGGATCTAGGAATCCCCAAATAAAATCTTAAAAGTTTCTCCTCTCATAGAAAAATATAGTAGAAAGTTTATAGACAAATTAACAAGAAATAGAGAATCATTAAAACATACTATCAAAGATAAAGACCTTAAATTGTAAACCACTGATGTCCTTTAATAATGACTTTAAAATACATATCATATTTTTTTTATCGTATGACGTTAAACTACACTGTAAATACCTTATTTCATGACATTAAATAGTGTGATGCTTTCACCCATTTTCATAATGGATCCTTCACCCCTAACATTGACCATCAAAAAAAATGTACCCTCCTTCACACACCAAATTCATGTACAAGTGGTTTCCCATTCATGCCACATTCTAATAAAGATTATCCATTTATTATTAAACAATGTTCCATGGCTAAACCCCCCTAGTGGTCTTGTGAAATTGGACTATCCAAAAAATTTATTTAACCATGAACAATAGAATGTCAAAATTACTAGGCACTCATTTTCTTAACTATGTAGTACATTCCCCAGTTGGACGTTCATAAGTCATCCACATAACAGACATGTAATCATAAGGATACAACTACATGACTATGCAATACCATCCCAATTTGGCCTTTCTTAAATTAGAACCCATAACAGTTTTTTCAGCTAAAGGTAACTTCATCCTCCAGAGAGACATCATCTCTTCAAATATTACACATTGTAGATTCAGAAACAATAAAATCAGGAATCAAGATTCCCCTCTAATATATCTGATGAATATTAGAACATTCCCAGCCATCAATCCCTGTGTGGGATATAATCTCAAAATTCATGGTTAATGTTGTTCTAGCAAAAAACATTCATTTTTAGACCACATGGATGACATAAAACATCACACCAAAAGAGACACATAACTCACCAGATTAAAAACCCAAAAAAGGAAATATTTTCAAAAGTCAAGTATCAACTTTTTAGAACTAAATTATATATATGTTAGGAAATATGAAGCGATAGAATGGTAAAAGGTACAAAACCTGTTTGGATAAAAAAGGTCAATGTGTGGCCTCATAAAAATCCAAGTCGCACCTTCGAATCATCCTTTATATTGATCATAGTAAAAAATTAGGACAATGACATCAAAAGAGACAAATATAATAGGGTTGTACAGAAAACCCTATCCATAGTAAATATATACTTTATAATCTATTTGGATTAGGTAAAACTTAGAGTACCCCACCCCTATCATTATGATTATGATCAACTAATATAAAGATGTCATTCAAAAAAAATAAGCATCAATGAATGATCCTAGGAAGAGAGAAGTGATAAAAAAATATATGAATGAATTTAAAATTGAATTCAGTTATAGAGAAAACACAGGGGAGAATCTCCAAGATGAAGTCTCTCATTCGTATAATTACAAGTGACATTAAGGATAACTTTTAATATATTGAATGGCCTCCTGATCCCAATCATCTTTTGTTGAAGCTATGTAAATTTACCAGCTTCAATATTTTCAGCATATAGAATCGCTTCTATTTTAGCTTCAGTGTTATATGATCCTTCTATTTGGGTCTTTCCCAATGAATGATAGATTTTTTCATTTTCCCTTGGATAATATCCAATTCTTTTTGAAGATATAACAATTGTATGGTCTTCTCATTGATAATCCCTTTATATTATGCCATTATTTGGTTATGGATGGCCTCCAATTTGGTTAATGTAGCATGAAATCCAACAACACTAGTGAAAATTTTGGCCTTTATGAGATATTTCCATAGATTATTCTCTTTCTTCAGCATGATAACAATCACCTTTAGAACATCATAAATTGGGTAGGAATCAAATCCACCAAATCCTAACAAGCCATGAAAACCCAAAACTCAACCAAAATATGAAGGATTATATTATATTTATTTCTCAGAATTTATCTTCCAGAATAACTGTGAAACACTACTACATGTGACACTCAATGTATCCTCCACCTATAAGTCTGATTCAGATCTAATATTAGTGGGACGAATGTAATATAGAACCAAATCACTCAGAGAGGTTCCATTCTCTACTCCCTCTAATATCGTGGCCACCACACCATCCAGTGTTCGATAAATTGGTATAGAATCTCCATCCGCAAACCTAGTCATAAAAGTCAATAAACAAAAAGATGATTTCGAATCATGGATAGCCTCAAAAAAATATCGAGAATGAGGAAATCTCCCAAAAGTGTTTGACATTTACCCAATAGTAGTTCAGTAGCATGAGAGGATTCCTCTCTTGAATTCCCAATATTAGTGGTCTGAGTCGACATCTCTTGATGGCGGGCACTCTCCTGGGTCTTCCTTGGGTTCACTAAATGAGGCTCAAAGAGGCATCTTGTTGCAAGGTCCTCTTGATTCCCCCCCCCCCCCCAACAACGGGACTAATACAGAATTCGACATCTTTCATGAGATCCTTTTTTGTAACATCCTCCATGGATGGAGCAACATGATTCAAAGATCGATGGTTAGATCATTTGAATAAATATTGGTTGCGCAAGGGATAAAGGCTCTTATACAATCAATTCATTATTAAGTGAATCAAACTATTTTAAGGTGGTGGGAGTTAAAATATGTTCCAATATTTCATCAAAGTTAATTACAATATTTTTAAATGAATCTATTGATGTCCCAGACCCAATGCTAATATAACATGTGCGAAAAATTTGTTAATTTAGTTCATGACCCAACACAAGACCCTCCAACGATGACTTGATATCCGGAACAGCTTCCTTAGGGATAGACATAGGATCATAATTAGTTATCACACGGTTCTATGGTTCCCAAAGGGAATATGAAATATTACAAAAATTGAAGTCATTCATTGGAATATGACATATTATGAGGAATCCATGTTATTACCATATTCCTTTTTTATTTCTATAATGATGACATGAATAGTTATAGGGGAAGTTGATGCATTAGCCACCCTTTACACATCTTTAGAGGACAGAGCTAACTCACTAGAATAGATTTCAGATCAGTATAGAGAACCCCCATCTGTACTTAGAGGATTATATATAACCCCTTTCATATAATAATGGGATGGATTTTTTTCTAATCAAGGGATGTTTAAACACTTATTCTGTATTATGAAGAGATTAATGTCATGTACATGAGCCTCATCCCAGTTGGTGAGGTATCCTTAAGTGCATCCATGAGACCCAGGTTCAAAACCAGGTAGAGGCATATTTCAGGATATTTTAGCAGTACTATAGAAAGCACTCTAGAAAACCCTATAGAATAATTGTATCATACTATACATTGTGCAGTACTATAGAAGAACATTACACTATATAGGTACTATATCAGAACTATACATTGTGTGTACTAGAGTAGGAATTGTATTAGTAGTTGTAGCAGGTACTGTTCAATACTGTTGTAGCGGAAACTATTCACCTTGGGCCACTGGTTTGGGATTAGAGTCCATAAGGCTTTCAAGACACCCATGCCTTTGGTTCAATAGGGATTTTGGTCTACATTTAAGGCTATCAGGACACCTCAAGGCCTTCGGTCCACATGAAGTTTCCCCATACAGACTCTACAAAAAAAGGAGCAACCCTAGAAGAGGATTCAGTGTAGGTAAACTCACCAGAGTAGAGACAAATGGATTTTTTAGAATGAGGGGGTATGATAATGCCATCAGGACCAGCCTATTCTTGCACGATAATCCTATCCAGACAGACATGTGAAGGTGTGGAGCTACTATCATGATGCAGATGCTGGGGATGGGCAGTTCCTTGTAAATAGTCTTGTTGAATTATCTAAGACCTTCGAGTCATGTAATCTCTTAAGCCTACAGGCCATGTAATCTCTGAGCCTATGAGCCTTGTAAGGGTTCCCCCTCATCACTTGAAAGTGGGGTTATAAAAATCAATAAAAATGAAGTCATTCGGGCCATTCGGGTAAGAGATTAATGCCACTCGGATGACCTACCACTGCTAAAAAGGCATTTATCAAAACAATTCACCCTTCGACATTCATTATTTTTATTCCTTTTTATGGTTGAGTGATAAAATCAATGTCCCAAAAGAGGGATATCATAGGAGGAGATATGAATTCTCTTTCCATGTCATTATCCATGGCTTGTCGGGGTGGTGAACCCCCCCCCCCCCCCCCCGCAATTCAAGGGGTGATCTAGTAACCCCAATCAGGGTACCTTGAGGGTTGTACTACATTGATAGAATCATGATTGGTATCCCTTTCACCTTATATATTAATTTATGATGGTGTTCCCCCTCTTAAAAAGAACTCTTTGACAAATATATAAACATAGGGAAGAAAAGTGTACTAGAAAAGGGAAAATTATATCCTTAAGATTAGAAATGTTACACCATTCAATAGAAGATGAATGGTTGATCCCTTCATCAACGTCCCATTTCTTCATATCCTCCACCCATTACATAGAAGGAATTTGACCATAAATTGTATTGATGATAATATCTAGTACCTGAATATAATTCATCAATGAATGTAGGATTTTCCTCAAAGTGAAGATCATGTTAGACATGAATGCCTCATATCCTTGGTATTTCCATCCTTGTAAATAGTAGTTCCCATGTGATTTTAGTATCATAAGACCCATGTTGTGAAAATTGGACTGCTACTGGTCATAATAATTCTGAATACATCACGGTTTATCATGAAGATGATCTAGTAGCCCAATATTTCATAAGCTTCCAGACACATTCCTCATGGGTGATGGGTGAGATAATAGAACCTAGGACTCCTCTTAGAAGGATGAAAATACCTTCTAGGTGTGACCACATTTTTTGGAACTTTTTTTATTGTGACTAGTGTATTATTCCTTTCACAAGTCCATTTGGATTCACTTGGGACCTCTTCACCTGTATCCTACGAATAGGATAAATCCAGTTCTGAAAGAGATAAAAAACATCCAAAAATGGGTTTCATTCCTTCTCTAATTATCCTTCCATAACCAAGTAACATCTATGGCCAGCACCCCATTAGGGTATGATGTGATCGAAGCCTCATCATAAGAGGTATCAAACCCACCAGTTTCATACGCAAGAGGGAGGTTGACAACTGCCTGTGTCAACTCCACATCTATGAGAAACCATAACTGTTTGGATATCATTGCATTCTTATCTTCTCAGACAAGAACTAGAGGTGATATATTAATTATTTTTCTTCAGAAATCTCACTGTGCATCCAAATATATAAGGATCATAGGCCTCTCATATGATTTCACCATCAATCCTAGTCGCCAACACACCATCCCTAAATGCTATTATGTATTATATCGGCACAATTCTAGCCTTCTCGTCATCATTAAGTCTTTCAATGGGTGTATTTACATAGTTATGGAATTTTAAATCTTTAAATAAGCTTATCCATGTTTGGATATCATTGGGATTCACGGCCAAGGGAGGAGTTCCAGATACAACTTGAACATATAGTCGGAACTCACTCCTGAGGATCTTGATACCGCTTTGCATGGATAAGTCCTTAAGTGTGATCTAATCCATCCCCAAAAAACCAAGAATGGTCCTATGATTCTGAATGGATTCATCCCTAGACAAATATACATAATAACCCTATGGATTATTTCTAAGATGGGGTTGTCTAACCTGAAAAACATTTTCTCTACCTGCTAGGCCACGACAACGATCATTCACATCCATGTGATGTTGTAAGAACACAAATGTATGGTAGATAAGTGGTATTCCACATGGAATAAAATACCAAAACATTTTTTTTGGATAGAAATTTGGTCCTGATCTCAAATCCCCACATGTCATACCCCTTTCTACAAAGTCATCCAAAAGGTACTGGGTGTGCTTCTCTTCACGGCCTTATGACATCATTTTTACACTTTCATATGGGGCCTTCACCCTTCTCCTTTATGAAACTACTCATCTATACCTCTGAATAATTATCCACACTTAGGTGGGTTTCATCCTTCTTTGTATTTAATGATACCTTTAAAAACACATAGACTAAAGTTGGCATCCTATCGGTATCATCAAACTTTTCCCTTGGAGGGATGGATACATCATATATATCTCATTGGGTCAGAGTGTAACACCCCAACACCACGACACTTGAGCCGGTGCATTACGTGTTATATTAGAATAGTTAAGAGGAAATAAATTCCTAAAGAATGATCATTTTAGTAGTCCTAAAGAAACTAGATACATAGATTTAACTGAAATTACATTGGAAAAGGTTAAAAAATACTATACATAACAAAAAACTAAAATTCCATCCATATAACTCAATAAATGATCACCTCTTCATAACCTGTTGAAGGTAAAAAAGCAAAGCGCTGATATAAAATTCTCAATAAGGGTTACAAATAACTGAAGCATGAATCAATAATAACTGAATCATAAACAACATGGCATGGTGAAAAAATGAAAACCTCACGCCATTAATAAGCTGATAATGAAACTGCATCCATTTATTTATTCATATTGAAGACATCATGGATAATAATAACTGATAGTATATATAGATAATGGTTATTAAATTTATATCATGTGTCTGGAACATTAAACCATGATACCGTTAAAATGGATTAGTTTTGTGGGTAGAAACTCATCCTATTTTTGGAAACAAACTCCAAGGGTTTGTCGCCAACTAATTTGTATCATGAGACCTGTCAATGCATCAAGGGGATATAGTGGTCCCCAACCACCACTTCAAGTCCAAATATTAAAGTATACATAGATTTAATAAACGTATAATATTCCATCTCCATATCCATATATAGTAGAGAATACAAATTGATCAATATTTCTATAGTTAAAATAACATTCCTAATAAACACCATATGTGAAATGGTATACGTCTTAAGAAAATAATAATATCCATGCTACAAGAAAATGAAAATTTACCAGAATTATAATATCAAATGAGAAATTTTCTAAAATGGTCAGTATATACAGCACATAAGAAATTTTAGGTGCACAATACCAAGCAGGTCTCATTGAAATGGAAATTGAGACAAAGTCACTTAACACATTGTAATCAACTTAATCTTTTGACAAAAAATTAATAACCACCAAATGAAACAAATAAATACCAAGAATATAAATATAATAATTATTATATATATCAAATGGAAGTACACAATTCACCACATGCAATAAATAAGTGTTAAAAAATGGAAATCTCACAGAATGAAAATGAGATGAGAAACCCCTTAGCTTATGCTCGATTGTGTTAATAATTTGTTTTAATGAACAGAATAATAAAATTTAGCTTCATTAATTAATAATTATATAATCTCCTATAAATGTAACTTTTTTATAACCTTATTAGGTTCATTCATGCCATTTTATGGGTTTATGATGTTGATTGTTATTGTTTTGGAAGCATTTTCTTCCATGGTTTTCATAATTGGTTTACTTGTATCCATGAATGGAAGTTCGTTTGATGTGTGTTTAAACATAAACAATTGTTAATATATCATATTAATTACATTTCAGATATATAAATTATCTTATAATTATTTTAGGTTATATACCATGATGATGAATCATTAGATAAAAGTTAATTACAAATGTTTGGATTAACATGGCGGTTTTGTTCATAATGAACTTAGTTTGTATTATTATTTTATATTATGAGTGTGTAAGGATTAAAAGAACATTAATGAGATGAAATAAATATATTATGATCTATTTCAGCCATAAAAATTTTGTCCTCGCCATAATTGAACACGGAAATAAAAGTTGAGAACCCGTCATCCTTGGATATGATAAATTAACACATCTCGAATGATGTTTTCAGTTTTAGTATAAGAGTAGGGGGAAAGAGAGATGATGACTAAATATTAAATTAGAGAAATATAATTACAGATCCTATACGGTAATGTAATTATCATATAATTGTATGAGGGTATATGAATAAATATGTACAAAAGAAAGGAACTCAAAATAGACGAAAATTGAGAAATCTCTCACGAAAAATTAGCACCCTAAAAGTGTCACTTAAAATTTCATAAAATAGATTGATTAGATAAAGGGGTTATCTCATAACTATTACATAATATGGAAAGAAAGATTAATATGTAATGTCCTATCCCATCACAATCCTATTGAAAATAAAATAGAAAACATAAAATGAAAGTATTAAGAAAAGAGAAGGGGTTTGATTCTCTTACCTGGTAGTGTAACTCCCAAAACATGATGGTTGGGACCTTTGGGTTTTGAGGAAACCATGATAGGACTCCAAGGTAAGTAATAATACCTAATATTAGATAATAATGAGTTTATAATGAATGAAAATTATGGGGGTTAGTGCGTATTTATAGTAAAGGAGAGGGCATTTTTACCGATTATAAGGGACACCTCATTAGTGGTTTTTGAAAACCATGGGCTTGCCCCTAGTATATTTCCATCATTTTAGTCACCTGGGACACCTAATGTCATGTTTTAATGTAAAAAAGTAGAAAATATTTTTATATTAATTATTATATCATTATGATTTCATTCAACTTCCGAAAACTCAAAACTGTATTTTTACTATTCATGAAAAATTCATGTATTTTAGAAAAATCCCAAAAATTCACCCTAATAATTTATCGAAGTGTAGAAATTAAAAAGGAAATACATTTTTTGAAAATAAATTTTGACTTATTTTTAATTCAATTTTTAAATAAATTCATAATTTTTTCAAAAATAACAATTTTAAAGGTATAATTAGTTTTATATCACATTGAAAAAGTAATTAAGATATTATTATCATATTACCTAAAGAAAATAAAATATTATCATAATTTAAAATTAATAATGGTATTATTACTATTAGTATTACTATTCATAAGGTTATGTTACTATTCATCAAAAAAATCAAGTTAGTTCTATCAGACTCTATTTGACTTTCTGATCACAACTCTAGATGATTGTTTTTTGAAATTCAAAAACATAGAAGTATAAAATTTATGTTTAATGGATAGGTTATGACTATATCCTAAAAAACCATGTTTTTTATCAAGGGAACACAATTATTTATGAAATATATGATCGGAATTGAATATATTAAAGAGAAACATAGCATAAAATGTTTGTGGTGTCATATTATTTCCTCCTTCAAAAATTTCACCCTAGAAATTTTATATATAAAGCCCACCAAAAAGATGTGGGTGGTTCTTCTTCATGACATCCTATTGTTCCCATGTTGCTTCCTCCATATTATGGTTTCTCCAATGAACCATTACTAGATGGTTTGTCTAATTTCTCAATACCTTCTCCCTTGTATCAAGAATCCATATAGGCTCTTCACTGTATGACAAATTAGGTTCCAGTTCTATTTCATCATAGGGGAGTATGTGAATGGGGTCTGGCATGTATTTCTTCAACAATGTCACATGTAATAAATCCTGAAATTTATAGAGACTTGGTTGCATTGCTAAGTAGAATTCTACAGCTTTGATTCTTTCTAGAATTTCAAATGGTGCAATATACTTGGGGCTCGTTTTTTCTTTTATACGGTACCATAAGACCCCCTTAGATGGAGAAACTTTCCAAAAGACATGATCTCCCACTTGGAATTCCAAATCCTTTATCTAGTTGTCAGAATAACTCTTTTTCCTACTTTGGGCTAATTTAATATGGTATGAGATTGTCTTCACCATTTTTATGGTCTCTTCAATAAGTTCAATGCCTATAAGTTTCCTCTCACCAACTTCATCCAAACAAGTTGGTGTTCGACATATCTTTCTATATAATGCTTTATATAGAGCCATTTAAACACTATAATGGAAACAATTGTTGTAGGAAAATTAAACCAAATAAAATTATTGATCTCACATACCTTTAAAGTCAAGAGAGCACGATCTCAGCATGTCTTCCAGAGTATGAATAGTCATTTTAAACTATCTGTTGGTTTCGGGGTGATAAGTGGTACTCATACGAATCTCCTTATTCAAATCCTTCAAAATAATTTTCCATAATTTTGATGAATAATGGGGATCACTTTCAGAATCAATTGATAAGGGTACACCATGACGTTTTACAACATCATTAATATATAGAATTTTTAAACATTCAAGTGGTAAATATTCTCTTATAGCATGAAAAAGTTCTTATTTTGTAAGATGATCAACAATGATCCATATCACATTATTCATTTGTGGAGTCTTTGGTATCCCCGTGACATATTCCATTATAATATCATTCCATTTCCACATAGGAATAGGAAGGGGTTGCATGAATCCTCTAGGATGTTGTCTTCTAGTCTTTACCTGTTGACAAACCAAGCATCTCAACAAATAATTAGCAATCTTCCTCTTCATGTTATCCAATAAAAAAAATTTCATTTAGATATATTATACCATGGTGTATAGAGAAATTTGAGCTATGAGCATCATTCAATAGATCCTTCTTTATCTAAGGAATAGCTAGAACACAAAGTCTCTTTCCATATTTCCAAATACCAACTTCATATATGATATTAATCAACTTACCATAATTTACAACATTAATTTCGTTTTGAAACTCCACATCATAAATCTGAGAACTTTTTATCCTTTCTAGTAAAGAAGGCTTGGAATCCATTTTAAATAGTAGTGATCAGTTACCTTCTATAATAATCCCCATATCCATATTTACTATATCAATGAACATAGGATCCCTTTCATCTCTCATCTTGTTCATAAATCCATGATCCTTTTTTCTCAAAGAATCTAGCACTTTATTTTCCATCCCTGAGTGGTAGTGTATAGTGAAATAATAATCCTTGAGTAGTTAAATCCATCATCTTTCCCTCATGTTGAGTTCTTTTTGTGAGAAAATATATTTGAAAATATTGTGATCGGAATATATCTCCCATTTTTTACCATAGAGATAGTGTCTCCATATCTTCAACAAAAATATTACAGGTTACTACTCAATATCATGAGTTGGGTAAATTTTGTCATGATTTTTTAGCTTCCAAGATGCATAGGTCATCACTTGATCAATCAGCATAAGGACACAACCATGTCATTTCTTTGATGCATCAAAATAAATAACAAACCCATCATTCCCTAATGGTAGGTTTAGGATTGAAAAATTCACTAAAAACCTCTTCAATTCTTCAAAAAATTCTTCACATTCCTTTTTCCATAAAAAATTAACCCCTTTTCATGTGAGTTTTGTCATTGTGTTGGCTAAACAGGTGGATTTCTGAACAAAGCACCAATAATAACCTACTAAACAAATAAAACTATGTACCGCAGTTATGTTTATTGGAGTAGGATATTCTTGAAAAGCCTTTGCCTTCATAGGATCTAAATATATTCCATCCTTATAGGTAATGAGGCTTATAAAGGAAACATATTGGAGCCCAAAATCACAATTTCTAAACATACAATATAATTCATTTCTTTCTTAGAGTTTTCAGAATTGTGCGCATGTGAATTTCATGATCTTTATAGATTTTAGAGTATACAAGGATATCATTAATAAAAACTACTACAAATTCATCAATATATTCAATGAAAACACATTTCATCAGATCCATAAAAAAAGATGTTGCATTAGTTAGTCCAAAAAGCATTACTAAAAACTCGTAATGACCCTACCTAGTTCAAAATACTATTTTTGGAATTTCATTCTTCCTCACAAGAAACTGATGATATCCAAATAGAAGATCAATCATTGAAAAATATTATGCTTCATAAATTTGATCTTATAAATCATTAATTCATGGAAGGGGATATATATTCTTTATTGTAATATCATTGATATCTCTATAATCAATGCACATCTTCATGGACCCATCATTCTTATTAACAAAAAGAATAGGGTCCCGCTATGGAGAAACACTAGAGCGAATAAATCCTTTATCATTCAATTCCTCTAGTTATTTCTATAGCTCCACTAATTCCATAGTGGCCATTCTATAGGTATTATTTGATACAGGTCTTGAACTAGGAATTAAATTAGTTGAGAGCTCAACTTCCCTCTCTAGAGAATGTCTTGGTAAATACCCTGGAAATACCTCAATGTATTCTTTCACTATATGCATATCTTCAATTTGAAAATTTCTTTCCTCGCCCATTTATATTCAGATATCTTTCTCCCCATGAATTTAATTCAATAGAGCTACTGGGGGTGGATCTGGATATGAATTAGATGGTTAGGTTTCTGCTCTAATGATAAGGGATTTTACACCATTTTTTAAAATTATAACTTCCTTTTTCTTGAAATAAATATTTTCATCATAGTTTGAGAGGCAATTAATACCGAGAATTATATTAATGTTAGTCTTTATTTTGATGATAATGTTTGAAACTAAATCCTTGTTATCTTCAATGATACATCCCTAAGGATTTTTGACTCAACATCTTTTATTAAATCAAATTGGACATGTCTAATTTTCATGGAAAACTGGATAGATGTAAGTGAATACAATGGTCTAGAATAAAATAATGAATTGGCCAATTTTGAGGACACAATTAAAGTACCTTACACCATGTCATTATGAACCTTAACCTCTAAGATTATAATCGAATATGATTCCCCTTTCTCTCGTGTCCTTTTCTGAGGAATGTTTCCTAGGATCTTATGACACTCATTTTCATATTGTTCTATCTATGTACAATTGTCGCATTGAACATCATCAAATTTTTTCTTCCCCTTGCATTCATTAGATCAATAATATAACGACACATACTTTACATACATTGTTAATACTTCAAAATTGAATCATACTTATTACAACATATAACAAAACCACAAAAGGACCGTATAGGTATAGTGTCTTTAGAAACTGGGAAACATAAACAACTGGTTCATAAAGCATCAACTTTGCCTCCCACTTATTTCATCATATCTAGAGTCCCTTTTTGGCATATCCTACTTAATAACCTTCTTCCCGAACTGGGGAAATAAAACATAAAAAAGGGTGAGCTCAAATGCTCAGTAAGGGTAAACAAAGGAAATATCAATCACATCATATTCATAAGAACATAACTTTTGGAAATCTTAACCTGCAAAAGAGAGCATAATTTCATAACATGTGATAAGTCATAGTAGTGAAATGGAATCCCAATAATAATAACATAAACCATGAAACTTTGTGGAATACACACATAATCATAGATAATCATTTCTTATTAGTCAAGACTCATTGCTAAGACTATCTTAGTGGACAATGTCCATTTCTGAACCGAGTTCACTCCTCATTTCAGTCCTGTTTCACTGAACCGGTATAACCTACCATTCCAGCCATGTCTATCTCATGAGATATAAAATCTTTACCCAATGAATTGGAGGGAGATATAGGTCCCACCCATCTCATAATGATACCATTCTTATGTGTGCCACAAAATCATAAATCATACATCATTGCATAACCCATGTAATAAAAATGGGAATCTTAAACATCATGACATCATAAAACAATTCATATAAGATAAAGAAATTCATAAAAATATTTCAATCACAACATAATCAAATCAATGTAATAATAGGGATAGAAACAGAACCCTATATTATCTTAGATGGAAAATAATTTTGATAAAACACTTGAACTCCATTCTTAAGGAAAATATACTTTCTACTTCAAAAACACTTTTCCTTTCTCAACATGTCATAAAATTCTAAACTAAAAGAAGTTGATTAAAAATAAACTTTAAAACTTTTAAAGGAAGCTTCTTGGAAATAATGTTTTAAAAATCCATTCATGCCATATAAGTTAAAAAAACATTCTTCTCGTACTTTTTTCAGAAAAGTCAAAAAGTACCTCATACGAAAAACGACAAAAGATTCCTTTCATATATTTTACTAAAAACTCACCAAAGGGTAAAATAGATTTTAAACAATTGTATGTGGATGGAAATAATATTACATATTGAGGTAACATGGATGTGGATGACAAAATACACCCCAGTAAATACCAAAGTATAAGCAATCTCGGATAAAAATGAGATTGTGATATTTCCCTTACCTTAGGTCTGATATGATTTGTACATGTCCAAAACTCCTGTATAATGATTTAAATAATGTTATTGACTTATTCCAGAATCATAATTATTTTTATAATATCATATATGGTCATATTCTTAGCTTCTTAGTAGTAATATTTCATTGCTACTTGTTATTCGGGTGTTTATAACTTTTTGTTCTTATGCGTGTTTTGTCGAATAAATTCTTATTATTCTCTTCAGGTTATAGATACCACATTTACAGAATGGTATTAGTGTAATATATATCATATTAATTCACTCAATTCATTTATATAATCAATATGAAATGAAGATCATGTAGAACGAGTCGCATAACATCGTGGAGACGGTATTCCGTATGTACGCACGAGTGATGATATCGTTCCTATGATCGTGGATTTGTATTGGAGTGTATGTATACTATTTCAGAATCAGTATCACATTATAATAGTCATATATAGTCATTATTTACACCATTATACCCATCCAAGTGAGGTGGTGGTGGAAAATAGATTACACCACGGCGTGGAGAGGGTATTCCGTATGTACACACGCGCAGTGATTTCTTTTTCCGTAGGATGGATAGATGGTGAAATATGGTTGTTTCATACTTATAATAATATATCCGTATATGAGTGATACTGATGTTATTACTTCATAATAAAACAACTAAAGAAGAAGAAGTGGGAGAATAAATAAAGATGAAAGAATCGGTAACAGACATTACCTCTTCTTTGAAGTGCTTCTTTGAGACCTCCTTTTAGGGCACTAAAATAGGTCATTGAAGAAGACAAAAACCTCTAGGATGTTTCTAGGGGAGTGGAGAGAATAAATTGGTAGGGTTTGGCTGATCTTTAAGGCTCAAAGTGGTGTGAGGAAGAGGGGGAGGAGGTGCCATTTTATAAGGGAGGAGAGGGGCACCTTTGGAATAACTAAAAATATTATTTTATTATAAAGTCATGTTCGGTTTTAAATAGCTCCAAATTGATTTATTTCGAAGATAAGGTGGGGATGGGTCGAACTCCTCTCATCCAATAGAATTTAGATAAGTTTAGGTTCCTATTTTAACCTTATCATTTAGATTTAACATTAAGATAAATAATTTTACTTTTACCGTGTCTTCTTGTGTTCTTAAACTATAAGGTTAATAAACTTACTATAAGCAGCCAAAAGAACCCCAAGTTGTTTATTATTAATATATATAACCTTATATAAGTCATTTGGCCGATACTTAGATTTTTAGGAATAATATAACAATTAATAATATAATATTTGTTTTAAAAACTATTTTATGTCAATTTTGACACTATTTAGTAATTGATTTTTGTAAAAATCATAACAGAATGATTAGTTCGAACCAAGTTACTTACATTAATACTAACATGTCATATTAACCTATAAAATTAGTGTAATTCATAAAAAGTCTCAAATTACATTTATTTGAATATTTATAACATCAATTATGTCAATATTTCATTAATAAGATAATTACTTCATCATCATTGTGTCGTAAATAAATTAATTTATTTAATGTCTAAAAATTACAAATAAAATACTATTATGTAGAAAATATTTTTAGATTTTTGATGAATATTTATAGAAGAATTTATCTTATGTATAACCCCATATTAAAAATGATTTACTTATTAAACTTTGATTTTAACTATTTTAACCTTTCTTTAAATAAATTAATAATAAATGTCATAATCTAATCCAAGTGGGCCTAAATGGTCATATTTTATTCCTAAGGTTGTTTTTGGTCGAATTACACTTGTCCATTTGAATTAGGACATGTGTTAGGGTAATAATAATATCATTTTTACCCTTAATTTCCCTATTTACTTTTAACCGTGGTAAAAAAAGTAAAAAGTTACTATTCACCAAAAAATTATTTTCATCTCATTGAATCACATTTTACTTTCTGACATCAACCGTGTCTCTCGAATTTTCGAAATTTTACTCACAGAAGCGGTAAAATTAAGTTTTATGAAAAATTCAGTTTTTTAACTACCACTTAGTGGTTTCACTATTCATCAAAAAATTGAAAGTTTTCAGAAAAATATCAAAATTTCACCCTAGGATAATTTCGATATTCCAAATCCAAAAAATGAAGTCCATTTTGAAAAATAAAATTTATAAAATTTCAAAAAGTGGTTATTACTATTCATAACGGCTAGTTTTAATACTATTTTAATAGCATATCATTGTTTAGTGAAACTCGGTATTACGTACGATGCAAGCTATCGAGGAAGGCCGCAGTTGCGTGTAAAGGAAGACAAGATAGTGTTGTGTGTAGTGAAAGATTCCTTTGATAATTTATATAACATTAAAACAATATTTTCCCTTAAAAGTCTCGGGTGTTACATTCTATCCCCCTTAAAATGAATTTCTCCCTCAAAATTCGTCACATTGTAACAAACAGATGAGGATACCTCTCCCTCATCATCTCCTCAGGCTCCCATGTAGCTTATTCTAATTGGTGGTTCCTCCATAAAACTTTCACCAAGCGAGTGGTCTTGTTACGTAGGACTTTTTCGCTACGATCCAGAATCTCTATCGGCTGTTCTTCATAAGAAAGATCTTGCTCCAGCGGTACAACTTCTAAGCTGAGTACATGTGAAGGATAAGGTATGTACGTTCTCAGGAGAGATACAAAGAACACATCGTGTAATTGAGAGAGATTCGGTGGAAGCGCCAATCGGTAAGCTACCTTTCCAACATGATCCAGAATTTCAAAAGGACCGATATATCTAGGGATCAACTTTCCCTTCTTTCCAAATCTCATTACCCTCTTCCAGGGAGATATTGGTAAGAACACTTTATCACCCACTTCAAACTCTAGGTCTTTTCTGCGGTTGTTGGCATAACTTTTCTGTCGACTCTGAGTTACTCTTATGTGTTGTTGAATAGATCTGACCTTTTCTGCCATTTCATAAACAAATCAGGTCCTAATAGATTTCTTTCCCCAACTTCATCCCAGCAAGTTGGAGTCCTGCATTTATTTCCATAGAGAGCTTCATAAGGATCCATCTGAATACTGGGGTGAAAGCTATTATTATAAGAAAATTCCACCAAAGGTAGGTGTTGATCCCAACCACCTTTGAAATACATAGAGCAAGCTCTCAACATATCTTCTAGAGTTTGAATTGTTCTCTCAGACTGACCATCTGTCTGAGGATGATATGCAGTGCTGAAACTCAACTATGTATCCAGAGTATGCTGAAGACTTCGCCAGAACTTTGAGGTAAATCTCTGATCCCGATCAGATATAATAGAAAGTGGTACTCCATGCAATCTTACCACTTCCTTTACATATATCCTGGCAAGCTGATCCATAGAGAAATCCACTCTAATAGCAAGGAAGTGTGCAGACTTGGTAAGACGATCAACTATGACCCAGATATCATTATTGCCTTTGGATGTTTTAGGAAGTCCTGTAACAATGTCCATAGTGATGTTTTCCCATTTCCATTTGGGTATGGGTAATGGTTGTAACATCCCCTTAGACTTCTTTCTCTCAGCTTTAACTTGCTGACAAAACCAGCATCGAGAGACATATTCAGAAACATCTCTTTTCATTCTATCCCATCAGAATTACTCTTTCAGGTCCCTATACATCTTCGTGCTTCCAGGATGAATAGAGAATGAAGAACTATGAGCCTCATCCAGCAGCTGCTTCTTTAATTCGGGGATGGGAGGAACACAAACCCGATTACTGGACTTTATTATCCCATCACAATCAAGGTTGAATTCAGGAACATTTCTCACCATCTTTTGTAACTCTACATCTTCTTTCTATGCCTCTTTAATCTTCACATGTATAGATTGTTGAACATTCATTTGAGAAAGATACTATTTTTCCCCTTCCATTATAATTCCAAGATCCATCCTTTGTAAATCCAAAAATATTGGATCCTTTGTGATCCTCATCATGGATAAACTGGCATGGTCTTGTCGACTTAATGCATCTGCCACCTTGTTTGCTTTCCCAGGGTGGTAATGAATTGAGCAGTCGTAATCCTTAATCAGTTCTAACCATCTTTTTTGGCGCATATTCAGCTCCTTTTGTGTGAAAATATACTTTAAACTTTTATGATCAGTATAAATATCACACCTTTCACCATAAAGATAATGCCTCCAAATCTTTAATGCAAAGATTACCGTAGCTAACTCCAAATCATGAGATGGGTAATTTTTCTCATGTATTTTCAACTGTCATGAGGCATAAGATATCACCATATCATTTTTCATAAGAACACACCCCAAACCCTTCTTGGATGCATCACTGTAGATCACAAACCTTTCTCCACTACAAGGAAGTGTGAGCACAGGTGCACTGGATAACCTTCCTTTCAACTACTTGAAATTCTATTCACATTCCTCCGTCCAGACAAAATTAAATCCTTTCCTAGTCAACTTGGTGAGTGGATTAGATAATCGTGAAAAATCTTTCACAAAACGCTGATAATATCCGGCCAAACAAAGAAAACATCGGATCTCAGTTACTGTTGTTGGTCTCGACCATCTTTCGATAACCTCTGTTTTTGCTGGATCCACAGATATCCCCACTTTTGAGATTATGTGACCCAAAAATGAAACTTTTTGAAGCCAAATTTCACAGTTGGTAAATTTGGCATAAACCTTCTCTTTTCTCAGGGTCTTCAATATAATTCTCAAGTGATCTTCATGTTCTTCCTTTCTCTTTGAATAGACAAGAATATCATCTATAAAGACTACCACAAACTGATCAAGATAGTCTCTAAATACTCTATTCATTAAATCCATGAAGATAGCAGGGGCATTAGTAAGAAAAAATGGCATCACTATAAATTCATAGTGTCCATACCTTGTACGGAAAGACGTCTTTGGTATATTCTCCCTTTTGACCCTTAATTGATGATACGCTGAACGAAGATCAATCTTGGAAAAGTATTGAGCTCTGCGTAGTTGTTCAAATAAGTCATCAATGCGTGGGAGAGGATATTTGTTCTTGATAGTGAGCTTGTTAAGTTCTTGAAAATCAATGCAGAGCCTCATTGATCCATCTTTCTTCTTAACAAACAGAACAGGTGTTCCCCAAGGTGATGCACTAGGGCGTATGAACCCCTTATCAAGATTCTTTTGGAGTTTCTTCTTCAATTCCTGCAACTCAATTGGGACCATTCTATAAGGTGTCTTTGAAATAGGCAAAACACCCGGTACGAGTTCTATTGAAAACTCAACTTCACGATTTGGTGGAAGTCCTGGTAATTCCTCCGGAAAGACATCATCAAACTCTCGTAAAATGGGCATATTCTTAATCGTGAGTTTCTCACCAACCATTTGAGATAAATAACCTTCATTTAGTGGAATCAAGACCCAAAAGGTAGAAGGAATTTCCACTGGAAGGTTATGTTCATCATTGCATTGATAGACGATCATAGATTGATCTGGAATATATAATGTGACTTCCCTTATTTGGAAATTAATATGATCTCCATATAAAGAAAGCCAATCCATGCCAAGAATCACATCAAATTCCACTATAGGAAGGATAAAAAGATTTGCAGGAAGCACTTTCCCCCAAACTTCGATCGGAGAAGAATTATAAACTTTTGAAGCGACTGTTGTGCCATTAGGTGTTGTCACAACTAACTCAACATCTAATTGTTGAGGTAATACAGTGATACCCTTAGAAAATTATTCAGAAATAAAAGATTGTGTGGATACAAAATCAAATAAAACATTTGCTACTTTAGAGTGGATGGTAAGTGTACCTTTCACCACATCATTATCATACTCCACATCGCTGATAGAAATTGCATGTGACATTCCTTTGTCTTTAGCCTTAAGAGTTTGTTGATGTCGACCATCATCATCAACCCTTGGATTAGGGCATTTATTGTCATAATGTCCCATCTCCTTGCACTTGAAACATTGAAGTGTAGTAGGTTCATTCTGTGTGTCCCTTCCTTTGTTTGCATCATTATACATCTTCTTCCCATCATCGCAGCATTCAAAGGCCCGATGACCTTCCTTTACACATTTGAAACATTTACGTGTCCCTTTAAGACAACTCCCTCCATGTTTCTTTCCACACTTGGAGCATAAGGGAAAGATCGTCTTCTTTTCAGTGTTCTCTTTAGATTTTCCTTTGAATTCCATTTTCCTATTCTTATCAAACCCATATGACTGATGGGTTATTCCAATCTCCATCTCAACTTTGAGAGCACATCGAACGATTTCCTCGTAGCTATTGAAGTCCCTTATGGATAACGTCCTTCGAAGACTTGATTTTAAGCCACTAAAGAATCGATCAATCTTACTCTCTGGTTGGATAATAATACCAGAAGCATACCTTGCAAGTCTTGTAAAATTTTCTTCATAGGTACCAACATATTCATCATCCTTTTGCTTCAATTAAAGAAACTCTTTCTCCATATTTGTTTGGAGAATTCGAGGGAAGTACTTATTGAAAAATAAGTTCTTGAACTCATCCCATTCCATGGACTCAATTTCATCCCTTTGCCTCGTATTCTAAATAAGATTCCACCATTGATCAGCATCACCTTCCAAACGATACACTTCTAAGATGACTTTATCATTCTTAGAACATTGAAGAACTGAAAATATCTTTTCAGTAGTACTAATCCATTGTTCAGCAACTAATGGATCAGTAGACCCGCTGAATGAAGGTGGACATTGTCTCATGAAGGATTCAACAGAATGTTGCTCATTCCTTTGCTCGTTTGGAAGTCCTGCATGATTCATAGCTTGAGAAAGTTGTGTGAGCATGGCTACAAGATTTTGCATTCCAGCTCCCATAACGTTTGGTTGCTCATGGGGACAATCATTGCATTTCCCGTCGCATTCCGCATTAACACGGTTCCTTCGGGTTCCAGCCATTGACTAAAACCAAGAAGAATAGTGTGAGAAACACTAATTATAATAGGAAAACCACATAATCAAGAATAAAATTTCACACTTAAGGTCTTATCTTAGGTTATTCATGGCCATTTATAAAATACTAAGATTGTGTTCTATGCTTAGAATTATCCTTAGGGTTTTTACTAAGGCTTTCACATCCAATTTTCCAAAGGATGGCCATACCTTTCCTCTGATACCAACTATAACGACCCATACTTTACAAACATTGTTAATACTTCAAATTTGAAGCATACTTATTACAACATATAACAAAACCAAAAAAGGACCGTATAGGTATAGTGTCTTTAGAAACTGGGAAACATAAACAACTGGTTCATAAAGCATAAACTTTTCCTCCCACTTATTTCATAATATCTAGAGTCCCTTTTTGGCATATCCTACTTAATAACCCTCTTCCTGACCTTGGGAAATAAAACATACAAAAGGGTGAGCTCAAATGCTCAGTAAGGGTAAACAAAAGAAATATCAATCACATCATATTCATAAGAACATAACTTTTGGAAATCTTAACCTACAAAAGAGAGCATAATTTCATAACAAGGGATAAGTCATAGTAGTGAAATGGAATCCCAATAATCATAACATAAAACATGAAACTTTTTGGCATACACACATAATCATAGAGAATCATTTCTTATTAGTCAAGACTCATTTCCAATACTATCTTAGTGGACACAGTCCATTTCTGAACCAAGCTCACTCCTCGTTTCAGTCCTGTTTCACTGAACTGGTATAACCTACCATTCCAGCCATGTCTATCTCATGAGATATAAAATCTTTACCCAATTAATTGGAGGGAGATATAGGTCCCACCCATCTCATAATGATACCATTCTTATGTGTGCCACAAAATCATAAATCATACAACATTTCATAACCCATGTAATAAAAATGGGAATCTTAAACATCATTACATCATAAAACAATTCATATAAGATAAAGGAATTCATAAAAATATTTCAATCACAACATAATCAAATCAATGTAATAATAGGGATAGAAACAGAACCCTATATTATCTTAGATGGAAAATAATTTTGATAAAACACTTGAACTCCATTCTTGAGGAAAAAATAATTTCTACTTCAAAAACAATTTTCCTTTCTCAACATGTCATACAATTCTAAACTAAAAGAATTTGATTAAAAATAAACTTTAAAACTTTTAAAGGAATCTTCTTGGAAATAATGTTTTAAAAATCCATTCATGTCGTATAAGTTAAAAAACATTCTTCTCGTACTTTTGTCGGAAAAGTCAAAAAGTACCTCGTACGAAAAACGACAAAATATTCCTTTCATATCTTTTACTAAAAACTCATCAAAGGGTAAAATAGGTTTTAAAAAATTGTAGGTGGATGGAAATAATATTACATATTGAGGTAACATATATGTGGATGATAAAATACGCCCCAGTAAATACCAAAGTATAAGCAATCACGGATAAAAATGAGATTGCGATATTTCCCTTACCTTAGGTCCGATATGCTTTGTACGTGTCTGAACCTCCTGTATAATAATTTAAATAATGTTATTGACTTATTCCAGAATTATAATTTTTTTATGATATCATATATGGTCATATTCTTAGCTTTTTAGTAGTAATATTTCATTGCTACTTGTTATTCGGGTGTTTATAACTTTTTCTTCTTATGTGTGTTTTGTCGAATAAATTCTTATTAATCTCTTTAGGTTATATATACCCCATTTCCAGAATGGTATTATTGTAATATATATCATATTAATTCATTCAATTCATTTATATAATCATTATGAAATGAAGATCATGTAGAACGAGTCGCATCACATCATGGAGACGGTATTCCGTACATACGCACGAGTGATGATATCGTTCCTATGATTGTAGAATTGTATTGGAGTGTATGTATACTATTTAAGAATCAGTATCACTTTATAATACACATATATAGTCATTATTTACACCATTATACCCATCTAAGTAAGGTGGTGGTGGAAAATAGATTACACCACGGCGTGAAGATGGTATTCCGTACGTACGCATGCGCAATGATTTCTTTTTTCGTAGGATGGATAGATGGTGAAATAGGGTTGTTTCATACTTATAGTAACATATCAGTATATGAGTGATACTGATGTTATTACTTCATAATGAAACAACTAAATAAGAATAAGTGGAAGAAGAAATAAAGATGAAAGAATCGGTAACGGACATTACCTCTTCTTTGAAGTGCTTCTTTGAGACCTCATTTTAGGGCAATAAAATAGGCCTTTGAAGAAGACCAGAACCTCTAGGATGTTTCTAGGGGAGTGTAGAGAAGAAATTTTCAGGGTTTGGTTGAGCTTTAAGGCTCAAAGTGGTGTGAGGAAGAGGGGGAGGAGGTGTCCTTTTATAAGGTAGGAGAGGGGCACCTTTTGAATAACTAGAAATATTATTTTATTATAAAGTCAAGTTTGGTTTTAAATAGCTCCAAATTGATTTATTTCAAAGCTAAGGTGGGGATGGGTCGAACTCCTCTCATTCAATAGAATTTAGAGAAGTTTAGGTTCCTATTATAACCTTATCATTTAGATTTAACATTAAGTTAAATAATTTTACTTTTACCGTGTCTTCTTGTGTTCTTATACTATATGGTTAATAAACATACTATAAGAAGACAAAAGAACCCCAAGTTGTTTATTATTAATATATATAACCTTATCTAAGTCATTTGGACGAACCTTAGATTTTTAGGAATAAAATAACAATTACTAATATAATATTTGTTTTAAAAACTATTTTATGTCAATTTTGTCACTATTTAGTAATTGATTTTTGTGAAACTCATAACAGAATGATTAGTTCAAACCATGTTACTTAAATTAATAATAACATATCATATTAACCTATTAAATTAGTGTAATTAATAAAAATTCTAAAATTACATTTATTTGGGTATTTATAACATCAATTATGTCAATATTTCATTAATAAGATAATTACTGCATCATCATTGTGTCATAAATAAATTAATTTATTTAATGTCTAAAAATTACAAATAAAATACTATTATGTAGGAAATATTTTTATCTTTATAATGAATATTTATAGTCTAATTTATCTTATGTATAATCCCATATTAAAAATGATTTACTTATTAAACTCTGATTTTAACTATTTTAACCCTTCTTTAAATAAATTAATAATAAATGTCCTAATCTAATCCATGTGGGCCTAAATGGTCATATTTTATTCCTAAGGTTGTTTTTGGTCGAATTAAACTTGTCCAATAGAATTAGGACATGTGTTAGGGTAATAATAATATCATTTTTATCCTTAATTACCCTATTTACTTTTAACCATGGTAAAAAAAGTAAAAAGTTACTATTCACCAAAAAATTATTTTCATCTCATTGAACCACATTTTACTTACTGACATCAACCGTGTCTCTTGGATTTTCAAAATTCCACTCACAGAAGCGGTAAAATTAAGTTTTATGAAAAATTTAGTTTTTTAACTACCACTTAGTGGTTTCACTATTCATCAAAAATTGAAAATTTTCAGAAAAATACCAAAATTTCACCCTAGGCTAATTTCGATATTCTGAATCCAAAAAATGAAGTCCATTTTGAAAAATAAAATTTATAAAATTTCAAAAAGTTGTTATTTCTATTCATAATGGCCAGTTTTAATACTATTTTAATAGTATATCATTGTTTAGTGAAACTCGGTATTCCGTACGATGCAAGCTATCGAGGAAGGCCGCAGTTGCGTGTAAAGCAAGCCAAGCTAGTGTTGTGTGTAGTGAAAGATTCCTTTGATGATTTATATAACATAAAAACAAAAGTTTTCCTATAAAAGTCTCGGGTGTTACAAATAACCCTTTCCCTAGACTTATAGCAGACTCCCCTGCAATTCCATAATTTCATAGGATGATTCTTTCGACAGTTCGTGAATAATGGAAATTTCTACATTCCCTTGCTATTTTTTGTCACTTCACATTTTTCATGGTTATCAGAGTATCTCTTATTATATTGGTTTCCCTCTTAAAAATTTGATCTAGAAAATTCTTTCTATGTTTTGATGGCACTTGATACAATTTCATCGTATGATGAAAATGATTGAGAAGCCAGTGCCCTTTGAAAAATTGTTTTTTCCTTTAAAATAAATGATCAATCTTGTCTTATGAGTCTCTTACATAATCTAGGGCATACCATGATATTCTTGTGAAGGTAGCTTCTTACTCTGTAACATTTTCTTCTTCCCTTTTCTTAAAGCTAAGAATTTCATCTTCATTTTGGTTCGTTGATCCCAAGGGAAATATTTTTCAAAGAATATTTCCTTAAAAGTTCTCTATTCCATATCATCTATTTATTCTTACTCAATGGTATTCTAAATCAAGGACCACCATTTATCGACATCACTCTTGAGACAATATACTACCATTACTACCTTTTCAATTTCATTTCATCTCAATGCCATGAATATCATTTCAAGAGACTTGATCCACTACTCAGCAACCACTAGTTTAGTAGTCCCACTGAAACATGGGGGCTTCTGCGACATGAAATGATCCATCATAATTGGTGAGGCATTTTTATTCATCACTACCTAAGTAATTTTCACCAATATGGTCATGATATGATCTGCTCCAACATTAATTGTGTTGACATGCTCAGTGGGAAGAACCCTACATTGACCAAGAGTGTTAATTCCCCTTCTTCCATTAGGCAACATTTCTAAATAATGGAATAAAATATATTTTTTTATGAATCTGAAATCTAAAAGCACATAAAATAGATTGAAATTTAATGCATAGATAATCTCATAAACATGGTTTCCCTAAGAAAAACATTACCTTAAAATCCTTCATAATGTCTTAGAAAAAAATTGTAAATTATCCTAATTATATTCTCTAGGAGTGTCAATACCGAGAGTGTAGCAAGGCTCGTTGTTGTGTACCAGGACACCCTTGGTCAAGCCCGAAACTCCATTTTAGAGTTTTCACTCCTAGGTACATATGTTCTAGATCCACCTCAACCTGTTTGTATCCAAAAAGGATATATTTTCTAGAATGATCCACATAATATATTCCTTACCAAAATTTAAGAATGGTCTTATATGTTTTTTCCCAAATAATACCATAGGGATTTGGTCATTAATCTAAATTTTCCAATATAGTTTTCAATTTTTCTACTAAACTTCCTCTGATAATAGATGTAACACCCCGACCCCTCTAGACTGGATCTGGTGCATTAATTGTTATATTGGAATGGTTAGAAGGAACAAAATCTAAAAGGAACAATCAGTTTAGTAGTCTTTAAGTAACTAAATTCATAGATTTAACAAAAATTACATTGGAAAATATTACAATATAAAGTACTTAATGAAAACTAAAAACTGCATCCACAAAACTCAATAAAAGATCTCTACTTCATATCCTATTGAAGTTAAACAAATGAAAGTGGTGAGATCAAGTTCTTAGTAAGGGTTAGAAATAGCGGAATCATTAAACAATTATAACTAAATCATAAAAAACCCGACATATTCAATATTTCATGGTGAATAAATGATAAACACGCGCCGTTAGTTCTATGGGTAGAACCCCATTTAATTTTTTGAAACAAACTCAAAGGGTTTGTCTCCCACTTATTTGTCTAATGAGACATATCGATGCATCAAGGGGATATAGCAGGCCACCCCCACCACTGCAAGTCCATATAATTATTTATACATATATTTAACACAAGTACAATATACATTATAAATATCCATATAGAGTAGAGAATAAGGATTAATAAATATTTACATAGTTAAAATAACATTACAAATAAACATCGTATGTGAAGTGGTATAAGGTTTAAGGAAATAATAACATCCATACTACATGAAAATGTATATTTACTAGAATTATAATTTCAAAGGAAAAATTATCTCAAAAGGGTAGTAGATACACCACATAAGAAATATTAATTTCACAATACCATGTAGGTCTCTATGAAATGGAATTTGAGACAAAGTCACTTGCCACATTGTAATCAATTGAATCATATGAAAACAAAATTAATAACCACCAAATGAAGCACAAAATACCATGAGTATAAATAAAATAATGATAATATATATAAAATGGTGGTAAAAAAATCCAAATGAATTAAATAAGTGTCAAACAATGGATGTTTCATGGAAATGAAAGTGATATGAGAAACTCGTTACGTTATTCTCAAGTGCGTTATTCATTTTTTTAATAACATGAATAATCAAATTTATCTTCATTAATTAATATCTAAAGTGTAACACCCCAGGCGAATAAAGAATATGACATTTTCATATTTATCCATATTTTTGAATAAAATATTGATATGAATTTAAAGGGGACGCTGTGCTCGATGGCGTACCCAACACGCAACAACGAGTTTCTTGGGAATCTTACGTTGCACTCTAATAAAAAAATAAAATTATTTTAAATGGTAGTTAACATGTAGCCGTTTTAAGGGCGGGAATGGATAGAAATAACTTAAATATGTTTATATATGTTTTTAAATGTTTTTAAATTTATCCAATAAAAGATAATGGCTTAAAATACGGAAAGAACTCAATTTTAGTCGTATATGCCCTAGTTTTCACTAAAGGTTCACTTATCACCTTTTGATGTTGAACCATCATTAAATATAGTTTTGTTCACTCTTAAACATTTTTTTGGACCAAATAAAACTCTTATTAAGAATTGGGACATCAAAATTTACTTTGTGTAAATTTTTGGTATCTTTCCGATAAAGTTCTTTTTTTTAATGAATAGTGTAAAATGTTGTATTTTAATTCAAAACCTGCTTTTAATCTAATTTATTTATATGATTAGATTACATTTTTAATTGGTTTTAAAGTGAAATTAGAAAATATTTTTACCATTAAATCCAATAGTGGTCGTTGGAATTAATTTCACTTTGAAATCGGACTTAAACTAGTGTCAATCTTTTGATACTTATTGTTTCATAAAAAACACGCTATTTGCTCTGACAGCGGGAATTAATTATTAAATTAATTAATGTGAATTATATGTTTTGAATTTTTTAAAATAGACTTCATTTTTTCTTTCGGAATATCAAATAAAGCTTAGGGTGAATTTTTGGGATTTTTCTGAAAAACTTCAATTTTTGATGAATAGTGAAACCACTAAGTGGTACTTATAAAAAACAGATTTTTCCATTTAAATGAATTTTTTTCATCTTTGTGTTTTGAATTTCAAAAATCCGACATACATGGTTGTCATTAAGAAGTAAAATGTGGTTCAATGGGATAAAAATAATTTTTTGGTGAATAGTAACTTATTAAGTTTTTAATCGCGATTAGTGGTAATTAGTGTAGTTTAAGGTAAAAATAATGCTTTAATAAAATGAGATGAGCTTGACACATGTTCTACCCTCATTGGTTGTGTCATGGCCGACCAAGACAAGCCATGGGACAACTTGGGGACCCCATGGAGCCACTTTGTTTTGGAAATGACATAAATAACTTTTTATTTAATGTAAAAGCAAAAATGACACAAACATGATATGTTTTACTAAAACAATTTTTAAGTAGTGTTATACAAGTCAGATTTTTGATTATAAATAGTCATTGTAAAGATAAAAAGATTTACTACATCATAGTATTTTTTTTATAATTTTTAGACATTAAATAAATTAATTTATTTATGACATAATAATGATGTAGCGATGACATCATTATTTGACGATTTAAATAAAATGGAAGGATAATGTAAAATATATGAAATACACATGTACAAAACATATTGGATGGGTGTATTTCGAACCCTTATCACCTTATCCACGAATTATATCAATGTGGGACCTTTTAAAACCGAAACACATTTTCAAATAAAGTAATATTTCTTTACTTTCCAAAAGGGCCCCTCCTCTCCTCTTATAAAAGGCCCCCACCTCTACCTCATTTCACACAATCCTCATGCCTTCGGCTCAGCCAAACCCTGCCCATTTACTCTCTCCACATCCCTCTCCTCATCCTAGAGGATTCCCTTTGGGCAGAATCCTTTCAAAGGAATCCTTTATGCTCAAATCAAAAAGAGTTACACTTTTAAAGGTAATTCATTCTCTCATGTTCATTTGTTTTATTTTGCTTCTCCAACCCCCTAAACTCTTTTTATTTACTTATTTTGTAACAACACCAGTATCTTAAATATACTAGGATGTTTTTATAAGATTTATTCGAGCTAAACTCTCACACAACTACATCAAATGGTTAAAGAACATACGGTTTCCGTGGATGGCGAAATTCTGTCTCCTGAAACGATGATTGTTCAATACTCATTTAACACCATCAAAGGTGGACATTATGATGTCAATATTTTTATATATGATATATAATATGTTTATTTTACTTCTGTATTTTTCATTTGTGCCTTACCTTTATGGATTCCATTTTGGGTATACGCGATATCTTCATTTTAGGAAGTGTGGACTACCGCCCCCTCAAAGTGATGTGATTCGTTAATGCCATAAGTGGGACGTATAAGGGATGGATTTAATGTTATTATATATGATGTTATACTGGAATTATTATATACCTATATATCATTATTATTTCTTTCCATTAAAGTATGAGATAGAAATGAAAGTAGCGTTCATGCGTACGTACGGCTTACCGTCTCCATGAACGGTGCATTTCATTTCTTACCTCTAAATGATTATGTAATATTATAAATACATGTATATTCTGGATATATATGATATATATGATATCCAAATCAGGAATTTCATTCTGGATATAAAGAACCTTTGACCACACAAACAACATGTAATTGTAAGAAGTCCACTTTCGACTTAAGAACCAAATATCGGCAAAACAAATATTATTAACATAAATGATTACATAATGTTTATAACATGTTAATAATTTATATAAAAGGAATAATGAACTTTTAAAAGGTTCTTAATCAATTTGAAATTAACTCAAGTTTATTATTCAGGACGTTAAAGAACGATCGAGTCAAGTCGGACCCGAGGTAAGGGATCCTACTCCTCTCTTTCTTTTTAAGTACACACTTTTATGTCATTCCTTTTATAGCTCATCTTTCTTGTTATTGGGATGATATTTTATATTACAATTACTTTAATTTTTATGTTCATGTGATGAGAGACCCTATTCTCTCTCATCAATCCATTTTGGAAGTTTTGAGTGGTGCCGTTAGGCTGCCGAACTTTCGTAAGAGATCTAACCTCTCTCTTTCTTTTTAAGTACTCTCCTTTATGTCATTTCTTTTAAGATCCTCTTTGTAATGTTGGGGGATGTTATTTTATATTACTCTTGCTGTAAATTTTATTTTAATGTGATGAGATACCCTATTTGATATCATAAATCCATATTCGGAAGTTTTATGTGGCGTCGTTAGGCTGCCGAGTTTTCGTAAGGGATTTTTCATCTCACTTGTATTCCCGTGAGATTTATGCTACATTTGACACAAATTCCATTGAGTGGTGTATGTCCTGTCAATTATTATACTCTTTGTGTAATATAATTTTTTTTATGAGTATTTACATCAATGATCTATTGTCCTTCTTTCATGGGGTGTATGTTTTGAAAGATACCCAAGTCGGTAAGGGAACCTTTCACCCTCCTCTTTTTAAAAGACTTATTTTGATGGGTCTTTTAATTTACATATTGTTATGTTGGGATATGTTCTCATATATCCTCATTGATGTAAATTTTATGTCCAAGTGATGAGATACACTTTTTATCTCTCATCAACTCATTTTGATTTGATGCCGTTAGGCTGTCAAGGGAACTTTTTAACCCAATTTCGATTTCTTTGGGTTCAACATGTAGTCATTGAATATGTCATCCATTGAATATGTTTTAATGACCTTTTATTGTTTTACAATTAATATCCACTTATATTTGGTGTATTTATATTTGTCACACATATTTTTGAGATTGATTTGTCCTTAATTTAAGGGTACCTTCTTTATAAGGGATTTCATCACATTTGACATTTCTATTGAGGGTTCACCAATTCACTCTTATATGGTGTATATACTGTCCTTTGGAGTATTATATCATGAATCCATTTATTCTCATGATATTATAAAGTTCTGACTAAATTTTATTCCTCAATTATTTTACTCAAGTGTCTCTATTTTTGGTAAGACCCCTTTAACCAAAATATCGTTTTAAATGTTTTAATAATTTGTTCTTATTAATATCCATGTTTTCAAAATGGTTTTAAGGATTTATTTATATGGATATTAATGGTTTAAAATTTTAAGCTTCAAGGTGGTATGGGACACTTTGATTCAAAAATCTCTTTATTAAATGTTTTAAATGGTTTTGGAAATGGTTTCTTTTTGAATGGATTCATTATTTCAATATACTAAAATGTTATATTGTGATTGAAATGTGGAAATGTTATGTTTCCTTTATGCATGTTTTATGTGATACATTTATGTTATGGTTCTTGGGCATTGTTATGAAAACGGGTGGTTCCGTGATAAACTAAGGGCGGGTGAGCCCGATATAGCTCTCCAATGCATTGGGTAACGTGAAGGAGTGAAACGTTAAGGTTTCTCCGAAGAGATTTAGGGAATATACTGTGATGGGTATTCCAAACGTAACTAAGAGGGTTACTCCCTATGTAAGAATGTTATGAATGCCTCAAGTTACCTTTATGTCTTATGTTTTCTATGATTTATTCATGATTTGATATGCCTATGTTTTATGGGTAAATTGTGATTTCATTCTAATGTATATATGAACTCATGTTTCCTTTCCATATTTTTATAACTCTTACTGAGCTTTTTATGCTCATCCCAAGTTTTTGAAATGTTTTTCACAGGTCAAGGGAAAGGTACATTATGTGATGATAGTGTCAAGGATGTGTCAAGAAAGAATCCGTGTTATATTTTAAATATGTTTCCGTTGATGGGAAGAATGAATACTGTCTTTTATGTAACCACTTTGTTTAAATGTGGAATGTATTGGAAGTTTCATGATCTAATCCTATAAAACTATAAAACTAAAAAGATCCTCAATGTGTAATCTTGTAATAACTCAAGATTAAGTAAGGTTTAAGTCTGGGGCCTTATAGTTGGTATCAAAGGTCAGTTTAGAAAACTTTAGAGGTTAGGGTATTCTCTAAGCATAAGTGACATTACCATAATGGTTAGGTTTTCAGAAAGAGTCCTAGTTTTAGATAAAGTGAATGAGTAAGTATATATTAGTGTTTATCTTCCTCATTAGTACATGATGGTTATGTTGATATACTCACACTGACCTTTTTGGTTTTAGTAAATGGCTGGATCTAGAAGGAACCAAAGTGACAATGGGTTTGAAGGAAACTGTGGTGGTTCTCTAATTAAGAGACTGGATGAGATGGGGGATTCAATGAGGAATCTCATAATTGTTCTAAAACAACTATCAAGGAATCATGATCAATCACTTCAACCTTGGTGAGTTATCTAATGGATCGTGTACGAGATGGCCAACTCGATGTGGAAATTCAGGTAATAATTATTAAGGTAACCATTAGGGTTTATATGATCCTTACTTTTGAGGTAATTATGGGTTATTATATGATATGATGGAAAATGAAGGGCATGAGATAAACTTGAGGTTAAAATATGTTATGATTATTCTTGAAGATTTTATCTCATTTTGGGGAATGTTTTAAGAATTATATAGTTTTGGAAAAAGGACAACACGTAGACCGTGTGACTACCCGTCGCGTCGGACAAAGCTGCGGGAATCGAACCCACAACCAAAGTGCGACTGGTATTTATCGCCTACCACTGGACTACGTGAAGTCCCTGGTTAGTTTGACTGATTCTTTCTAGTTATATGATTTTATGAATTAAGAGTAAGTTTATTTTGGGTTATTTATGAAAATGATTAACCTATCATAGAGGATATGTGATTAGGTTAATTACTTTTCAATACGAGACTTTAGGAGCAACTGATGTTGTTTGGAGATAAATGTTACGATTTAACTTGGAAGACTATGTGACTAAATCCTTCAAATATTTGGGTTTCAATCTTATATTGGTTTACTTTGAAGAATTTTATGGACAAATTGTTTATTGGATGGTCCTCGTTGAACTTTGGGTTTTGTTGGACAAATTTTGGAGATTAAGCATGGATTTTCTTTTTAATGGGTTATCCTTTTCTGGATTATCTGACCTTGTACTAACCTTTTTGGTTTTGGTTTTGGTTAAAGCCTAAGGACATGGGATGTATATAGTTATCTTTTTGGGATTAGGTGATTCTCTAGAAGTTGATTATAGTACTCTTAATGCGAACAAGTCTCCCTAAATACTCGTCTTTTGGAAAGAAATATGGGTTTGATTAAGGAATCTAGTAAAAGTTGAAAGTCAACATGATAAGTGATTATGTTTCCTTATGAATAAATTCCTCAATAAAAAGTAACTTAAAACAAAAATGTTTTCTATTAACTTTTCCTACCGGGGAATCGAATACCGTTTAACCCATCACAAGTTTGTGATTTTCTTGTGGTTAACTTTCTCCTAAACATGTTTTCTATCACTCTCCATCAGAACATGACCCCTTGTTTTTTCCTCCATGTCCATGTTTTCCTATATGGAATCCTAGTATGGGTTAACTCGGGTGACCTCTGTACTTATCTTCCTTTATTTTAAAGTGATTGTTTTACCGACTCTTGTTCCGACGTGGGACTTTCAAGGATGTTTCCAAGCTCAATTTTAAAAATTGCGAGGACGCAATTCCCAAAAGGGGGGAGGATGTAACACCCCAGGAGAATAAAGAATATGACATTTTCATATTTATCCATATTTGTGAATAAAATATTGATATGACTTTAAATGGGACGTTGTGCTCGATGGCGTACCCAACACGCAACAACGAGTTTCTTGGGAATCTTACGTTGCAGTCTAATAATAAAATAAAATTATTTTAAATGGTAGTTAACATGTAGCCGTTGTAAGGGAGGGAATGGATAGAAATAACTTAAATATGATTATATATGTTTTTAAATGTTATTACATTTATCCAATAAAAGATAATGGCTTAAAATACGGAAAGAACTCAATTTTAGCCGTATATGCCCTAGTTTTCACTAAAGGTTCACTTATCACCTTTTGATGTTGAACCATCATTAAATATAGTTTTTTTCACTCTTAAACATTTTTTTGGAACAAATAAAACTCTTATTAAGAATCGGGACATCAAAATTTACTTTGTGTAAATTTTTGGTATCTTTCCGATAAAGTTCATTTTTTTAATGAATAGTGTAAAATGTTGTATTTTAATTCAAAACCTCTTTTTAATCTAATTTATTTATATGATTATATTATCTTTTTAATTGGTTTTAAAGTGAAATTAGAAAATATTTTTACCATTAAATCCAATAGTGGCCGTTGGAATTAATTTCACTTTGAAATCGGACTTAAACTAGTGTCAATCTTTTGATACTTATTGTTTCATAAAAACATGCTATTTGCTCTGACAGCGGGAATTTATTATTAAATTAATTAATGTGAATTATATGTTTTGAATTCTGTAAAATAGACTTAATTTTTGAATTCGGAATATCAAATATAGCTTAGGGTGAATTTTTGGGATTTTTCTGAAAAACTTCAATTTTTGATGAATAGTGAAACCACTAAGTGGTACTTATAAAAAACAGATTTTTCCATTTAAATGAATTTTTTTCATCTTTGTGTTTTGAATTTCAAAAATCCGACATACATGGTTGTCATTAAGAAGTAAAATGTGGTTCAATGGGATAAAAATAATTTTTTGGTGAATAGTAACTTATTAAGTTTTTAATCGCGATTAGTGGTAATTAGTGTAGTTTAAGGTAAAAATAATGCTTTAATAAAATGAGATGAGCTTGACACATGTCCTACCCTCATTGGTTGTGTCATGGCCGACCAGGAAAAGCCATGGGACAACTTGGGGACCCCATGGAGCCACTTTGTTTTGGAAATGACATAAATAACTTTTTATTTAATGTAAAAGCAAAAATGACACAAACATGATATGTTTTACTAAAACAATTTTTAAATGGGGTTATACAAGTCAGATTTTTTATTATAAATAATCATTGTAAAGATACAAATATTTCCTACATCATAGTATTTTTTTATAATTTTTAGACATTAAATAAATTAAATTATTTATGACATAATAATGATGTAGCGATGACATCATTATTTGACGATTTAAATAAAATGGAAGGATAATGTAAAATATATGAACTACACATGTCCAAAACTTATTGGATGGGTGTATTTCGAACCCTTATCACCTTATCCACGAATTATATCAATGTGGGACCTTTTAAAACCGAAACACATTTTCAAATAAAGTAATATTTCTTTACTTTCCAAAAGTGCCCCTCCTCTCCTCTTATAAAAGGCCCCCACCTCTACCTCATTTCACACACTCCACAAGCCTTTGGATCGGCCAAACCCTGCCCATTTACTCTCTCCACATCCCTCTCCTCATCAAAGAGGATTCCCTTTGGGCAGAATCCTTTCAAAAGAAGCCTTTATGCTCAAATCAAAAGGAGTTACACTTTTAAAGGTAATTCATTCTCTCATGTTCATTTGTTTTATTTTGCTTCTCCAACCCCCTAAACTCTTTTTATTTACTTCTTTTGTAACAACACCAGTATCTTCAATATACTAGGATGTTTTTATAAGATTTATTCGAGCTACACTCTCACACAACTGCATCAAATGGTTAAAGAACATACGGTTTCCGTGGATGGCGAAATTCTGCCTCCCAAAACGATGATTGTTCAATACTCAATTAACACCTTCAAAGGTGGCCATTATGATGTCACTATGTTTATATATGATATATAATATGTTTATGCTACTTCTGTATTTTTCATTTGTGCCTTACCTTTATGGCTTCCATTATGGGTATACGCGATATCTTCATTTTAGGAAGTGCGGACTACCGCCTCCTCAAAGTGATGTGATTCGTTAATGCCATATGTGGGAAGTATAAGGGATGGATTTAATGTTATTATATATGATGTTATACTGGAATTATTATATACCTCTATATCATTATTATTTCTTTCCATTAAAGTATGAGATAGAAATGAAAGTAGCGTTCATGCGTACGTATGGCTTACCGTCTCCATGAACGGTGCATTTCATTTCTTACCTCTAAATGATTATGTAATATTATAAATACATGTATATGCTGGATATATATGATATATATGATATCCAAATCAGGAATTTCATTCTGGATATAAAGAACCTTTGACCACACGAACAACATGTAATTGTAAGAAGTCCACTTTCGACTTAAGAACCAAATATCGGCAAAACAAATATTATTAACTTAAATGATTACATAATGTTTATAACATGTCAATAATTGATATAAAAGGAATAATGAACTTTGAAAAGGTTCTTAAGCAAGTAGAAATTAACTCAAGTTTATTATTCAGGACGTTAAAGAACAATCGAGTCAAGTCGGACCCGAGGTAAGGGATCCTACTCCTCTCTTTCTTTTTAAGTACACACTTTTATGTAATTCCTTTTAAAGCTCATCTTTCTTGTTATTGGGATGATATTTTATATTACAATTACTATAATTTTTATGTTCACGTGATGAGAGACCCTATTCTCTCTCATCAATCCATTTTGGAAGTTTTGAGTGGTGTCGTTAGGCTGCCAAACTTTCGTAAGAGATCTAACCTCTCTCTTTCTTTTTAAGTACTCTCCTTTATGTCACTTCTTTTGAGATCCTCTTTGTAATGTTGGGGGATGTTATTTAATATTCCTATTGATGTAAATTTTATTGTAATGTGATGAGATACCCTATTTGATATCATCAATCCATATTCGGAAGTTTTATGTGGCGTCGTTAGGCTGCCGAGTTTTCGTAAGGGATTTTTCATCTCACTTGTATTCCCGTGAGATTTATGCTACATTTGCCACAAATTCCATTGAGTGGTGTATGTACTGTCCATTATTATAATCTTTGTGTAATATAATTTTGTTTATGAGTATTTACATCAATGATATATTGTCCTTCTTTCATGGGGTGTATGTTTTGAAAGATACCCAAGTCGGTAAGGGAACCTTTCACCCTCCTCTTTTTAAAAGACTTCTTTTGTTGGGTCTTTTAATTTACATATTGTTATGTTGGGATATGTTCTCATATATCCTAATTGATGTAAATTTTATGTCCAAGTGATGAGATACACTTTTTATCTCTCATCAACTCATTTTTGATTTGATGTCGTTAGGCTGTCAAGGGAACTTTTTAACCCAATTTCGATTTCTTTGGGTTCGACATGTAGTCATTGAATATGTCATCCATTGAATATGTGTGAATGACCTTTTATTGTTTTACACTTAATATCCACTTATATTGGGTGTATTTATATTTGTCACACATATTTTTGAGATTGATTTGTCCTTAATTTAAGGGTACCTTCTTTATAAGGGATTTCATCACATTTGACATTTCTATTGAGGGTTCACCAATTCACTCTTATATGGTGCATATACTGTCCTTTGGAGTATTATATCATGAATCCATTTATTCTCATGATATTATAAAGTTATGAATAAATGTTATTCCTCAATTATTGTATTCAAGTGTCTCTAATTTTGGTAAAACCCCTTTAACAAAAATATCGTTTTAAATGTTTTAATCATTTGTTCTTATTAATATCCATGTTTTCAAAATGGTTTTAAGGATTTATTTATATGGATATTAATGGTTTAAAATTTTAAGCTTCAAGGTGGTATGGGACACTTTGATTCAAAAATCTCTTTATTAAATGTTTTAAATGGTTTTGGAAATGGTTTCTTTTTGAATGGATTCATTATTTCAATATACTAAAATGTTATATTGTGATTGAAATGTGGAAATGTTATGTTTCCTTTATGCATGTTTTATGTGATACATTTATGTTATGGTTCTTGGGCATTGTTATGAAAACGGGTGCTTCCGTGATAAACTAAGGGCGGGTGAGCCCGATATAGCTCTCCAATGCATTGGGTAATGTGAAGGAGTGAAACGTTAAGGTTTCTCCGAAAAGATTTAGGGAATATATTTTGATGGGTATTCCAAACGTAACTAAGAGGGTTACTCCCTACGTAAGAATGTTATGAATGCCTCAAGTTACCTTTATGTCTTATGTTTTCTATGATTTATTCATGATTTGATATGCCTATGTTTTATGGGTAAAGTGTGATTTCATTCTAATTTATATATGAACTCATGTTTCCTTTCCATATTTTTATAACTCTTACTGAGATTTTTATTCTCATCCCAAGTTTTTGAAATGTTTTTCACAGGTCAATGGAAAGGTACATGATGTGATGATAGTGTCAAGGATGTGTCAAGAAAGAATCCGTGTTATATTTTAAATATGTTTCCGTTGATGGGAAGAATGAATACTGTCTTTTATGTAACCACTTTGTTTAAATGTGGAATGTAATGCAAGTTTCATGATCTAATCCTCTAAATCTCTAAACCTGAAAAGATCCTCAATGTGTAATCTTGTAATAACTCAAGATTAAGTAAGGTTTAAGGCTGGGGCCTTATATAAAGAACCACCCATACTTTTAATTTATTTAGTATACCCTTCTTAGGTTCATTAATGGACCTTTTTATGGGTTTAAGAGGTTTACTTTTATTGTTTTGGAAGCATTTTCTTCCATGGTTTTTAGGATCGGTTTACTTGTTTGCATTAATGAATGTATATTTAATCTGTGGATAAATATTCAGAATTGATAATATATATTATTAATGACATTTCATAAATATTAATGATCTTATAATGATTTTTTTATCATGATGATGAAACATTAGTTAAAATTTGATTACCAATGTTTGAATTAACTTGGCAGTTTTTCACATAATGAAAATGATTTGAGTTATTATTTTAAATTATGATTGCATAAGGATTAAAGAACATTAATGAGATGAAATACATATATTATGATCTGTTTCAACCATAAAAATGGTTTCATGACCAGAATTGAACATGATAATGAAAATTTAGAACTCGTCATCCTTGAATGTGATAATTTGACACATCTCGGAGGATGTTTCCATTTATAGTATTAGAGGAGGGCGAAAGAGAGATAATGATTAAATATTCCAGTATCATAATTTAATTATATTTCATGTACGCTACTTTAATTATCATGGAATTGGATGAGTGGATATGAAAAATTAATTATAAAAGAAAGGAACTCAAAATAGAAGAAAATTTAGAAATCTCTCACAAAAATTTGGTAGCCTAACGACATCACATAAAATTTCATAAAATATTTTGATGAGAGAAAGGGGTTCTCTCATCACTATTAAATATTATGGACATTAAGAGGAATATGGAATTACATATCCCAAAATAATCCAATTTAATATAAAAGAGACCACATTAAATGAAATCTTTAAGAAAATAGATGGGTGGTGGAATCTTCTACATTGTAGGGTAACTCCCAAAACGTGAAGGTTGGGACCTTGGGGGTTTATGGAAACCATGGGAGGACTCCTTGGTAGGTAATACTACCAGATATTTGATTATAATTAGTTTGGAATGAATGAAAATAATGGGGGGAGTGGGTATTTATGTTAAACGAGAGGGAGATTTTTATTAATTAAAAGGGACACCTCATTAGTGGTTTTTTCCAAACCATTGTGTTTCCCATGGTATTTTCCCATGGTTTTAGCAACTCGGAAAATCTCATGTAAAATGTCATTATACAATACTATATCATCCTTTAATATTAATTATTATTTCATTATGATGTCATTAAACTACCAAAAACTCAAACCTGTCTTTTTACTATTCATGAAAAATCATGTATTTTAGATAAATCCAAAAAAATCACTCTAACCATTTTTTGACATTTAGAATTCAAAAATGAACTCCATTTTTTGAAAAAAACATTATATGTATTTTTAATTTAATTATTAAATAAAATCATAATTTATTCAAAAAAACATTTTTATAGGTATAATTGGTTTTATATCACATAGAAAAATTAATTATGATCTTATTATCGTATTAACTTAATAAAATAAAATATTATCATTATTTAGTATTCAAATGGGTAATATTAATATTTATATTATTTTTTATAAGGTATTTTTTTATTCATCAAAAAAATCAAGTTGGTCCTATCAGACTCCAAATTACTTTCTGGTCAGAACTCTAGATGATCATTTTTCAAAATACAAAACATTGAAGTGGAAAATTTATGTCTAATGGCTAGTTGATGATTATGATCTAAATAACCAAGTTTTGTTTCTAGGGAACACAATGCTTTATGAAATATAGGCTATGAATAGAATATATTTAATGGAAACATACTATAAAATGTTTGTAGTGTTATAAAGAGCCTCGAGGATCATTTCAACATCCCACAAACTGATGAAAATTTCACGATGCATCTGATATAAAGAATTTATATATGGGATCCACCTACTTAGGTTCTTTGAAATAAACTCATAATTTCTATATACATAAGTCTGACCTACCCACGTGGACTCATAAATTACAATGGCTTGTGTTTCCTTTTTTAATTCTACACAGGCTTGTTCCACCTAGTATGCCCACATCGAGGCAGGCTTAACACCCCCACCTGGGTGGATGTCCCAATATTTACCATAGCACTTCGACTGATCTTTCTCCGAGTCCTGAAAGATATATGGACATTAATGTGTCATTAATTCAACCATTTGTGGTTTTATATCTAGAGTACATGAGTTTTTATTTATATAACATGCATTATATGATGTCCCTGTATTTATATAAGAAGTCATGCTAGAAATATTGGCAGTTGTGAAATCAGTATGATCATTAAACAAAGGGAGTGGGATTTAGTTCTTTTGGTCTGACATGAGGACCTCCCACAAATGACCAAGAATATAAAGTGGAAGATAGGAACTCTTCAAAAAATCACTATGATATTTCTTCAAATACCCTTACCATATCAGGACATGCAGTGTCCCAGGCATTGTAGAAATTGTTTCTAATAAGTTCCATTATCTCTTATATGTATTTACATACCTTTTCACCATAAAAAATAACCCTTCAACAATCTATTAATGAGGATGAAAGTATCAATTTTTCTTCATGAAAAGTTAATTTAATGTGAATGATTTTCTAGATTAAGGAATTTTGAAAATTTGTGAACTCACGCAGGTGCCTCTCTCATGCACCTCACACAGATTGTTTGCCCAAATTCCTCGCACGGATACAATTCTCAAATGACTCATGAATGAAAATTGGTCATGATCTCTATGAAAGTCACTATATAGATCCTATACATCTCACGTATAGTTAGAAACCATTTCTACGTGAATGAGATCATTAGAAAACCAGCTTCAATGGAGGGTCTGTGTGGGAGACTACTGTAGAGAGACCATAAAATTGAAATCCATGAGAGAGTTTTTCCAAAAACATTATTCTATTTATAGATGAGTATTCCACCCTACATGAACTAGGTATGCACTCTTCCTATTCCGAATAATTGAGTGAACCACTCCCGCGAAAAACCTATGTGAACCATCCACCCTTTTTATTCTATTATAAAAAGGATCAGAACCTCTTCATTTTGATCGGATCTAATCCTATCGGGGGATTTATTTACACTCCATTTTGTAACATGGATGAAAATGTGACAAAGGGTAATATCTTAGATAGAAGATAAGGAAAGAAGTATAGAAGGACTTTGATTAAAAATTCCACAGTGATAATCCATCCATGTACCCCCATTCACCATCATTCAAGCCCTCCAAAACATTTTAAGTTGATATATAAAACCCGATGGAGAGGGAATTAATGGGGGATAGTTAAATTAAATTTTCTCCAAGGGTTCAAAATAAAAAACACAGCCATGCGACACTCATATACATCGTGATTAATTAATTCTATTGTGAGGTAAGACTTTCTAATCTAGAACCTACATGAGTCACATATAGTGACACCTATATATATCCTTGATGGATTGAGAAAAGTCTCACCTCGATGTAGTCACCCAGGTTTTCCATCGCCCAAGGTTTCATTAGTTCTCCCTTGCCTGCCTGTGTAAAGCACCCCTTGCATGAGCATCTTTGGTTCCCCCTACCTTCCATCCTACACAAGCCATTAAATAGGACTTCTTCAAATACATCAATAGCAGTCCCTCTACTCCTTTGACTCCCTTTTCCGAGAGAGATCACCTCAAAACAACCATTTATGCCTCATAACATACAAATCTATCAAAAAATACATGCCAGAGTGTCTCCCAATTGGATTTGTACTTCTAAAATCAGAGGATTCCTATATTGGTCCTACTAAGTAGAAATTATCCTTAGGTCATATGTGTATTTTTATATCTAAAGTCAGAAGTACACCTTCCCCATTGATAGTTTTGGGGAGTTCCGAGTCATGAATACAAGTGTTAGAACAATGTACTTCACTTCTTATCTTCAATACCTCATCCTCTAGTTCCATGTAGGGAGGGTGAGAATTATTCTTTATTTTCTAGTAAAAATGTAATTATATGATCACCCCACTATGGAACGGATTTTAGTGAATACATCCCTGAGTAATCCCTAAGCCTTTAATTTAAGAGGTGGTATTCTTCCACTTTTGTACATCCACATCACTAACCATTATTCCCTCCCCGGGGTATTGAAAATAAAGGGCAGTGTCTAAACCCTATATTGTTCTGGAATATCCAAGGCCTCTTCCATAAATTGGATGTGGGTAAGAGGAGGTGGGATTTCACAAATCAACATCCCTATCTCTTTAGTCATTGTAACCATGTCCAACTACTGAAAAAATATGATTGTGGTTTGCCAGATATTATGCATCACCTTTTTTATCACACCAATCATGACTCGTGTGGGATTAGAGTTTAATAGTTGTCATGACATACAAACAAACCATTGGATGCTGATTGAACTATTAGAACTCACATTATTGTAATCCAGTATACATAGGATGCCTATCAAAGGCCTGAGCTCAATGGGAATACTCCTTAAGTGTAATAACCAATCACAATGCATTTAATCTGGGAATCCCCATCAAGGGTAATCCTATTGAATTACAAGAATGATGTTTCATGCTAAAGATTATATGTAGAAAGCCTACATAAGTCCTAAGTTCTATAGGAATCCTCCTTAAGAGTAATCCCCACTCATAATAACCATCATATGAGAATCCTCCTCAGGTTTAATCCTTAAAGAAAACCCCCAAATCATCATTAGATAAAAATCATTAGTTTAAACATCTCATTTATTCCTTTCTTATGGATTCCACTTCATGATTAATCTCCAAAATAATCCTCTCAACTAACCATATTTCCCTATGAGACTAACCGAACTACATGGACTTTGATTCCCATCAAAACTGGATACATAGGAATCCTCCTTAAGGTCCAAACCAAAAACCCCAAATCATCCATGTTCTCACAAGGCCATATTTCTAGAAGGGTCTAATTCAACTTTTAAATTCATATCCATTCTAGGTTACATGGGAATCTCTGTCATAGGTCCCAAATTAAACCTTGATGATGAAACCTTCCCCCAATATGTCCTCTCCAAATAAAATTACAAAGTAAAGTTAGGTCCATATTACATGAACAAAAAAGATATTATGATCCACATTAATCAGCACCAAACTACACGTGTTATTATTCCTTTCACAAGGATACATAGGAATCCTATCATATGGGTTCAATTAGAAACACCAAAACAACTCTCATTCCCTTCGATGAAGATATAATATGGAGTTCCCCACTTTATGTTTGGAAAACCATCATCATCATGACCAAATAATCTCTATGTAGTATATGAGAGGATACCATCGATGGAGAACCTCATATACAAACATACATCACCATTGATGAAGAACCTCAAATACATTCAAATTCTTCCAAGATCTATACATGAATTAATTGATTGATAACTCTATGATGACCCACATCATACTTGGGAATTATGGAAGGATTCATGAACATATCACAAATCTATAATAGAGTCCCAGAGTACACAATAATTCCCCCAAAAATGGAGTGATGATCCCAACGTCCCATCCTAGTGACCAATGTGAGTTCTTAAGCATTATAGGTCAAAACACCTAACAAGTTCCGACCTTTCGGAAGGAGTTACCATTAGATATAAAACTATTGGGTGTTTCTGGTTCTAAAAAAAACACATTTGAAACAATTCATAAATAGTGTCTCCTAACTAGAAAACATATTACGAGGGAAATAGTAGGATCACTACAAATGTAATCATATATAACCATATACATATTAGCTAATCAAATCATATATAACCTTCATTAATCACTCTCTATCTCTTTATATATTTATCCTTCAATTTTTACTAGACCAAAGTATTATAGTTTATCTTTCACCAACATGTAGGATAATGATTATCCCTTTTAATTCTCTTCACATGAGTGTATTCTATCAATCACCAACTATCCAAAAGGTTTACTATTTTTTTTAAATCCGAATTGTATGAGATATTATAACCTTAATTTTGAATTAATTTCATCATATATACTAGTAAATTAAGATACATTATTCCCTCAATTACCCAAGATTATACATGAAAAAATAATTCTCTAAACAAAACAATAAACATACATTAAAAATAAAAATAATAATTTTGATTGAAAATTAATATGTGAATAGATGAACTTTTGATCACCAACATTGAACATGATTTGAAAATAATCTTTATTTGTTTAAAAAGACATTTAATATATTCATATTTAATCTTATATTTCCTTCATGTTCTTTAGAACAATATTTTAAAGCATTTAATATGTCAACTTATCCAATACTCAACAAGAATACAAATTTTTTGGTCATTTGTAAAATAATATTCAAGTACTAAAAATATTTAATCAAAATTTATATAGTGTTTTAATACATTACATAACTTATTTTAACCCCAAAAATGCCTTTTTAAAACCCAATCTTCAATAACATAACATTAACTCAATTATTATAGAGAATAAGAAAATATTATAAATGATCTAGATAAAATATAAAAAAACAACGGTGTAATGTCTTTTTATCTAATTTGGTATCTTTTCATAGATTGACCATAATAAAATTAATTAAAATTATAATCCTCACATACACTTTGAATCTATATCCGTGTACCTTCTAACACATTTTGAGAAAACCCATGTTCACAATTACAAAACCATTATAAATCAGTGTTTATCAAATGTAGATATTAGAAACATAAATTCAAATTGTTTCCCCATTATTAACTTGAAATCACTATTTAAAAAAAGTAAAACTTATTTTCACTCTTACATATTTTATATAATTGTTTTGTATTAAATTATTTTATTAAAAAATATTCCCCATAATTAAAAACCCATTTTTTAATAATATTTAAATAACATAATTCAACCATTAATTTTTTATAAATCGTATTATAAATTGAATATTTTCTTATTTCCTTTTACATCACTTCATTGACGTATCAATGTATACCACTTCTCATCATCCTTGTATTAAAATATCTTATTTGGTTCTAGACTATAATGAAATTATCTTAATTTAAAATTGTAAAAATATATTACTCATACGTATTAAATAAAGAAGATAAAATTAATTTATATAATGTCTCTACTATATGAGTAATGAAATATACTCAATATCTAACTCATTATCAATGGGAAAACATTTATTTCATATATCTAAAGAATTATCATCATCTTCAAAGATAGGATCCTATATTATTATCAATATTTTAGCATTAAAATCATAAAATTATATTTACCACATTAGATTAAGAATAATGTAAAAATAGATATATTTTTAGGTAAATAATTCATGATGTTGGAATAAAAATATCACTCAACATTTGATAGAACCACATGGATAAATTTTCAATATATGTGTTTTTTAATTTAATGGTATTTTAGTATTGTTTTCTAAAAATTGAGTCTCAATATTGATATATGATACAGTGATCTAGACCCTAGGGAAACAAATCCAAATATATTTTAATTAATTTATAGTTTTTTTAAAAAAATTATATTTATATTTATAATTTTAGAAAAATAATATTAATTTATTTAGAAACTTATTCATATTATAATAAAGTTTTATAAATACAAAAGTTATTTTAGTTTTTATTTAAAATTTAAAAAATAATATGTAATTAAATATTCATTACAATTGGGTTTTTTAATAAAATAGATTTTCAAAGATATGGGTGTTAATCATACAACCTACATTTTGTATTATTATTTTCTATTTTTTTGTGATAACCAAATATTTTTCATCTATAATGACATATATATTAATATATTTTTCATTGTGTATTAATTATAGTTTATTTTAGTATTTCTTTAGAATAATTCATATGTTTATATTTTTTAAGTTGAATTTTATATATAAGATCATTTTATAATCCATTGTATAAAAAAGTAATTATTTATGGTGAAATGTGAAAAATAGGGGGAATGGGGTTCTAAAAAATAGAATAAAAACAAAAATCGTTTTGAACTTATTCATAAGTATATTTTTATCTCCTAATAATTATATCTTTTAAATGTTATTCTCAAATATTCTTTTTTTTACAAAATATTTTAGGCAACTCACACCAACCATAACACATAAATGTCTATTATTTCTTAGTCTCTGCAGAAAAATTATATAAATGAATAAATATATATATATCAATAAAATTTGAAAAAAATGGATGTATAATTGCAATGAAATGATTATTTTTCTTACACAGAGCAAATGGTTCACCTACTTTCATGAAATACCTAGGAAAACAATACATGGTGCAAGGTCCACCCTCTCAACCAGCAAAGTATTTTCCCTGGATCATTATGGGGGAGTGTAAATAATGCTAGATATATAGATGAGGGATATTGATTATCCAATTATGTGTCATTTTTTACAGCACAAGACTTGCCACCATCCCTGAGGGATAAAGATCACTGGATTGTACTCAACAGTTTCAGATGTGAAATTTCAGAACTCAAAATGATTTGACATTAATTTATTCCAAAAAACATATACTTAAATTAAATTATTTCTAGTATCACATGAGTGAGAAGAATAAATGTATTTTCTATATCATATCCCGCCTATAGCCATGAACTTGGATCCAGTGAAAAACTTTACCCTTTACGTACTGGCTTTGGTAATAATTTATGTGACCCAAAACTCAACCATCTATAATTATTGTACCAAAAAAACATTGGTTCAATAACATACCAAATAAATTTTAGGTTTATAGTTTTAATAAAATAGGAAAAAAATCATTAACTAAAAAATTCCCTAATCTTTATCATCTAGTGTTCATTTTCACTGTTTTATATTTAAATTATTATTCAATAACTTTTCTTCAACATTATCATCATAATGTTCTACACATTATAGCCTTTCAGAAACATCATACATAATATAATTCTTCATAACCTGAGGAAATGATAACTTAAGAAGGGTGATATCAAACATATAATATTTGAAAACATAGGAATTAGGAATAATATATCATAAATGGATATAAAATAAGAATAAGGGTGTGGGAATATAATCAAAGAAAATACCATAATATATTAATACCCATAAAAACATGAATCATAATTCAAGAGTTCTTTCATATCACTTTTACCTGACTTGAGATAAAAAAATCATATGATCAATAATCTGAAGCCTTTTTAAATCAACATTTTCTGAGGAAATATATTGAAAATAAAATAATGCATGTAACCCCTTAAAGGAATCTTGGGATATCATATTCAAATAACCTTAATAATCACCCTTTCAATAATCCTTATTATGAAATATCCAACCTAGAAAATTCCACAATTTACTCTCATTAGGTTAAGTCTTTAAACAATGCATTGGGTGATATATCATACCAACATATCATTATATATAATATCTATATACCATAACATGAATAGAAAACATATTATATTTCATTTTTATCATATAAATCATAAAAACATTCATCATTCATGAATAGTTTAATAAACCCATGGAAAAGAATACAATTTCATGATATTTTTCTTAAAATATAATCATAATCCATCAGAAAAATTATTCTGGATGGAACCAATACTATATATATGTGGTGCAATAGAATATTCATTAATTGATTTTAATAGGGATAAAAAACATTGGTAAAAGAATTAAAATTATGATTTGTAAATTAAGATGAAATTTTATTTTTATTTGGTAACCTTAAACAATGATGAATTCCCCAAAAAATGAGAATTTATTTTTTTCAAAAACCAATTAAATAATATGAAGTAATTTTAATAAATTATAAATATTTTTAAAAAAATAATTGAACTGGTAAAAGTTAAAAAAACAACCATTCAATACATTTGTAAAAAGTGTCAAAGGTGACATGTGTGAAAATCAATATGAAGATTAAATAAAAAAATAAAATTCAGTAAATAAATAGAAAAATAAACTTATGGAATAATTTATGATTATAAAATAATCTAATTAAAACAATTAAATGAATAAAGGCACAGATGACAAAGGCCTTGGTAAAATACATCAAAATGATTAATCTTATTTTTTATAATATGACTACTAAGGGGTTTTAAAATAAAAAAACAAATCAAAATTAATAAATTGTGAATAAAATTAATATACCATTAGTATAAGGATATTCATTATATAATATATCGAATACATAGTGTGTAAAACATTAAAAATATTATCAATGCATACTTTGAACCATTCCTCAAGAAAGAAAACGTGAGATAATATCACCATATAACTTTTTAAATATATGAATAAAAAAAAGTTGAATGAAATATCATGATTTTAATCCATAAGAATAATTATTTATTTGAAATTACATATCCAAATAAATTAATGGGGTTGTAAGTTGTCTATATAAAATAAATCATGTTGAAAAAAATAAACATGTCTCAAGGAAGTAAATTTGAGACCAAGATACCTCACAATGATCATAACATTTTATATATGAATCAATACATGAAGTGGTTACATGAAAAAAAAATACATTGAAATTTTAAAATAAAATATAAAATAGACAGTGGTTATAAAATACATAATCATGGCATAAAATTCTCAAGAAAAAAGATATATAGCCCAATGAAAATAAATTTTAATAAATATCCAATTGCCTCAAACGTTAACTTGTATAGACATAATATAAACATATGTCTAATAAATCTGGACATTTTTAATATATTCTATAATAATACATATATTTATCTTATGTTTTTCGAATAATTTATAATTTATTCTTACTATTTAATTAATAATTCTTTATTAAAATGAATATTCAAGTGTTATCAGTTCTATTATCCACATATGATTTGATTTTCTGGTTTTATTTCTTATATTATGGTCACAGTTGCATCAAACAAATAATATTCATCATCATTTTTTATATTTTTATTATTTTACTCTATAATTCTATAGATATTTCATGAATATTGTGGTGATGATTCACATGGAAATCCTAAAAATACATTTTTATACATTTTTATTCCATAAAAAAATTATTAGAGAATATAAATTTTTTATTACCATTATAGAATCACAAGTTCATCATAAATTCATCATTATTTTAATACATCAAAATTTTTTATTATTTCATGGTTATTCATGAAAAAAACATTATGACATCATTCATGTAGGTGTTAAAATAAACCTAAAATAGTTGATATTATAATGACTAAATGAGCGAGATAGTATAATAATTTCATAAATTTTAATTTTATACATAAATTTCATTTGTCAAGCCATATCTATTATGCTTTGTTAATTGATACAGTTTTCCACATGTATACACTAATGGTGTTTTAATTTTTAATTGGATGGAATGAAATTATTTCAGATAAATATTTATCATTATTGAATAAGAATTATTCCATTTATTACATTTTTATCCATTAAATTATTCTTAATAAAAATCCATGGTATATTAAAATAGAAAAATATTTCCATCGCTTCATAGAGGGATTAGTCCACATGTAAGCCTAATAAATGTTTTAATTTCTATTGGATGGAAAATGTGGAGATTTGGATTTTTCAGTAGACATAATTGAGCAATAAAATACAAGTTACACTAATTCAATTGTTTTTATGTTGTATATAATATTAGAAGGAATTTTAAGAAGAATGAAACATAAAATTACTCAGTTAATTTGATTACCCCTTCCATGAAAATCCTCTTTGGGATCACTTTTAATGAATTCATGGGTTAGTATTTTGGTGATACATTATCATTTATGTTATGTGAAATGGTTTTGGGAAATGATTTATGAATATGTTGGGAGATCTGTGGTGGTCAATGTGTGTGAAGAGGTGAGGAGATGAGTTACCCATTTATAAATGAGGGGAGTAGAACCATTGTAAATAACCATTAAATTAAACCATTTGATATAAAATATAGTATCCATTTTATATGTTGAATTTATATAGGTTGGAAATAGTAATTCAATTATATTTCAAAAAATTAATGTAAAACATTTTTTTTGAAAAATGTATTTTAATAATAAAAATGAATTTGGAAAAATTTTAAAATTATTCCTTAAACATTTATTGTTTCATGATTTAATAAGTGATATTTATGTATAATTTAGATTAATAAATCACATAATGGTACTTTATAACCACTCAATTAACTGAAAAGAACCAACAATATATTTTTATGTTAGAATAAAATATTACATAGGATCCAAAAAGTCAGGAATGGGTTTCAAAATTTAAAATATTGTTTTAAATGAATTATCTTAACAAGTAAATATATATTTTGTTAGGTAATGTTTTTTATATTTTTTTATTCCATTCTAATTTAATGGCGATTTTATAAAATTTATAGTATTTATAAATATGATTTTTTCAATGTTCACATAAAAATAAATTTTTTTAAAAAAAATATAAAAAATCAAAAAAAATATAATTTTGATTAATTAAAGTAATTTATTTTTATAAAATTTAAATTATTATAATTATTAATTTCAGTTTTAAATAACATTATATAAAATAATTAAGAATAATTCTTTTGAATAAAATATATATCTTTTACCTGTAAAATATATATTCATTCCTCATACTGTGATACAATTATTTTAAATACTTTTATATTAATACATATGTATTTATTTAATTATCATAAATACCAATTTATAAAATATTAGATTAGAAATATTTATTAAAAAATATATTGGATCATTAAATATAATACTTTAAAAAAAACTCAATAACTTAATTTGTATAATGAGTATCTTAATCGTTTTATAATATATTTCTGAACATGGTATAATAATATATAATTATTTAACTAATATATATAAATTAATAATCTTGAGTATTAATGAAAGATAAAAATTATATATTATTAAATCTTTGTGAGTTGTTACATTCTCCCCCACCTTAAGAATTTGTATTCTCACAATTTAATCTTAACATTATAGATAAGGTGTTTTTGATGAGGTAAAGAAAATCATTTTTACAATAAATAATGAAGGAAAATATAACATCAATTCATAATAAAATTAAGTAACATATCCATTTCAAGTTACATTGTTTCATGTTAAAATTAGTGATTCTGATTGGAGATCCAAATTTTAGTAACATTTATTTTAAATCAGGAAAAAGATACTTATCATACCTATACTTTTGTTAAATATTTGTTAATGTTATTTAATGTGTACTTGGTAATGAGTTCTTAATACATACCATGATAGCTCGATGATGGTTTCTATATACAAATTGAAAGATTTAACATACTTTTGTTAATTTTGTATTGACATTTTACTATTAAGGTTGAGAAAATATAATTACTTGGTTTCATTTGATTTTTATAAGCATAATTTTATCCTTTTATTTGGTGTTTTGATCAAATTCCACTTCAATTTCACCTCCCATTCCAAATTATGAATATCCAAGACGAATGAAAATGAACATCAAATTAATTATAACATCTAAAAATGGATAGAAAGTTATTCCTTGTATGTCTAACTAATTATCAAAACCAAAAGGATATCACATGATGAGAAAAAAATCAATATGAATAAACCATTATTTGAAGAAATAATACATTAATTTTAGAAACCTTAAAAATAACACCCAATTATCAATATAATTATAAACACCAATAACTAATAAATTCAACTCATCATAATATACTTGAACACGTTCAAAACAAATCTCATATTCTTTTAAAATCAACTAAGGATTTATCTTCAAATAATATTAGTCAATCATAAATTCACATCTCAAAATTATATAAAAATTATTCTTATATTTACCAAAAAATATTAAAATTTCCCAAAATAAATTGATTCAACATGAAATAAGTCCAAAAATAAATCTATGTTATTCTAAAATAAAACATCATTGTTATTTGTAATACAATATCAACCACATTCAAAGAAAGTGTCATATTGTACAATAATTTCTCAATCACATTATCCTATATTGTTTGTAAAATATAATTTATCTTAAATAAACATAATGAACACCTCATAAAAGGATGTACAAACCTAAATATTATCTATAAATTTTAGCTTTATTCCTCAATAACATAATAAAAATCATCACACATAAAATTCAACCAAAATCACATAACAATACTAAGGGTTACATGTACATCAATGATAATTTAAAAAATAGTAAACATCTCTAAAAATGTTAGTAGTCAAATTAAAATACTATCACATAAATACCCAAAAAGTAATCTATGTCTTTAATTTTATGTTAAACTATAAACTCAATATCCAATAATGGTATACAAAAGTCACCAATATCATCATCTAAAATAATTATCAACTCTAATGTTATCAGACCCCTCTCCCCGTTACCAACTATGAGACCTTGAACCTATACATGTATATTCGGTTCTCAATATTGATATTTATATACAATATTTAATAAAAATACAAGATAAAAAAATTTATCATCAATAATTATAATATCAAAAAATCATTTAGTCCCATACATTCCCAATACCCATTTGGATTAGAGCTTTTTATAATTAGGGAAAAATTATCTAATAAAACCCATGAAATTCCAATGTAATGGAAATTTCTTCCATTATAATGGGAATTACCTATTCCACAACATGTCTTCAACATCCCAAATAAAATTATTCACACAAGATATGCCTCTTGATTTATCATACATAATATCATTCTTTAAATCCTAGGGAAATATAAACATAAGAAGGTTGAGATCATAATCTTGGTATTGTAAACCATAGGTGTTACAAATATTTTTTTAAAATGTGTATAAAATGAAAATAAAGGTATGAGAAAAAAATCAAACCATATAAGATAATAAATTCATAACTAGCAATAATTGATACATAAATCACGATTCATGCAATGATGAATTAGCATAACATTAAAAAATATTCATCATAATAAATAATCATGACCCGAGTGAAATAAATCATTATTCTTGAAAACCATGATAACTCATAGAAATCATATAAATAATTGAAGTTATGTTGATATATCGTAATCATAAGACAATTAAAATGACAATTACAAGAACTGTGATGTCCCGAACCCAGATGCCACTTGAAGGGTTCCCTGATCCCAGTGGGTCATATATCCTCAAATGCATCTCCCCAAATGTCGGAGGTTACTAACTCGCAGTGAGGGCCTATGGTGTGTCTATGGAGATACTATTCTCTCATTTTCAGAGTGTACCAAAGTGGAAGAAATATAAATAAATAGTAAACAGCAAAAGAAATATAAATAAATAGTCGAAACAAACTGCTGCACTAGATAAACAAGAATAATAATAATTGTATCAACAGAACAATGATGATGTAATGTCATGTCACTAGAAAACTAGAAGACATGGATACAAGACAATATGCATAACATGTTCCACACAGTAAATGAAAACAATGGCTACTACAAGAATCCCTAGATTCAACTCGGTCATATGCTATTAAGCTCCATCCTAATAGTAAGCACTCCTGTGTTTGAAGCCGTATGCTTCCCTTTTTTATCACATGTAACCATGTAATGTACTTCCAGTACCAAACGGCGCATGGAGAGGATGTGAGATAAATCATAGTGGGCCACTACCAATGGTATCTATAACCTATGGCTCATGTAATAGAATATAGTGTTGTACATGCATACACATATAATGTAAATAAAGCAGTATAATATAACTAAATACCCAGTACCTTATTCATCCCTCAGATGATGTCGTAACATGTAACTAGTTCATTAATTAAGCAATTACAATGTAATGTTAACAGGCCACGTGAGGCATGGCTTGTACTGACATCCCCTCTTGATAGTATAAGTATTTATGTTCCCAAGACGTAACAAGGACACCAAGAAAAGATATCTGGTTAGGGAGTTTTAGGGTAATAACCAAGGTAGCGTAGATTTCATAGAATGCTAAATCAGTAGTATCTGATTCTAGATATGGGGTAAGAGTGTAATCCAAGTAGCGTAATCATGGTATTCCATAATAAGGAACCTACCAAGTCCATAGTGATCGGCCAGGGTAAAATGTGGCTATGCAAGGATAAGGCCCTATGGGATTTTAGAATGGAATTTACTAGTCAAAGCTAGATCCAAGGAGTGTATATGAGGTATCCTGTAATATTGTAAAGTACCCTACACTAGTAAACCCGGAATATGAGGAATAGACAAGAACTGGGGTTTTGGTGGGTATCATCCTATGAAAACCACATCCTTGAATCGGAATGGGGTTCCCAAGACCAAGGTGTTCTCTTCTCAGAATCTAAGGTGATCTCGACTCATTTCAATACTATTTGTCATTGCAATCATGTATTAATTCTTTAGGTTCAAGCCTTTTCTTCCGTTAGTGTGGATAGGCCGAGTAGATTTGCAAACATTAAATCTAGTCTCAATTAACCATTAACGCAAAATCAATTTTAGATGTTCACTCTGCTACCTTCCATCAACATGGAAGGGGTGATATAGACATGTAACCTTTATTCAATCTCATTTAATAAGGTCATGATAAATTATTGGTATATTTTTTGTTTCCCATTTCACATTTAATATCATTTTGAAGCACTTACATTAGGCGGGTCAAGTGGTAAGAATACAAGTTATATTCCATTTTGAAATTCTCATTAACAGCAAGAAATTTATTATAGAAAGGCTCACATTTATGAAGGTCAACATAAGTCACACCCATAAAGTGAATCAATCATTACAAAAACACTAGAACCCAGTTCTGGAATAACATTCGACATGAGACGGATCGAGTTATGGGTGTAACTGCTGAAAACTATTCACATATTTGGAAAGAGAATAACTATATCATTCAAACAAGTATAATCATGGCATCTAAATTTATGAAATGGATTCTGATGAAATCGGTGGGGCCCACATGAATATTCCAAAATCAACAATCATTAGGGATGGGTTATAGACTGCCCACCTTAGGGTTGTACGACTCTCCTCCTCCAATATCTGCCCTCGATTTCCCTTGGATTGGAGTAGATCTATCAAAAGGTGAAAAATTTCACATGATGATATTTCGGTCAGGATAAAAATAGAAGAATAACAACTCAAGATAACTCGATTACATACCATTGCACATCTGACGTGAAAAATAGAATCTTGATCAGATGTCGGATGAAGGAGATCTCTTAATCCCTAGCTTTTTCTATCAAAAAGTTTTAAAATTATAGGAAAGGGTATTAATCCTTTTGGATCTTGGATTACGTATGAATAGGGGAGTAAGTAAATAATTTTTGTAATTTAGGACATTTTATTTAGAATTTAAGCCTATGTATAGTTTGTCCACACAGTTTTTCAAACACAACACAAACTATACGAGATTCTTATACCCAAAAAACATCATTTTCATGGTTTTAACAAACCATGTGCTGGTCATGCATGGATACATGGGAAAAGGGGAGTTCGCATGGTTAGGCTGCACAGTTGTGTGTAACCTGTGTGAGGTGGATCTTTCTAAAAAAACAAAATCTGCACGGGTTTCCAAACCATGTAGAATTCTTATATGGTTTTCTATAAACCATGTGCCAAGCCAATTTTCCCCCAAAAAGATGATTGTCGAGCTATGAAAAATCCCCTAACACCCTCTAATCCTTTTCTAATGCTTTATGCATCCATATTAAGTCTAAAGAATAGATTTTGACTAAAAAATAAATTTTCCATATCAGAGATGAAAAAGTAGATTCTTATAGTCTTCCCACCTTAAAAGAACTCACCCTTGAGTTATCCCTCCAAGGGTAAATAATCATTATATGATAACAACTCTGGCTATTGGGCACAAACATCGGATTCCCTCTCCCAAGTCTCATCCAGTACTGTCCCATGCTACCATAGTACCCATACGAGAGAGACATACATACCTAAGAGTGCCTTTGTGCTTCAATCAATGATGTGTACTGGATATTCCTCAAAGGAAGCATCAACATCTAACTCAACTTTCTTGAAATCAAAGGTATTATATGGTTCCCAAAGATATTTCTGAAGCTGTGAGACATGAAAGACAACGTTTATTTCTTGTTACCTTTGAGGTAGTAGCAATAAATATACTATCAGCCCATATCTCTCTAGAATTTCAAATGGACCATCTGAATGAGGAGACAACTTTATGTGCTTCTTTAACCATCTATTCCCAAGTCTGGGCGATACCCAAAGAAAAACACGATCCCCAATCTCAATCTCAAGAGGTCATTGATGGATATGGGAATAAAATATATTTCTATATTGAGCAGTATTCATAAAAATCAGGATCAGATGACCCTATTTTGAAGTTTCCTGAACAAGATGAGGACCTAGTAGGGCTGCCTCACCTTCCTCTAACTAGAACAAGGATGAATAGAATGGCCTACAATATAAGGCCTCAAAATAATACATCTGAATGGTCACTTGAAAACAGTTATTATAAGAGATCTTGACGATATGGATATGATTCTCCCAAGATCTATTGAATTCAAGGACATGTTTCCATAGCATATTTTTATAACCTATATTGTCTGTTCTAATTTTCCATCAGTCTGAGGGTGAAGAGATGTGCTTATAAGCACTCGATTACCTCATATATTTCTTCAAACCATGAAAAAACCGTGAAGTAAAATTAGAATACCTATCTAAAATGATAGTATGTGGAATCCTGTGTAGTCATATTATCTCACAAACAAACAGTATTCCAAGATCATCAACTGAGGAAGTTTCCTCAAAGGAATGAATTGGGATGATTTCTTTAGTCATACAATGACTACCCAGATAACATCACTACCCCTCGATGATTGAGGTAATACAACTATGAAGTCCATAGTAACATCATCATATTTTCATTGTGAGACTATTAGCAGCTGTAACAAGCAAGCAGGTATCTGGTGCTTAGCCTTCACCTACTGATAGGTGGAACAATGCGTGATAATGCCTGCTATCTGACATTTCATCCTAGGAAACCAATACTGGCATCACATAACTCGATACATATTTGAGATACCTATCTGAACTGCCCACTGAGAAGCTTAGGAATCCTTTATCAACTCCTCTCCTGTGTCTGTGGGAACCCAGTCACATCCACATACACGTAGGATGATGTCTTTTACCACAGACCAATCCAGATGTAGGTTATCTCCTAATATATTCTCACTGAGAACCAAAAATTTAGGATCTGAAAACTACCAACTCTTCAACTTCTCAAGGAGGGAAGAGGAAACTGTTAAGGATGACAGGTTAGACTTCTCAAGACTATCATGAAACTCTAGATGAAGTTTAGAAAAGAGTTTCATTAACTTCCATTCATCATTGGATTCCAGTATGGCCTGGGGTGGAGTTTTCCAACTCAGTACATCAACAACCACATTGCCCTTTCCAAGAATATAACCAAGATTAGAATCAATGTATTTTAGATATTCATCCCATCTCTACTATCTAAGGATTATGTCACATTGAAAAAATATATATTTCAGGCTCTTGTGATAAGGGTACACCACAAAATGCTCACCCAATAGATAGTGTCTCCAAGAACATACGGCATGGAGAACTGTTGGTAGCTTGAAGTCATGTGTTGGGTAATTTCTATCATGAGGCCTCAACTGCCGAGATTCTTATGCAAATAAATTGTCCTCCTACATAAAATCTACTCATATTATAAAGAATAATTCATCACATATGATGATATAACATTTTCTAGGCTCTGGAAGAATAAAAATCATTGTCGATACATTCCTCCCTTTAAGTTATTGAAAGGATTTATCACATGATTCGGACCAGAGGAACATAACACCATTCATTGTAATTCTAGAAAGAAATGATGAAAAACATGAGAAGTCTTGTATGAAATTTCTGTAATATTTAGTGATCCCCAAGAAACTCTTAATATTAAACATGTTGTTGGGAGACTCATAGGAAACTACAACACTAACCTTTTCAGGGTCAACATATAATCCTAATTATGAAATAATATGACCTAATAAGTAGATCTTGTCGATCCACAAGTCACACATTGAATGCTTAGAATCAAAATGAAGAACTCTCAGTGTTCTCAAAACTACCTCAAGATGTTTGGCATGGTTGTTACATGTTAAAAAATGCACCAAGATGTCGTCCACAAAGACTACAACAAATGATTCCAAATAGGGATGGACACTCTTATTAGTCAAAAACATGAAAATGGTAGGTGAATTAGTAAGAATTAATGGCATAACAAGATACTCATACAGACCATACCAGCTACGAAATTTTGTATGAGGTATGTCTGATGGTCTTACTTTCTCTTGATGATAACCCGATCTCATGTAAATCTTAAAGAACATTTTTTTTCTCAGAGCTGGTCAAATAGATCATCTATTTGAGGATGTGGATACCAATTATTGACCATAAGTTGGTTCAAACTTCCTTAATCCACACGTATATGTAAGCTTCCATCTTCCTTATAGGAAAAAATCATAGGTGGACCCCAAGAGGATGTACTAGGACATATAAATATTTTGGGCTCTAGGTCCTCTATCTACAACATGTGCTCCTGAAGCTCAATATGTGCCATTATGTATAGAGGAATGGGCATTGGAGCTACTCCAAAAAAATATCAATTGTAAAATCTACCACTATATTATAATGTAAGCAAGAAAAGTCATTGGGAAAGACTTCATGGAAACTATCAACTACAAGAGGGAAATCTGTTTGAAGAAAATTAAAATCCTCTATGAAAATATTTCAATCTAGGATGTCACTCCACCTAGTCCATGATGCTTTGGTCCATCTCTATAACCCTGGACATCTCACACACCCTATAAAAGATAACTGGTACCTTCTAGTGATGTAAAAGAGACCCTGTGTTGATAGAAGTCTACAAATGTGTGATAGTGGAATCACCAATCGATCCTGATAATGACATCCAAGCTTTTCATCTAGAGAACAAATAGATTCAACAATAATGGGTAACTACCTATTTCAAGGGGACAGTCCCTACACTGGCTTATTTCCTCCTTCTGTATTCACAATGGTGTATCGAGTGACATTACACCACAGTGATATTATATCTCTAGTCTGATACTTTCTAGGATAGATACAGAAATAAATGATTTTGAAGAACTTATATCAAACATAGCCAAGACAATAGTGGAGGTTACTAGAATTGTACCTCATACTATAGATGGTCGCGAAAGCTGATTCACATTTATTAGATGTAAATAATGAAACTGACCTAATCCAAATCTCTGTGCAATTGATGGACTAATGTAATCATGATTGCTATGATGGTGCTGTTGTTGATTAGGGGTCGGACTACCACAACCACAAACTCCTCTTCAGTTAGACTTGCCGGTGTTATACAAAATTCATTCCTGAGGTGGATCAAAAGAACTCACCCCTATTGATGGAGTGGATGTTGATCCTTTTCTACTTGAAGATGGTGGAAAGGTCCTGTAGAAACATTGAAGATGGCCCATAAGGCAGCAATCCCGAGAAACCATGGGGTCCCTATCACATTGGAGCTTCTTATGACTTGGTATTCCACAGTGATGTTACACTGAAGAGCTATCAAACTCGATACTCTAGATGCCACTTCCCTGATAGGAAACCTCAATGGAATGATTCCTCTAACCAGAATAACTATTGGAATGACGTATCACTAATACTTTAAACCTAGTACTCATAATGTCCCTCAGGATATGCTCAGTGATAATGGCCTAATCAACTATTTTAGAAAAATTAGGAAGACTAAAGACATTCACCTGAGTTTGGATGGCATACTGGAGACAATCCTCAAAACAGTTAGCACAGAAAAGCTCATCACCAGCTAGAAGTGGTGCAAAGAACTATAAATCAGTGAAATGTGCTTATTATTCCATAACTGACATAGAACCCTGCTCGAGATTCATGAACACCTTTCCTCTGTTAGCTCTCAATGCCTATGGAAATAACTGATCATTGAAGACTATTTGAAAACCAACCCATAACAAGCCCTGATGACGACCGGCCTGGGTAACCACATCCCACAAATGCATGGATGAATCCCTAAGCATGTATGTAGAATAATTGAAACTCCACTCTGGTGGTGTTTCCAAATTCTCAAAGGTAAAAATAAAAGCATGTAGATAATTATTAAACGTATGAGAGCCTCCATCCCCTAAAAAAGTAGGAGGATTCTATTGTTATAACTCACGGGTGAGATAATCTACTTTAGGTGAAACCCCTGGAGCACCAAGAAAGGACTACATCCGATGTAGGAAACAATCACAGACTTGGGTGTTGGTGCAAGATCAAGTACAACAGGTGGTTCCTAAAGTGTCTCTTCAGGATGTAAGACTAGAAACTCTGGGCCCACCACGTCTAGAACATGGTTGTCACCACCCTCATGGCAAATGACATGAGGACGTCATGGCATCATTGGTATAAAACTTCCAAGAACAAACCATAGAATAATTTTGGGATTATTAGATTGCATCACTAGGGTAAATTGAATGTAAGAAAACACACTACCCAAGTAATACTACCCAAACTACCCTCTTAGATGCCCAAGCATTAATAAGTACTCAAGTATGTGTTTTATGTCATTTTGTAGTTAATTTCCTGGTTCAGTCCTTTACCTTTCGTAGACATGACAATGTGAGATATTGATGTGCAACCACTTCAATTTATATTTCAGGATTCACATTATAATGAATACCCACTTCCGATGAATCAGTGCCCACACACCTCTCACCAGAAACGACACCAACTTATTTATAGCATGATGACTCGACTTGATAATTTACTCATCCCAACCCATGAGGTCCCATTCACCACATGAATCGAGACATGCAATCAATCAATATCTGCCAAAGTAACATAAGTACATATAAAATTTCACAACATCACTCAATAATCACATGCATATAAATCATTGAAATGAAGTGAAATACACCTATATGGAATGGAAATATATACGGCATGTGAATTCTGTGTGCCTATAATGATTCATGTAGTAATTATCCTTTCCCTCACATCATCATGCTACGGATGAAATAAATTATCAACCAGTGTAATAATATACAACACCAAACAATATTTGTGTCAGCCCATGGTGAAATAATATCAAATGTAATAGGTAAATGTAGAATAACAACTATAATTTAGACAACATGGTTTTTACCCTGATCATAAGTTCATGTTTCCCAAGGATAGATTATGACCAAGTTCCAAGGGTTCCTATTCACTAATCTATTGTCTCCAAATAGTAATGAAAAAAATAAACCACCTCTGATACCACTTTGGGGACTTCATGGACCATGATTCCACTCGAGGGGTGCCCCATGATCGGTGGGCCACAAGGCCTTAAGCACTTCCCCCAAATTGCCAAAGGCTGCTGACTAGTGGCTAGGGCCTAGTGTGTGTTCGTGGAGAGACTATTGCCTCATTAGAAGAGTGTAACAAAGTGGAAGGAATATAAATAAATAGTAAACATTGGACAAAATATAAATAAATATCAGAAGAAAACTGATGCACAAGATAAATGAGAAGAACAAAAAAAGTATCTACAAGAACTATGATAATGTAATTTCATGTAACAAGAAAATTTGAAAACATGGATACAAGACAATAGGCATAACATTTTCTGCATAGTAAAAAAAAGGCTACTCCAAGTATCTTGAGATCAAATTTGGTCATCACCTATCAAGCTTCATCATAACACCAAGCATTAAAGTGTTTAATGTCGTATGCTTCTCTTTTTAAACACCTACAACCATGTAATATACTTCGGGTACGAATCGAGACCTGGAGAGGGTGTGAGATAAATCTATGTTGGTCACCACTAATAGTTTCTATAACCTATGGCCCATTTATTAGAATATAGAAGTGTACAGTCATACACATATCAATTAAATCAACTATTACAATATAAAAAAATACCATGTACTAGATTCAGTCCTCGGTGGGTGTCTGTACATGTAACCAGTTCACCAATTAACTAATTACTCTACAATATTAATAGGTTATATGATGCATAGCCAGCACTGAAATCACCTCGTGATAGTATAAGTAGTGAAGTTCCCAAGACGTAACAAGGAAACCTGACAAAGATATCTAGTGTGGGACTTCCAGGTTAATAAAAAAGATAATTTAGACCTTATTGAATGCTAACTCAATAGTATATGATTCTATCTAAGGGGTTAGGGTGTAATCTGGGGATCGTAATCCAAGGCACTCCCCAATAAGAGGCCTACTGAGTCCAAGGCGATTGATCAAGTTAAAATGGGGATAAGCAAGGATAGGGCCCTATGTGCATTCACCATGGAACCTACTAGTCAACACTAGATCCAAGGAGTGTATCTAATATATCCGGTAATAATACAAAGGACCCTATGGTATTATAACGAGCATCCGCAGAATAGATATGAACTGAAGTCTAGGTGGGTATCAACCTAAGAAAATTACATCCTTGAATCGGAATGGGGTTCCTAAGACCTAGGGTTCTCTCCTCTTAGAATCCAAGGTGAGACCAAGTATGTCCATTAGGATATGATATTGTAAACAAGTAGTCATCCATTAGGTTATAACATTTTCTTCCAATAGTTTGGATAATCTATGTAGAGTTGAAACTATTTCATTATGTCTCAATAAACCATTAATAGATAATAAATTATAGAGGTTCACTCTTCTACATTCCACCAATATAGAAGGGGTTTTATGGACATGTAACCTTTATTCAATCTCATTTAATACTTTCAAGTTATATACTTGGTATATTTTCTATTTCCCATTTCTCATTTAATAATCAATTTGAACCAGTTACCTTAGGGAGGTCAAGGGGTGAGAATACATGCTACATAACATTATAAAATTCACATTAACAACAATCATTTATTATTGAAAGGTTCCACTTTATTAAGGTTAAGCAAAGTCACACCCAAACTGTGGCTCAAACATGCCAAAAACACTAATACCCAATTATGGGATTACCTTCTTCATGGGGAAGATTGAGTTGTAGGTGTAACCACTAACAACTAATCACATGTTTGGAAAAATCTATCCATATGATCCTAACAAGTATAATCATTGCATGTAAATTTATGAAAAATAATTTGATGAAATCAGTGGTCCCTATATGAATATTATAAAATAAACAAACATTAGGAATGATTTATAAACCACCCGAATGTTAAAAGTGTGTTGGGTGATGGCTCTCGACGGCGCTCCTGCTCCGTCTTCTTCGTTTCCTTCGGTGTCTGGCGGTGGTGCAACCGGAGACGGGGGTGGCATGCTTCCAAAGGCTTTCGATAGTGGTGTTGGCGGTTTAGCTGGAGACGGGGGTGGCGAACATGCAAAGGCTTCTTTTAAAGAGGTTTTGTGCGGTGTTGCTTCCAAGGTCTGCGCAGGGTCTTCCTCTTCCTCAGCTGTTTCACCTCCGGATATTCCTCCCGTTGCGGTGGAGAGACCCCCAGCTAAGAAGGTTACGGGGGTGCCAGTTATGACCCTTTTGGCTCAGGAACTCAGGGAGGCGGTGTCTTTCCATGATCTGACTCTGGTGGACCGTTTTGGCCGCAACAAACCTTCTTGGGTGTTTTCCGGAGTTTTGTGGACACTTGGGATCTTTCCCAGCCGTCGGTGGTTTCGGAGTTGTCCCGGGTGGCTTTCTGCATTCATCTAGCGTCCTGGGAAGATTTTATTAAGGCATGGTCTAGAGAGGTCAGGCGTTTTGGTTCCTTGCGGTTCTCGTTAACTAGATGGTCTTGGGACTGTCACTTTTTCTGCGAAGCTTCTATGGATGCAGTTTGGATCTCACTTCTAGGGATTCCTCTCCCTTTCAATAACCCGGCGATTCTCAGGGAAGTTGGTAACTCATTTGGGACCTTCCTCTGTGCTGATGAGAAAACTAGGACCATTCAGGCATCCTCGAATCCGAGAATTTGTGTGGAGATAGATCTAGCTCTAAAACGTCCGTCCTCGGTTTTATTAGAATCTTGCGACAGATTATCCTGGAAACAAAGATTATTCTATCATCAGGTTCTGTACTTTTACATCTTCTGTGGCTTACATGGTCACCTTGAAGTCTCCTGCCGGCGGAGAGCAGGTGTCTCTCGGCAGGAACCAGAGGTGGCTTTGGGTCTTGACATGCTCGTCTTGGCCGGAGCGAGAAATGATGATGTTACCGTTTCCCCCTGTCTTGGTTCAAATTCAAATTTTCCAGGGAACCATGGTACGATGAATTTTGTGTGTGGAGAGACCTCGGTTGACACGGTTCCCTTACGGTTGGCTCCTTCTTTGTTCTGTAAGGATCTCATTTCCTAGTCGGCGTTGTCGGATGTACAGGTTGAGGTACCTTCCTAGGAATAACGGTGCAAGCATCAGAAGGAGGCAAAGGTTTTCCTTTCTTTCTCCCTGGGGGGTGTGTTGTGGACTCTGTCTCCTCCTGCGTCCCCTATCTTAGTTTCTTCCCAGCTGACGCCGGATCTCCTTCAGAAATCCTTGGTGAGTAAACTTACTTTACATTAAGTAGAGGAAGGGGTTACGAGCAACATGACTTCTGGAGTGGAAAAGGAACTGGAGAGGTCATGTATTTCTCCACAAAAAAAGTTTCTGGTGTCATTAGTCCATGGAGACGTGAAGACAGAAACTTTGGGATTTCAATCTTCTAGAAGAACTTCTATTCTGGAGGATTATGATACTTATTTTGAGAAAGTGATTCTGTCACCAATGAAGAGCTCGCGTGGAAAGGGTATATCGGGGCCTCTTACTCGCTCTACGACCAAGGGGAAAGGTATAATTACACTTCCTTTATCTTAAGAAAACCGTTCATCTGTTTCAAAGGCCTGTAAGGGCTTCCTTTAATGTTATCTGTTATCATTTGGAGTGCACGCGGCTTTGGTGCTCAAGCCAAGCACGCATTTTTGGCTTCAGAAGGCAGGAAGGCCAACGTATCTGTGGTGGCTGTGTTGGATCCGAAACTTACTTCAAACAAGTTTTCTGGGGTTGCTAGGAAGTTGGGGTTCCCGAATTCAGTTCATGGAGGTGATATTAACCCCCAGGTTTGGATTGGATGGAAGAATAACATCTCGCAATAAGTGGTGAGTATCTTTCCCCAGTTTATTGATACTAAAATTGTTATTGGTGATGTTCAATTGTTATTTTCATTTGTGTATGCGATTAATACAAATATCGGGAGAAGGGATTTATGGTACCATTTAAAGTCTACTCATACTGGCTCCCTCCCATGGTTTGTGGGAGGGGACATTAACACTGTGGTAGATCCATCATAAAAGAAAGGCGGAACAAGGGTTATCCATGAAAATTTAGTGGAGTTTCAGGAGTGCATGGCACATGCAGGGATAATGGATTTAGGTTTCATGGGTGAAAAATTTAGATGGTGTAATAATCGTAAAGGTTCGGGTCGCATTTGGTGTAGACTGGACCGTTACCTCACCAACATGCAAGGGCTCGACCTATTTTCGAAATCCTCGGTCACTCATCTATCCCGTATTCTATCAGACCATGCTCCTATTTTAATAGAGATCAGACGTGAAGTGGTGATGGGAAGATCCTTCAACTACTCTGGGGAGTGGAATTGTGATCCGGGTTTTCTTCATTTACTGGAAACGTATTGGCTTAAGGACGAGAGAGAGTGCTCTTGGGAAGGATTGGTGAACCGCCTCAAATGCCTTAAACAGGATATCAGGGACTGGCTGTACAACCAATAAGACAATGCTAATGGGGTTATTAGTATGTAAGCTAACATTGAGAGGTTGGAAGATGTTCTACAGGCGGCCTAGGATGGGAACACCTTTATCGCTCTTTGTGATAAGAAGGTCGCTCTCACTGAAAAATTTCTTGAGTTGGAAAAAATCTGCAAGGAACGGCCTCGGGTTAGATGGCTCAAAGAAGGAGATCATAATACTTCCTTCTTCCAAGCTTGTATTAGGGAAAGAAGAAGCACGAAGATTAACATTAAGATAGAGGACGGTTCTTTCATGTCATATGTGAATGTTGATGGAAATATGGCGTTGAAACACTTCGAGAGTCTTTTGGCTGGGGAACCTTTGTCCGGATTTGTGAGAGATGATACAGATGACACTGGGTTCTTAAGTGGTCTTCCGATCTTGTTAAATCAAAACGATAATGTGTGCCTCTCTTCCTTTCCCTAGGAAGAGGAGATCAGGGAGGCCCTGCTAAGCATGCCCAAAGGAAGTGCACCCGGCCCAGACGGATTTCTGGCATCCTTCTATATTTTTTCCTGGAATGTTATCGGTGCAACTGTTGTGCATGCTATCCAATATTTATTCAGGGGGGTTTCTTGAACAAGTGTGTTACAGCGTCAAGGGTGGTGCTTGTTCCTAAGGTGAAAGACCCCACCCTCATCAAACACATCCAACCCATATGCCTCTGTAACGTTTCTTATAAGATCTTGGCCACGGTGATTGGGAGGAGGCTTTCAAATCTCTTGCCCAAAGTGGTCTCAGCTAAACAACATGGGTTTATACAGGGTCGTAATATACAGGGGGCGGTTGGTATCCCGAGTGAACTGGTACAGGACATCAACAGGCGCACGGTTGGATCAAATATCATACTCCAAGTCAACATGAACAAGGCTTATGATCAAATGGAATGAAGTTTCATCATTTGGGTAATGAGGGGATTCAGGTTCCAGGAACAATTTTGTGATTTGTGTTTCAGGTGCTACTCCTCGTCGTGGCTTTCAGTGGCTATGATGGGAAAGAATTTTGGTTTTTTCAAAACTGTTCACAGCGTGAGGAATGGCGACCCATTATCTCTATCCTTGTTTTTTATTGCATGGGATGCCCTTTCGAGGAACCTGAAGAAGAGTTTGTTAGAGGGGAAGCTGAAACTGTATGCGGGCAAAAGGAACTCGTGGAGCATCACCCATATAATGTTTGCTAATGACGTCCTGTTTTTCATGAATCGCAGGAGCAGATCCTTGAATCATCTTAGAGTCATCATGTCCAGTTACAACAAACTCAGTGGACAATCGATAAACCTCTCGAAGAGAAATGTCTTTATCTCTGAGAAATGTTCGAGAAGGCGGTGTAGAGGCATACAGAGGATCACTGGGTGCAAGCAGAAACAACTACCTATTCTGTTTCATGGTGTTCCATTATCATCAGGTCGGGTCAAGAAGCAGCTATTCAATGGAATCATGGATCATTTACTTGGGAGGATTATGAACTGGAAGAATAAACTACTTTCTTTTGGAGGTCGGTCATGATAATTAATAGTCTTATTCTTTCTATACACATGCATGTGTTTTTAGTCATTAAGAAACTGAAGGGCACGATACAGAAAATGGAAAGTACACTTACAACCATTCTTTGGGATGCCAAGACAGAAGGGCGGTGTCATTGGGCCTCGTGGAAGAGGATGGTGAATCCAGATGATGAAGGAGGTGTCGGTCTGAATGATATCCCAGATACTATCCTTGGACTACAGGCACAGATTGCATGGGAGATTATCACAGGGGAGACTCTTTAGGCTAAATTCATCAGGGGACATTACGGATGGGGTGAGGTTTTAAACATGCATGGTGTGACGAGGCTGGCCAAATGTATGTTTGGCTACATGGAGGTGTTACTTGGTTGTTCTAGGTGGATTATAGGCAATGGGGATATTAGTTTCTGGCATGAAAACTGGGCGGGTGAGAAGCTGGCCTTTGAAGGCTTCCCATCTTCGAATGTGTCTTTCAGGGATGCTTGCAACTGGTATGATGTTATTCATGCGGCATTGAACACCACCTAGTTGAACCTTTTCGCAGACATTTTCATGAGTAAGGAATCGGATGTATGCTGCTTCATGGAGGCTGTTTCTGGCAGGTTCAGTGTCCGCGACTACAGGAGGTTGCTCCATAGGGATAGGCCCTCAGTGGAAGGGGGAATGTCTTTTAGTGCAAGGAGATTCCGATGAGGATGAACTTCCTGGGGTGGAGAGTTATCAACAGAGCACTACCGACAGAGGAGAGAATCCAAAGGAAGGGGATCTGTTTGGCGTCTTGTTGTTTCTGCTGTGAAGTACGTATTATTGAGTCTGTAATGCTCCTCTTCTTCCAAGGGAAATGGGCCTCTCTCCTTTGGTCTTCCTTCTCCAACTCACCGCTTAATTATGGAGTGCATGGGACCTGTTCGGAGTTTGTGGCAGCCTGGTTCTTGGGGACACATAACAGGGACATGGAAAGATAGATCAGGGCCATTGTCTTGGTCGCTATTTGCTGGGTCCTGTGGGAGGCACGTAATCAGGTTAGACTGGGTTCGAAAAGGTCTCCTTTATTTCTCCTGATCAGGCTCAAAACTCTCATTGCGGAGCTTGCATCATTGATAAAATGGGGGAGGGATTCGGTGAAGATGTGTAACTTCCTTAGGAGACCTTGTAGAACACAATGGAGGGATGGATTTTGGATAAAGTGACTGCCACCTAATCAAGGGTTGAAACTTAATATTGATGGATCTTTCATGGAGGGAGAAATGAGGGGTGGAGGTTTACTTCGAGAATGTTGGGGATCGGTGTACGTAGCCTTTAGTGCCTTTTATGGTCCTGGTAACTCCCTGAGGGAAGAGGCTCGGGCTCTTCTTTCTGGCCTTTTGATTTGTAAGAGGAGGGGCTTGGCAGTGACGTAGATTGAATCTGATTCATAGGTCCTGGTTAAGGCGGTGCATGGAAGTTATGGGATTCCTTGGGATCTAACTTACATTACTCGAAGGTGCAGAGACAGAAACTAGTCATGGAAGGTTTATTCATCATATCTGGATAGAACATAACGTTGCAGCTGACTCACTAGCTCATTTGGACAGTCAGGAGGACCCTCTTGTTATTTTTGATAGTCCACACTCCATTTCCTTGGAGTGTTTATGTGTGGTTCGAGGGGATTCCCTAGGACTGCACCATTTTTGGCCCCCTTTAAGGGATTTTCTTATTTTCCCTTGTTTTTCTTTTAAAACACTAATAAAAAATAACTTTCAGAGAATATTTATAAACCACCCACCTTAGCGTTGTGTGACTCTCCTCTCCCAATATCATCCCTTGAATTTTGTTGAATCGGAGTTGATATAAGAAAAGGTGAAAAACTCTCACAATAAGATATTTAGGTTGCAATCAAAAGGTAAGAAGAATAGATCATGTGAACTCAAGTACATACTGTTGTGCATCCAATGTGATAGACAAAAGTTTCATTGGATGTCGAACGAAGGAGATCTCTTGATCCCAAGCTTTGGGCTTCAAAAAGTTCCAAAATGAGAGGAAAAGGTATTAATCCGGATTGTTTTTTTATTATGGAATAAGAGGGGTGTAAATAGTTCATTATGTTTATATTGGACATTTTACCCAGAATTTTAACATGTGCACGGTTTGTTCTCATGGTTTTTCAAACCATTTACATACCGTGTAAGACAGTTCTGCCTGAAAAAAACATAATCCTCATAGTTTGATCAATCCATGTTTAAACCATGAACATGTACCTAGGTAAAAGGTGAATTCACATGGTTAGGTCGCACGGCCGTGTGCAACCTGTGGGAGGTGTCTCTGTCTTGAAAAACACAATCTGCACGGTTTACTCTAAACCATGCACCAGGCCTGTTCTCCCCAAAAAGATGGGTTTTGGGATCCGAATAAGCCCTGGACACCCTTAGAAACTATACTATCTCATTTTGAATCCATATTATATCCATAGTAAAGATTTATATTGAAACATAATGGATTTAAATATGGGTGAAAACACGGGTTCTTACAAGAACCCATACATTTGAATAACCCACATGGTTAATTCCAAAAATATTGTTTACAAAGGATGAAACATAACCCAGTGAATTGGAGAGATATATCGGAACGAACCAATATAATATATATTTAATATGACCCATAACCTAAAAAAACATAGAGGGTTTGAAATTAATTTAATATTAATAAAAATATGCATCAATACTTCATAGAAAAATTCACTCATGGAAAAGAATTGTGTTTCACAAAAATTAGCTTTAAACAAAATAATTAGAAATTCAAATAATGAATGTATATATTAAAACTATACTATATCACTTATGAAAGAAGAAATCATTAATGGAAAATGATATAGATGAAATTATATTTTATAAAATTATTATGATTTACTTTAAAAACAAAATTAAATGTAATTTTTTTCATGAAGCCTTTTAAAATGGAAAATTCATTGAAAAATAAGAAAAATAATTTCTTTAAAAAACTATATAATCATGGGAAAAAATTAATAATCAATAAAGGACGTAATTTTAGTAAAAATAGATAAACTAGTGAATTTTAATAAACAATAATTTTATACATTTTTAATAGGAGGCAGTATTGACCTATTTAAAAAATTAGTAGGATAATAATTTAAAAACATTCTAAAATAAATTCAAATACAATGTTAGATAACATTAGGAATCATTTATTTTTATAAAAGAAAATACTTCAAACACGTCAATGAATATTGACGTGGAAGGGAAAGAGTTTGGTTAACAACTTTAAAATGTTCAAATTAATGTTTTATAATAAACCCCCACAAAAATTATAAAACTGAATACACCTCTAAAAGAAACAAATCATGAAAGAACGCAAAATTCCATCACTATAAAGAGACTCATTATATTATATATCAATTAGGAAGAATATATAAAATATAAATGAGAATAGGTACCTAATTTGAACCATGTCTTGTTGAATGAAATTTGATATGAGAAATAAATAAAAATATTTTCAAACATGAATAAAAAATAAATTGAATGAATATAAAATACATACCTGGATAACTCATTCATATAGGCTTTAAATGAAAATGTGGAATTACTTAAAGGGTGTTCCCAATATCCATGAGTCTTTGACTAGTATGCATGCATAAAAAAGCTTTAAAGGTTTATCCTAGTCGAGAACATGATACTGAGAATATATATATCCATTGGAAAGAATACACTAAGAAAAAATAGAATATATATTCAATAAAAAAATGAATCCAATGATTGTGATACAACTTGTAAACAAGAGACAAAACCAAAAGGTAATTGTCCAAAAAACAAGAAAATGGAAAATAAAAAAAACTGCTACTACATCTTATAACTGGGAACCATCCCACTAGCTACCCATTCCAAGATATGATAAATATCACCACCCTACATTGTAAACATTCACATTCTTGAATTAGAATAAAATAAAAGATACCCACACAAAATAATGGGTGTACAGGGTCTAAGAAAAATAGGCTCAGTAAGACCCCACCCAAGTTTACCATATCATGATTCTACAAAACTAACCCAACTGATCAATTTGTACAAAAATATGGCCTCGTAAGTAGTTATAATGTTTTTTCATAAAATTTTTACTATATCCCTCATTTTCAATTGTTCTAGATCCACCCAAGAATAACAATTTTAAAGAATATCACATTTATCAAATGAGGAAATCAAATAAAAATAGTATTAACCAAATCACATAAAAATATTACCAAGAATCTATAAAGGTAAGGATAGAAATAATATCCATACCAATACATTGAAAAATGTTTATGTCAAGTTTGTAGACATGAGAATCTATTCTAGGGTTATAGGAACACCAAAAAAATATAACCCCTAAATAGTGAATAACCACTGACGATGAGATTAGAAAAAGGGAGCTGAGGAACACCTGCTGAGCGACCCCCACAACCGATAATAAAAATCGACACGGACTATTACAACATCGTCTGACTAAATACATAAGGGATACCATGTGCTATGGTTTCTAAAATATTTCATCAAAAAAATTCCTAGAAAAAAAGTTCTAAATCCATTTCACAATGATTTGAAAATAAATTTTTTACTTTTTAAAAATATGTGGAATACCATATTTTCTGAAAAACCCATTTATAGACACATAATTAAATGAATCATTCCAATTAATTTATAAAAATTGTATATAATAAAACAATTCTTCCTTTTTCCAATATAAGTTAGATACAGAACAACCTACTCAAAATAATACACACTGACAATACAAAAAGATCAAAAACCATGAAAAAGTTACAAATAACAATAAACATTGGTTCTATAAATTATTCCAAAATAATACGATAATATTCCATAAAATATATGCCATCAAATTGGTAAGGTCACATACCTCAAGAACCATACACGTTGCACCATAACCAGTGAAATGGTTATCGTCAAGAAGACAACATAGGAATAGAAACAAAAAAGTATTGATAGAAAATATAAAAATTGTTGGACCCTTCATGATATTGTATTTTTCATAATCACAAATTATTTCAATATACAGATTCATATATTTCATGATAATTTTAATAAATCTATGTGAATCAATTTTTTCAAGCAACAAGATAAACTTGTATAAGTCAATTAATTATAAGTCATGAATCAATATGTTTACAAGTGTATTATTTACATATACTTTGGTTAACAATTCATATTGTAATGGTATATGAAAGACAGAAAAAAGTTTGACTCACTGAAGTTGACACACTGAAACCGAATATGACCCACTGAAACCAAACAGGACACACTAAAACCAAAGCCGACACACCAAAACAGAAGTCGACAAACCGAAACCGAAGATGACACACCAAAACTGAAGTCGACACACTGAAACCAAAGTCGACACTCTGAAATCGAAGCCAACACACTGAAACTGATGTTCGATAGACCAAAACCGAAGTTCGATAGACTGAAACTGAATTTCAACAGACCGATGAATGACAGACTGACGTATGACACACTGAAGTTTGACAGACCGATGTCGACACACCAAAGTTCGATAGACCGAAGTCGACACATCAAAGATAACACACTGAAAATGAAAAACGGATGTTATCAAACTGAAGACAAAAAACCGAAGATGACTCACCAATTGATATAAATAACTGTTTCAAATTTATTAATTCAAATTTATTTCTAACGGTCATATTTTGAAAAATTAATGGTTCGTACATTATTTAATGTTGTCTATAAGAGTATCCATAGACAAGTATGAGGTACATGCACGTGCGAATATCCGTATGTGTAGAGGATACTAGAGTATAAATGGACCTCATATTTCACGTTAAGGACACGATAGCATCAGTACATGCTAGGACACCGACTCTGAGAATACGAAAAGAGAATAAATAAAAGCTTGAGATTACAAGAAGACTCTAACAAGCTACCTTCTCCAAAAAGGGATTTAGTATACATTGAGACAATAAAGAGCTTAACCTTTTCATTCTGTGAATCTGGATTACAGAAACTATGATACTTTGTTTTGAAGACATCTTCTAGAATAATATTCAAATACCAGTTTCCCAACTTTCATTGAGTCTCAAGTCTTACATCAGAACACACAGAGAATTCATAACTCTATTATCATCCTTAACTCTGTTGTGTTTTATAATTTCTATTTGAGAAGTGTGTATATTTATTGGTATTTCAAACACCGTCTCCTGAGCATAACTGGAGGATATAAAACTATCCCCATACTCAATCACTTATTTCATTTGTTTCCCACGGATAACTGTTGTAGAGGTCAAGTGTCTCCTAGACAGCCTGGTGTGCTGTTGTAAACCCCGATCAAGGGTGTGAATCAAAAGTTTATTTATATAAACATCTTGGTGGAATGTGATCACCAAGTGTAGAGGATTAGGTCTCTTCTTGAGACTAAACCTCTTGTTTACATTGTTGTTCCAATCTTTAATTAGTTTGTTTTGTTTTATATGATTCTTATATTTTATAAAACATAAAATTATTTTTTCTTACACTTTGATACATAGTTTTGGTTACTGTGTGTATTTTTTTAATTCATTAAACTCATTTAAAAAGTTGAATTAGTGTTCAATGCTGATTTATCTGAGGACTAATCACCCTTTGAGAAACATGTTTACTAATTGAACATTTACATTTCTACTGCCTTAATTAACTAGGAAATATTTAAAATTGGAGGTTTTCCTAACAGTAAAGACGTTAACAAAAATTTTAAATTGGAACTCAATTCACCCCCCTCTTGAGTATTCACTCTGACCAACATTATGTATCAGAGGTTAATTTATTTTCAAGTTTTTCAAACTATTTTCAACTATAATTTTAGTTGTATCTTAATGATCTTCAAATTTCTGTCATATATATATATATCCAGTTCATTAAATTCTAAGTAACTATGGAAACTAGAGTTGAGGGTGCCGCTACTAATATACCACCTTTCATTAATGGTAATAACTATGCTCAGTGGAAATTAAAAATGAAAATGTATCTATAGAGTATGGTACATGAAATCTGGGACATAATTGAAGAACAACATAAATTACCTGCTACTGCTAGAGACACATGGTCTCATTTGACCAAAGCTACATATTAAATAACTATAAATAAATGAATTCCATGTATTTTTCTCTAGGTGATGATAAATTCAATAGAATATAATCTCGTAAAAATACATATGAAATTTGGGATATTTTAGTTGTTTCCCATGAGGTAACAACTAATATTAAAAAAATGAGACTAAATACATACACTATTAAATATGATAATTTTAAAATAGAGACTAAAGAACCTAACTCAGAAATGTTTCTTAGGTTCAATGAAATAGTGAACACTATGAGTATTCTTGGAAAACTAGTGGACAGCAAGGATTAGATTATGATACTACTTCGATGCCTACCAGACAGATGGAAGGGAACTTCTATTTCCATCCAAGAATCTTGTGACATAAGAAAACTACCATTCAAAGAACTAATAGGATAGATTATGATGTACGAGGATGAACTTAAGGTCAATAAAGAAGTATATGAGGAACCAAGTAAGAAATATATAGCATTCATGACTAATACCTCAAATAGAAAAAACAAAGAAACAGTCCATGTTTCTGTAGACTACTCCACTAGTGATTAGTCAGATTCAGATAGTGACGAGAAGATGGATCATCTTGCTAGAAGGTTCAAAAAGTTTTACCAAATGAAGAAATTTTTTAGGAAATCAAACTACAAGGGAATGTATGATAGTAAAGGACAGTGGAAGAATGACAGAAAATGGAATGACAACTCAAATGAAAAAATCTGTTATGAGTGCAGACGAATAGGTCATGTGAAGGCAGACTTTCCAAAGTTGAAATTCAAGAAGAAATATGATGAGAAGGGAAAAGTATATAAAAAGGCTATGAAAGATACCTAGAGTGCATCATAAGATATCTCTAGTGAATCTGATGCTTCTGATGGTGAACCGAACAATCATGCCAACTTATTTTCATGACAAGAACATCTAAGTGATGTTGCCTAAGGAGTTACTATAAGACTCTGTGGTACTTGGAAAATGGATGTTCATGACATATGACAGGATAATACTCATGATTTAGAAACATAATCAAGGTTGATAGTGTTCACATAACTTTTAGTAACACTACAAAGGAAAAAATGGTTGTCTTAGGCCAGATCAGTAACCCTAATACATTATTAATTTCCAAAGTAATTTTTGTTGATGGATTAAAGTAAAATTTAATTAGCATCTCTCAGTTTTTTTATGATGGTTTCAGTGTCATATTTGAAAATGATGCATGTAATGTTTTTAATTCCAAAAATGATTTAATATTGACTGCTCTCAGAAATGAAAATGTTTATGTTGTTGACATAAATTCTTTAGCTAGGAAAAATGTTTCCTGCTTAAATTCTTTTCATAAGAAATCATGGATGTGGCACAGAAGACTAGGAAACAGCAATGTGCACTCTCTTAGGAAACTAACTAGGAATGGTTTAGTTAGAGACTTACCTAAACTAGAATTCCCACTTAACAAAGTATTCAATCCCTATCAAAAGGGAAAGCAACACAATGTTTCTTTCAAACCAAAGAAAGAAGTTTCTACTACTCAACCGCTTGAGTTGGTTCACATGGATTTTTTGGACCATCAAGAGTTTCAAGTTTAAATGGGAAGATCTATGTTTATGTTCTTGTAGATGATTTTTCTAGGTACACTTGGGTATACTTTCTAGCTCAAAAAAGTGAATCTTTTTCTTATTTTATCAAATAATCCATGTATATGGAAAACCATAGTGGACATAGAATTAAGACCTTAAGAAGTGATCATGGTCGTGAATTTGAAAATAAGGAGTTTGAATCCTATTGCTCACATAATGGATATAGTCAAAATTTCTATACTCCTATAACACCTAAACAAAATGGAGTCATGGAAAGATAAAATAGGACCCCACAAGAAATAGTTAGGACATTTCTTAGTGAATATAATTTACATTTTTATTTTGGGATGAAGCTGTAAATACAAATTATTATACCATTAATAGGGTCTTGATTAGACCTGTTATTAAGAAGACCCCTTATGAACTTTGGAACAATATGAAGCCTACGGTTAACTACATAAGCGTTTTTGGTTGCAAAATCTTTATTCATAACACTAAGGACAATCATGAAAAGTTTTACTCCTAGAGTGAGGAAGGAATTTTCCTAGGTTACTCAATCTCGAGTAAAGCCTATAGAGTATTCAATAAGAAGACCAAATGTGTGGAAGAGTTAGTTCATGTCAAATTTGATGAGACTGATCCACATGAACCCAAAACCTCTCTTTAATATCTTATGGAATATATGTCAATTCTAAACCTTGATGATAATGACAGTGAATCCCCTGTAAAAGTAACCAATTCTGGGAATCTTACAGAATCTAAATGTGTTGAGCCTAAAAAATAGACAATCATGAGGAGTCTAGATCAACTCTTTCAAGAGGTATTAGAACTCTCAATAATCATCCTTTGGATTCTGTAGTAGGTGTTTTAAATTGGGGATCACAAACTAGAGCTTCTCGAATAAACCAAGTTGAACATCAAGATTTTCTTTAACAGTTTGAACCCAAAAATATTAATGATGCTATAAATGATGAATTTTTGGAAATAGTTATGAAAGAAGAATTAAATAAATTTGAATTAAACAAATTCTAAGAACTAGTTGATAGACCTAAGGACACTTTGACAATAGGCACTAAATGGTTCTTTAGAAATAAGTTGATGAGTCTGTTAATATAGTTAGAAACAAAGCTATTATAGTTTCACACGGTTATAGTCAAGTGGAAGGAATAGACTATGAGGAGACATTTTCTCCTATAGCTAGGTTAGAGGCCATTATGATACTACTTGCTTATGCAGCTCATCTTAATTTCAAACATTATCAAATGGATGTCAAAAGTGATTTCTAAACGGGTATATAGTTGAGGATTTATTTTTTTAACAACCCCATGGAATTACAAATATCCATTTTTCAAACTATGTTTTTCAACTTTATAAAGATTTATATGGTTTAAAGAATGCTCAAAGAGCTTGGTATGATAGTTTTATCTCCTTTATTATTTCAAAAGGTTTTACTAATGGAATATCATATCTTACTTTGTTTATTAAATGTATTTCCAAAGATATTCTGATAGTACAAATTTATGTAGATGATATTATTTTTGGATCTTCTAAAAATTCTTTATGTACTAATTTTTAAAAAATAATGCAAAATGAATTTGAAATGAGTTTAATGTGAAGAATTAATTTTTTATTTGGATTTCAAATTTTTCAAAATATGGTAATATTTTAAATCAAAGTAAATATACTAAAGACCTTTTAAAATGTTCTGGTTTGGATCATAGTAAAGGTAGTGATACAAATATGAGTACCACTTGTAAGTTGGATACTAATAAAGTTGGAGAATCAGTGGATCAAACAAACTACAGAGGTATAATAGGGAGTCTAATCTATCTTAGTTCTATTAGACATGTTATTATGTTTAGTGTATGCATGTGTGCTCACTTTCAAGCTAATCCCAAATAATTGCATTTAAATACTATTATAAGGGTTTTCAAATATCCCAAATATACTCCCAACTTAGGACTATTTTATCCCAGAGGACAATCATTTGATTTAATAATCTATTCAAATGCTGAAATTGTAGGTTGTAAGCTAGATAAAAAAATCCCCTTTGGGACATGTCACATGTTAGGAAAATCTCTAGTATCATGGTGAAGTAAAAAACAGAATTTTGTTGCATTGTCTACTATCGAAGTAGAATACATTGCTACTGGTAGTTCCTGTGCGCAAATTTTGTTGATGAAACACCCTTTACTAGACTATAGATATAAATTAAAACATGTCTCCATTAACTTTGACAACACAAGTGCTACTAACATTTCTAAAAATCCAATATCTCATTCTAGAACAAAGAATATTGATTTAAGAAATCACTTTTTAAGAGATCATTATCGAAAAGGTGATATAACTCTTGATTTTATTGGAAATGAATATCATCTTGCTGATATATTCACTAAACCTTTAAATTATTAGAGAATGAATTACATCAGACATGAACTATGAATGATAAATCAGTAACCGATCTTGGTAAAACTGAATTTTGTAAAACCAATTTTTGTAAAACCGATAATAGTAAAACTAATTTTTGTAAAACCGATTTTTGTGAAACTGATTTTTGGGAAACCTATTTTTGTGTAACCGATTTTTGTGGAACTTCTTTTTTTGAAACCAATATTATTAAAACGGATTCATGACACTGATATATTTAAGGGCTGTTTTGTAAATTCAATCTACTTTAAGTGAAACGACTCTGTTTTATTTCATTCGACTAACTGCATTTAAATTTTAGGTTTTCTGATTTATAATCCCTAAATGATATAATAATTCCAATCCATCCCAACCATTAACCTTCTCCGTAGACATAAATCCTCTTACATTTAGTCTCTCTCTCTCTTGACTCTCAACCTCTCAACACGAGTTAGAATCTAAAGCTTCTTCATGGCTAGGACTAAGCTCACAATTGAAGAACCTCTCAAATCTCCTCCTGTTAAGCGTCGGAAGGGTGAAACAAGTGGTACTATGAATCCATGCTATGAAATACATGTAGTTATATTTGAAAAGGATGTGTCCGCTGAGTGGCTTGTGTCAAGAAAATCTTTTCTACTAAAGGTACTGGAATCTCAAGGGTGGCATAGTTGGTTTACCCACATTGAAAGACCATATTATCCTCATCTTATGCACGAATTATATCATCATTTGCGTATAACACTGGATGAAGTCAAGGAAGAAAAAATGAGATCTGTGGTAAAATGAAAGGAAGTGGTTTTCACTTCGAATGAATGGGATGAATGCTTAGAGATACCTCATGAATATGTCTATGCTGACTATCCTGGTAATATTCCACCTACATAAAAAAAATCAAATGAAGATGATCTGAAGGAGCTCAGTGAAAATGAAGAATCTAGAAGGACTTTTTGAAATGAATTTGAAGTACAAGTGAGATTACTTTTTATGTTCGTACATCATCAAATCTACCCATGGAAGGGAGATTTCTCTACTATAAAATTTCAGGATGTCTTCTTGATATATTTGTTGAAACATGGAATAAAAGTGAATCTATACAGATATCTTATGGTACATATTTCTGATTTTATTAAGCCATCTATGAAATAAAACTGCTTATACTATCCGAGAGTTATTTCTACCATGTTGAAGAAATTAGACTATGTAGAAGATGGAGATGAAATAATAGCTGCATGTAGTGGTTTTTATCATTAGAAAGACATTTTTAAAAGGATAAAAATATTCTGGAACCCACGGAAGAGATGTTGGGTAGGATATGAAAATATTCTGTATGAGGAATTCAATCCGGTTAACCATCCTTCTTGTCCAATGGGACAAGTTGACCAGGTCTCAAAACTTGGGACATTCCGGTCTAATCTGATGAGGAAGATGAGGTTGAAGTGCTTGGGGAAGAAGTTTATCGTTTTAATGATAGGAGTGATCATTATAACACTAAAATTCCCAAGAATATGACTTATGAACCTGCTATCCCACCTATGGAATTTCTTTCAAGAGAAACTATTCTAGGTGATAAAGAAGAGGAGGAAACCGAAGTTACTGGACTTGAAGGTTATTTTAGCAAATTAGATGAGGAATCTGATGATGATGATAATGATGATAATGATGTTGATGATGATGGTGACAATGATGATGATAGAGGAAGTTTGGAGCATGTGAGTGATTCTATAAAAGTGGGACAATAAGTGGTTGACATATCCAGTGAGGAATATATTCATGGAGCTGGTGATGGAATTGAGCCTGCTGATTAGTAGGATGATGATCATAGAGATGGTGGACATGAGGACAAACTACTCCATCCAAATGCTCAAAACCAAGAACTCATACTGTAATTGAATGATATTATGGCTGTGGGATAGGAAGAAGTAGATGTAGTTCCCCTACCTCAAATTGGGGAAGTACCTCGTGAAGTTGAGATAGCTGGAGATCAGGCATAACCTGAAGTTCAGTTGGTTTTTGTCCCCATAAAAGGTATTTTGGCCAGAATAAAGGATTAAGAAATTGATGATATTGATGTTATTTCTGAGCTTCAGGGAAGATGGGTCAGAATTGATACCATTGATCCAATATATTGGACGTGTTCTAGAGAGTGGAATTGTAATTTAGGATATATTCTCTTCAGTTTAGAATATGATTCAGATGAGGAGATGGTACCTACTCCCCCTGTTCCACAAGTCCATGTTGGCCCAGAGCCTGCTGAACCTATTCCTCCAGTTGCATCTTCAGCATTAGACCCAGTTTCTCACTCAGTGTATTGTGACTATGTCACTAAGGCTGAATTTGAAAAGTTTAAGAATGATATATGTGAGTTTGTTCTAGCATCAGTGGGATCGAGAATTGAAGCATCCGCCCCAATTAGTATCTCGGATGCGGATGCAGCAAAAATTGCAAGAATTGTGATTCAGGAGATTCAACCGAATCTAATTACTATAAAATAAACTATTATTAGATACAACACTTTTCTAAGAGAAGAATTAAGAAATATGATCAATTAGATGAATTCCTTATCCTCTGACTTAAAGACCTCCTTTAGGGGTGTTTTAAAAGTTCTTAGGAACTTGTTAACTCATCTGCCCAGTATAGATTTGAAATAGTTGAATGAATAGATGGGAAAAATGTATATTGTCCCATCTTGTTCCAGGAGTGGAAGAAGTGTTGTTGTTGATTTAGAGTCTCTCAAGGCTTTTATGAGAGAAGAGATTCAAAAACACTTGATTTTTTCAGACAAATAAACTCTTGAAAATGTTCGTCAAAATACTAATATTGTATACAATATGGTGAGACAGTGTAAAAATGAAGCCTCTGCAGCTCAGAAGGAAATTCAAGAAAAAGTGGATAAGTATTTCACTAAGATATATACTAAGCATGACCTCATCAAAAGTTTCAAGTTTCTAGTATAGAATCATAATTTTCCTCCAGTTATAGAAGCATTCAAAAAGAAGGTTCTCCAATTGAAAGAGTTTACACATTTGCTGAGTAAATTTATAGAGAATAAGGATGAATTTGAGAATGCAATGCAATATGGAGGAGAAATCATTAATGACTTCATCAAACTGCTCAAACCATATCTAAATGTTCAGGTCGAGGCTATTATGGTTCCTCCAACTGCTTCAATTGGTACTGCCTCTTGGGCTCCTGCTCAAATGTCTGTTTCTTAGGCTCTTACTCAAATTTGACCAATCATTACTGAGTAATCTCCAAGTCATGTGGTGTCAGAGAGACAACCTACCCTTGAAGCTAATGTTCCTACAGGTGTTTCCCTTCCTGGTGTTGTAATCTGATCACCTCAATACTCTTCCACTTCCTATCTTTATCTGTCTCCATTTGATCCTTCAGACAGAGGTAAATCTCCACTGCATCCAAAACCTTAGTAATGGATTGTTTCTTTTTGATAGGGATATTCTCTTTTTTTTGATGTACTCCTATGAATTTGAATGAAAATTCTTGTGGTGGATTTATTTTATCTTATTTCTCCTTTCTACTTTTCTCTTTTTGTTAATCCCAAAAGCGGATAATGTAAGGATAAAATATGAGAAAATTAGGGTGGAATATACTCTCATTAATCCATCTAGTGAGGGGGATATTTTTTTTAAATAAATTCTAGAAATGTCAAACATTAGTTATATAGGACAAGTATATTCTTCAATGTTTATTCTACTTGTTTTCATATATTCCATAATTTGTGATTATCAGAAAGGGGGAGATTGTTGGACCCTTCATGATATTGTATTTTTCATAATCACAAATAATGTCAATATACATATTCATATCCTTCATGCCAATTTTAGTATCTCTATGTGAATCAATTTTGTCATACAGTAACCTATACATTAATAAGTAAATTGCTTATAAGTAATGAATAAATATATTGACAAGTGTATTTCTAAATATACTTTGATTAAAAATATAACTTGTAATGGTATATGCAAGACAGAGAGAAGTTGGACTCACCAAAGTCGACACACCGAAACCGAAGATGACACACTGAAATTGAAGATGACACACTGAAACCGAAGCTAACACAACGAAACCAAAGTTGACACACCGAAACCAAAGATGAAACACTTAAACCAAAGTCGACACATTGAAACCAAAGTCGAAACTCCGAAACCGAAGCCGACCCACCGAAACTGAAGATCAATATACTGAAACTGATGTTCAATAGATAGAACCCAATGTTCGACAGACCGAAGATTGACAGACCGATGTATGACACACGGAAGATCAACAGACCGAAGTCGACACAACGATTTTGGATAGACTGAAGTCAACACACCGAAGATGACATACCGGTGTTATCAAACTAAAGCCAATAGACCAAAGATGAATCACCGATTGATATAAACAACTATTTCCATTTTATTAATTCAAATTTATTTCTAACGGCCATATTTAGACAAATTAACGGTTCTGACTTTATTTAATCTTTTCTATTAGAGTATCTATAGACAAGTACGAGGTATATAAACGTGTGAAGGTTATTATACATAGAGTATCCTAGTGTAATAAAGGATCTCATCTTTCACGTTAATGGCATGATAGTAGAATTACACATTGATACACAGACTGTGCAAATATGAAAAGAGAATAACTAAGAACTTGAGATTACAAGAAGACTCTAACTAGATAACTTCTCCAAAAAGGACTTCAGTATACAGTGAGACATTAAAGAGATGAACATTTTCATTCTGCGAAGCTGGATTACAGAAACTACGATACTCTGTTTTGAATACATCTTCCAGAAGAAGACTCAAATACCAGTTTCTCTACATTCATGTAGTCTAGAGCCTTACTTCACAACATAGAGAAAATTCTTAGCTCTATTCTCATCCTTAACTCCATTGTGTTTTATACGTTCTATTTGAGTAGTGTGTATAGTTATTTGTATCACACACACTGTCTCCTGAGCCTAACTGGAGGATATAAAGTTTTTCTCATACTCAATCACTTATTTCTTTTTTTCCCATGAATAACTGTGGTAGAGGTCAAGTGTGACCTAGATAGCCTAGTGTGCTATTGTAAACCCTGATCCAAGGTGTGGATAAAAAGTTTATTTATATAAACATCTTGGTGGCAGGTGATCAAAAAGTGGAGAGGATTAAGTATCTTCTTGAGAATGAACCTCTTGTTTACATTTTTTTTCCAATATTCAATTATTCTGTTTTGTTTTATCCTTTGCATATATTTGCTAAAACAAAAAACTATTTTTACTTACTCTTTTATAGATAGTTTTGGTTTGTGTGTGTAACATCACGTTACATTTTTAGGTACTTTTGATGTTTCTATGTACCACTGTTTTAGAGTAGTGACTTGGGAGATTCAGGGGAAATTTAAATGATGTTTTGAGGTAAAAGAGAAGTCGCACGGGTGGCGCATGGGTTGTCCAAACCATGCAAACAAACCGTACACAGTTGGTCCTCGAGGTAGTAGCTTCCACTCGGGTAGTGCACGGTTGGTCTAACCATGCATCCAAACTATGCGTGAAGGGTGGTTGAGGTAGTAGCTAACACATGGAAAGCGCACATTTTTTCAAACCGTGTGAACTAATAGTGCGTCCACTTAAATGAGATCCTTATATTATCGATCTCACTCGGTTTTTCCTCTAAGTGCCTCCTTTTTCCTCCTATGCGGCCCTAACGTGGGATTTGTCTTCTCCTAAGGTCAGAGAAGGTTCTCCCATCATTTAGGAGGAAATCCAAATTCTCTTCATGGAGAATCAAAGCGGAATTCATGAGGATAAGAGATCTTAGGAGGGTTCTTGAAGAAGTAACCCTATTTTCTTGAGCGTTCTCGACCGTTGTGATTTTGGTCAAAACCTTCGAGGTATGTGGTTTCGTCCCGACTTTCAAAATTGATTAACATTTTATTGGCTTGGATTATTTCAATTATTGATTTAAATTCAATTTCTCAAGTTTGATTTCAATTATATTCATAAAAAAACACGATTCTAGTTATTTGAGATATTTGAAATGGTTTTGGCATGGAAATTTGGAAAACCACAATTCCATTGAATTGGGTGTGTTTATGGAAATAGTCCAATTTAAATTGTTGAATTTAAATTGTGGATTTTATGGAAATTATTTCAATTAAATTGTTGAATTTAATTGTGGAAATAAATTGTGTAATGATATAATTTGTTTTGAAAGAATTTAAAACTTGTGAAAACGGCTTAAAATGATTTGATAGATACCCATTGGTTTTATCTTGTGAAAAAGGCATGTTTTGAATAAAACCTGTTTTGGTTTTAAATGGGATGAAATTGGAACTTTTGAAATTTATGAATGGGATTGATCATATTTTGAGCATTCTTAAAATTTTTTGCCCATCATGTAAGATCTCATTCAAGCCTTAGGTAGTTAGTGAGTTATTTGGATACACTCTATGCTATGACAACGTTCTAAAACATACATGTGGAAGGTCACATTCCCAATGGGTTGGTGATGAGTCTCCTTTTTCCAGTGTCATAGGGTCATGTGTATACACATTTTGTTGAGTTCACATAGAGAGTTTCGAATCCTATGAATGGTTAACACTATCATACCTTTTGGCAGATGACCATGTAGCTCACTTGTTTATTTATATTTGAGATATAAATGTATGCCAATGATTTCGAACTACTTTACATGACAACTGAATTTATATAAACTATTTGATATAAATGTTTTTCTTAAGCTATTGTTTTATAAATATTCCTTCATTGTAAAGCCTTTTCTTAAAGTAATTTTTCCATTATTTGAAAATGTATATCACATTCTGTTAAAAATAGTATTTTGAGTTTCCAAACATGATTATTTGAAAATTGGAAGCTTTTATTTGGATAATATATATTTGGAATCTGTTACGGATTATTTGGTGGTATCCTACTAGGCTTAAGCTGACACCCTAATTTTGCCTTCGGGTGTTTGTATAATTTCTTCTTACAGGATCGAGCAAATGGAAGGGACCACTTGGAGGTGGATCTAGCTGTTGATATTTTGTCTTGGTGAGTTGTGTCCTTAGGGAAATTGGGGATGTTTTTCCTTTTTTTTTTGTACCTGGGTTGTAGTACTTTGGGCATTTTTTGCCTCTTTGTATTCTGGTACATTACTCCCAGTGGAGTTCCTTTTAATTTTTCATAATTTTTTGTTTCTTTTTCTACCTCATTATTGTGGAAAAATCATTCCCACTTGCATGTTGTGTGATTCCAGGATCTAGTCGGCGTCCCATGGGGATCAGGAATGCCCTTCGGGTTATGTCAGGGACGGCTCGGTTATCAATTTACCAGGGTACCCGGGCTGGTTTGTGACAAAGTGGTATCAAAGGAGGTTAAGTGTCTTGCCTTGATGATAGTATGCATTTGAGTTTTCTTATTGGGACTTAAGAGGTAGTTGTGATTGAGTTCCTGACCAGATCTCACAACAATGAACCTTATGGCACCAGGGTTTTTTCGGGAAATACGACTTGTGGATTAGTTCTTGTATTTTCTCTGTTCTGATTTGAATAGAGTGGAATTAAAATCTTGTTATCCCTTATTTCAAGAATATTTTTCCTTGTACTCAGTTTGGATGTTAATTTATGTCTTTTATGCGGTGTAGCATCATGCCTCTGAGAATACATGGAGCTCAGATCCAAAAAGAGGCTACTGCTGAACCTCAGCAAGTGAGTCCTATTGTGGATCTGAGTCTGGTTGAGGTGATTGTTCGCACTGTCCACGCTCTAAGACATGCACCACCTCTAGTTCATGTTTAGGCTCTAGCTATAGATCCTCATAGGGATATTCTCTGAAGTCGTTCTCAAGAGTTCCTATGCTAAAAGCCACCAGTTTTAAAAGGCTACACTAACCTTCAACATGTTAAGGAATGGTTTTGTAAGATTGAACATCTTTTTTGGTTCTTGGAGACACCTGAGGTGATCAAGGTGAAGTGTGCCACCATCGTACTGGATCGAACAAGTATGAGATTGTGGTACATGATGGTGACGGCTGGGAAACATGAGGGTATGGAGTGGAAATTCATTAGGGTTCTTTTCACTAACCAGTTCTATCCAGATTCAATGGTGTTGGCCACGACTGTGGAGTTTTTAAAGCTTGAGGAGGCCAAAAAAACTGTGACTGAGAACTCAAATCACTTTTCTGATCTAGTATAATTTTCTCTTGAGATTGTATCTAATGATAGGTTGAAGGATCAATGATACGAGTTTGGACTTCCATTAGATATTTTTTCTCAGGTTTTCTTACTAATGATACCCACTTATGCTGATGTTCTGGATAGGGTGATGATGTTTGAGATAGACTTGACAAGAAAGTCAGGGTTGAAGGAGGTTCTAGTCCCTCCTAGTGGAAGTGTGGGTTCCTTTAAAGGAAGACAAAAGCATGAATTTTCTCATGGTGGTTCTTGACAGCAGGGTCATTCCAGACCTATGGTAGTAGGAGGAGGGGATTCTTTGACTTTCTATCAGTGTGGTAATCTAGGTCATTATAAGAGGTATTTCACTGAGGCACCCAAGATCTGTAGCTCCAGTGGACGTTTAGGGAACTTACAGAGATTATTCCATCACTTCTCTACTCCACTTGTTGGAACAGGATCATCTGCACCTCTATAAACTGCAGGGCAATCAAATGATTCATGTAAAAAAGTGTTCCAGCCACAGGCATCTGGAACGAAGCTTCTTTATGCAGTGGAAGATTCACAAAAGGTATTTGATACAGGTCCTTCAACTGTGAGAGGTTCTAATACTATAGATTCATCTTTAATGACATCTCTTTTTTGATACTGGTGCATCTCACACTTTTATTTCAACCCATCTTGTTAATCATCTTAAACTACCTATTTAACTTTTATCTTGTGCGATGGATATTACTACACCCCTTGGTATAATGAGAGAGAAGGGTATATGTAGTCCTTCTTGTGTCTTCTCTCTATTACATGTTGATCATGCTTGTAGTTTCTTGGTTCTTGACATGAAAGATTTTGACATCATATTTGGGATGGATTGGCTCATTTCCAATAAAGCTAAGATCGATTGTTATCTTCGACAGGTCTACTTTACTACACCCAGTGATGTGTCTCTTGTTTTTCAAGGAGAATGGGCCCCAAGGTCAAGCAGAGTCAGACCCTCTTATTCAGTGTTGGGGAAAGTTATATCAGTGTTTTCTTTTGATCTAGAGAGAGATTCAATGTGTGGTGATCTTCCTCCAGTCACTGTTGAGTTTCTTGATGTGTTTCCTTCTGATTCACCGGTTTGCCACCAGTAAGGGAGGTTGATTTCTCTATTGACTTAATGCCTAGTAAAAAACTAGTTTCTATTCCCTCTTACCAAATGGATCTAGCTGAACTAAAATAACTGAATTCTCAGTTAGATGATCTTCTTGAGAAAGGTTTTATATGCCCGAGTGAACCACCTTGGTCATTACATTTTCTCTTCACCATGAAGGCTAATGGTTCTTTTCGCTTATGTGTTGATTATCGAAAGCTCAATCAAGTTATGATAAAGAACAAATATCTATTAACATGAATTGATGATTTGTTTGATCCATTGAAAGGGGGGAAGTGGTTCTCAAAAATTGATCTTCGATCTGATTACCATCTGTTGAGGATAAAAATATCGGACGTTCATAAGACCGCTTTTTGGAGTAGGTATGGCCATTATGAGTACCTTGTTATTCCCTTCGACCTAACAAATACTCCTTCAGTTTTCTTGGATTTTATGAACAAGGTTTTCAGTGACTATCTAGATACTTTCGTGGTATTTTTGTGGATGACAATCTTTTCTACTCCATGTTTGAGGAGGATCATGTGCACCATCTGAGAACGGTTCTGAGTCCTCTAAGGAATCACCAACTTTATGACAAGATTTCAAAGTGAAATTTATGGATTCGGGAAGTTAAATTCTTGGGAAATGTGGTGTTAAAACAAGGAATATCAGTTTATTGTGAGAAGTTGAGGGCTGTTATGACTTGGGAACAACCACGAAATGTTTTTGACATTCAGAGCATTGTGGGCTTAGTAGGTTATTATTGCCAATTTTTTAAAGACTTCTCAAAGTTAGCTTATCCAATTACTACTCTGAATCAAAAGGGAGTGATGTTTTTTGGAATGATAAATTTCAGATTTATTTTTTTGAGCTAAAGCGTCTTTTTACTACTACACTGGTATAAACTCTTCTTGAGTCTAGGATTGGTTACATGGTCTTATGTGATGCATCGGGTTTAGGTTTCGGAAGTTTCCTTATGCAAGGTAACCATGTTGGTGCTTATGATCTGGTCAGCTTAAGCCTCGTGAGAAGAACCATCCTACCCATGACCTTGAACTTGTAGTTGTAATGCCCTCACTTAAGTGTTGGAGACATTAACTTTATGGAGAAAGGTATATTGTGTATTCCTACCACAAGAGCTTGAGTTATATCTTCTCTCAAAAAGATTTGAATCTCCACAAAATGTGTTGGGTGGAGTACCTAAAATCATTCGACTTTGACATTTTCTATACCCCAGGGAAAGGTAATGTAGTTGAATATGTGTTAAGTAGGAAACTTGCATCACATGTTGTGAAAGAATCTTCATAAGAGTGGAGTTTGATGGGTCTTTTTTCTCAGTTGCATATTGGATTTCAGTGGAAGGGGAAAGAAGTTTCTTTACCAGTGTTCAGTTAACTTCTACTCTCATCAAGTTAATTCTTTAGGAACAACAACTGGATAATGAATTCCATATCATTAGGGACTCTCATTATGGTGGGTAGACCGACACCTAGTGGTCGTTCTCTAAGGAGGGTGTTCTTTATTATTGAAACCATTACGTTGTGCTGTTAGCGGCAAGGAAGGATGTGATGGGGGTTTCCATAACTCTCAGTGGGATGTACACCCAGGAACCACGAATGTTTTATATGGAATACGGCGACAGTTCTGGTGGCTAGATATGAGACGAGACATTGCTGAGTTTGTATCTCATTGCTATACATGCCAGCAGGTGAAAGTTGAGTACCAGAAACCTTTAGGTTTACATAAACAACTTCCATTCCCTACATGGAAGTGGGATGAAATCTCTATGGACATTGTGGTTGGGTTACCTCAAACCCAGAAGAAGAAGAATGCGATAGGGGTTTTGATCAATAGAAAAACTAATTTGTCACACTTAATACCAATTCGAGATACAACCAATGTTGAGTAGTTGGGAAACATCTATGTGAAAGAAGTTGTTCGTTTTCATGGAGTTCCGTCTTCTATAGTCTCTGATAGGTATCTTCGGTTCTCTTCTCACTTTTTGAAAGGACTTCGGGAGGCACTGGGATATCATGTTCTTTTGATCATGGACTACCATCCACAGTCAGATGGCCAGATAGAGAGAGCTATTCAGATCCTTGAGGATATGTTCCGCGCATGTGCTCTCAAATTTAGTGGGTCTTGGGATGATCATCTGGGGCTAGTTGAGTTTTCTTATAACAACAGTTATCAGTTTGCGATTAAAATGGCTTCTTTTAAAGTGTTATATGGTCATCCTTGTAAATCTAATGTATGTTGGTCAGAGGTTGGTGAAAGTTCCTTGGTAGGAAAGAGTTTGGTCGAAGAGACGACAGCTAAGATCCAATTGATTCATCAGAGAATGTTGACAGCACAGAGTCAGTACAAGTCATTTGTTGATCGTCATCATAAACCTTTAGATTTCTCAGTTTTTGACCATATGTTTTTGAAATTTTCACCCCGATTTGGTCATCGAAGGCTTGGGAGGCAAGGGAAGCTTGCTACTCATTTTGTAGGACCTTCTGTGGTTGTTGGTCTTGTAGGGAAAGTTTCTTACCATCTTGCTCTACCACCATAGCTGTCATCAATGCATAACATGTTTCATGCATCGCAACTGTGAAAGTATCTCTCTAATCCATCTCATGTTTTGAGCTGGAGTGATCTTGAGATTGAACCAGATTTATCTGTTACTGAACGACCAGTCAGGGTTGCTGATTTTGAGACCAAGGTACTTCGTGAGAGAAAGATACCTCTGGTTCGTGTACTATGGCATCATGGTTCTGATTCTCATGAGACTTGGGAAAGGGAGGCACTAATGAGAGACCAGTAGCCTCATATTTTTGATGTCGAGGTTTCTTCATAGGCTTTTTGGGGACAAAAAGATCTTATGGTGTGGAGGTTGTAACATCACAATACGTTTTCAGGTACTTTTGATGTTTCTAAGTACCTCTGTTTTGGAGTAGTGGCTTGGGTGAGTTGGGAGAAATTTAAATGATGTTTTGAGGAAAAGGGGAAGTTGCACGAGTGGTGCACTGGATGTCTAAAACATGCTGCCAAACTGTGCGCAGTTGGTCTCAGAGGCAGTAGCTTCCACACGGTCAGAACACGGTTTTTCTAACCGTGCGGCCAAACTGTGCATGAAGGGTGGACAAGGAAGTATCTAACACATGGCTAGCACACATTTTGTCAACCCGTGCTAACTAACCAAGCGGCCACATAAATGAGATCCTTAAATTTTGGATCTCACTCTGTTTTTCTTCTAAGTGCCTCGTTTTTCCTCCTAAGCGGCCCTAACTCCGGATTTGTCTTCTCTTAAGGTCATAGAATGTTCTCCCATCATCCTGGATCTGATCTAAAGGATCCTCTTGGAGAATCTAATCCTGATTCTTTAGGATAAGAGGTCATAGGTGGGTTCTTGAAGAAGTAACCCGGTTTTTTTGAGAATTCATGATAGTTGTGATTTTGGTCAAAACCTTCGAGGTACGTGATTCCATCCCAACGTTCCAAATTGATTAACATTGTATTTTCTTGGTTTATTTCAATTGTTGATTTAAATTCAATTTCTCATGTTTGCTTTCAATTAAATTGATTAAAGAAACTTGATTCCGGTGATTCGAGATATTTGAAATGGTTTTGGTATCGAAATTTGGAAAACCCTAATTCCATTGAATTGGGTGTGTTTATAGAAAATGGCCGATTTAAATTGTTGAATTTAAAATATAGATTTGATGGAAATAATTTCAATTAAATTTTTGAATTTAATTTTGGAAATAAATTGTCTAATGATGGGATTGGTTTTGAATGGATTCCAAACTGGTGAAAATGGCTTAAAATAATTTGATATAAACCCCTTGGTTTTATCTTGTGAAAAAAGGCATGTTTTGAATAAAACATGTTTTGGTTTTAAATGGGATGAAATTGGAACTTTTGAAATGGAAGAATGGGATTGATCGTATTTTGAGCATTCTTAAAATAATTCGCCCATCATGTTAGAGAGCATGAAAGCCTTAGGTAAATAGTGAGTTATTTGGATACACTCTATGCTATGACCAAATTCTAAAACATACTTGCGGCGGGTCACATCCCCGACAGGTTGGCAATGAGTCTCCATTGTACAGTGTCATAGGGACATTTGTATACACATTTTTCTGAGTTCACATAGAGTGTGTGGAATCCTATGACTGGTTAATACTATCGTACCTTTTGGCAGATGACCATGTTTCTCGCTTGTTTATTTATATTTGAGATATAAATGTATGCAAATGCTTTTGAACTGCTTTACATGCCTGCTGAATTTATATAAACTATTTTATAAAAAAAAAATTCTTAAGCCGTTGTTTTAGAAATAATCCATCATTGTAAAGCCTTTTCTTAGAGTAATTTTTCCAATATTTGTAAATGTACAGCATTTTTTGTTAAAAATATGCTTTTGAGTTGCCAAAAATGTTTATTTGAAAATTGGAATCTTTTATTTGGATAATATATATTTGGAATCTATTACAGAATCTTTGGTGGTATCCTACTAGGATTAGGCTCACACCCTACTTTTGACATTAGGTGTTTGTATACTTTCTTCTTCCAGGATCAAAAAAAGGGAAGGGACCTCTTGGATGTGGATCCAACTATTGATGTTTGTTCTAGGTGACTTGTGTCCTTAGGGACCTTGGGGCTGTTTTTCCTTTTTTTGTACCTGGGTTGTAGTAATTTGGTATGTTTGTGCCTCTTTGAATTTTGGTACATTACTCCCAGTGGAGTTCCTTTTTGTTTTGCATACTGTCTTGTTTCTTTTGTTTCCGCATTCTTGTGGAAAAATCATTCCCACTTGCATGTTGTGTGTTTCCCAGTGCTACTCATCGTTCAATGGGGATTAGGAACTCCCTTTGTTCTATGTCAGGGCTGGCTCAGTTATCAAGTTACCAGGGTACCTGGGCTGGTTCGTGACAGTGTGTGTATTTGTTTAATTCATTAAACTCGTTTCAAAAGTTGAATTAGTATTCTACACTAATTTATCTGAGGACTAATCACACTTTGAGAAACATGTTGACTAATTGAACATTTAAATTTCTAATAATTTAATTAACTTAGCCATTTTTAAAATTGGGATTTTTTTAACTATAATGCCTTTAACAGAAATTTTAAATTGGAACGCAATTTACCACCCTCTTGAGTATCCACATGGACCAAAAAAAACTATCACAAGACTATCCATGTAATCTTCAATCACAAACCAATTATTCTATTGAAATAAGAGAAAATAATAATAATATTGGTTTCACTCACCTAAGGAGGAGCAACACAATTACATTAGTGATGACGTGATGAAAAATAAATTCATAATAGTAGAGATCACCCAAAATTACAAACACAAATACCTAGGGTTTAATGAAAAATTAAAAATGTGGAATTGGAGGATGCTTGTGTAAGAGGTTTGATAAAATCTAATAAATCAAGAGGATTTAAATCATAAATACATGTTTAATAACTTAAATCTTCTATAATGTGAATTAAAATAATTATAATTTTTCATGAGGTTAGTTTTATCACCATATACTATATTATGATGTAAAATCACCATTGAACATTAATGTATTTATATAATAAAAAGGTTTTTACTAACTAAACACATGACTTATATATAAGGTAAGTCACATTAATATAATTTAAAATTGTATTATAGGTAGATTTAGTCCCATGGTCTACTGAAAACATCCCCAAAACAATTTTTGTATACACTATAAACCCAAAAAACACACACTTAAACATAATGGGGAGTATAAATTCTATCTATGATGTTTAAATCTGTATAAATAATTCATATATATCATATGGATATTATTATTTATATTTTAATCGGGATTTATTGGATTCTTTATTAGGTTTTGTTGTATTTTTGAAGAAATTAGGATTTCAACAATCAAATAAGGATGTGATGGAAAACAAAAAAAATAAAAAATGACAAGTTGTGAATCTAAAGTACATAATGTGTACTCCTTTAGCAGACCACCAGTGAGTTAAATTCCAAGATGGGAATCAAAAGTAAAAGGAACGAATAATGTATGTTATGTGGATCTAGACTAAACATCCTGAAAGTCCCTAATTTTGAACATGATGAGATACAAGATACAAGATCAGAACACAATGTGAATAGTTCAAACCTAATTACAATTAAATATTAATGCTGTGAAATGCATGCGGATGAAAATATTGAGATATTTTTTTAGATTTAATTTACACTATGTCAAAAAAATTACATTCCATGATATACATGATGTAAAAGAACCATAAATAAAATTCATGGGATCAACTAATTACACATCATGTAACATTCTATGTCTAAATATATATAATGTCACTCGATGTGCAATGAGATAAAAAATAGACAATTCTCTTTCCTTATTTATTCTTCATTTCATTTTAGTTTTCATTCTAGTATACTTCTATTGATTTCCTTTATTTTTCTATCCATTAATTTATTATTTATTTTTAACTAAATAACCCATTCATTGCATGCTTATGTGAAAATTTATGAAACCAATCACATTGAACATTAAAGATCATCCATTTATCTATTCTTTATGGTTTCTTCATTTTTTTTTCTATTTTATTTCTTTTATATGATTTCAATTGTGAATTTATTTACATGGAATAATTTATTTTTTATGTGGATCATGTTTCTGTAGGATCGAAATAGTGATATAGATGCTCAATTTACAAGAGGGGGTGAATTGTACACTTTAAAAATTTCCTTAAGCAAGGAATGATATAAGTTTAACAAAGTTAAACTAATTAGATTCACAACACCTCTAACTCCAATTGGAAATTGGAATAAGGAATGAAGTTACAAACTTCTAATTCTACACACTTTCTTGAAACAGGAAAGTGATTTCGAATAAAAGGTTCCGGAAATATGAATCCGGAAATTGAAACTTATCCTAGGTTTAAAATATGAGATTCTACCTTAAATCATATAGAATCTAAATGAATCAGAGTACAAGTGTAAGTAAATATAATAAGTTTATACTTTCCTTACAATACAATATATAGTGGAAAAAACAAGTAGTACAACTACAAGTAACAAACAATAATTCTTTTAACCCAAAGAGAAGGGTATCCAACAACCTTGGATAAAGGTCCCATGATTTAGACTTTCAAGAAAGTCTGTATTACCCACACTAGGTTAAGCCCTCGATACGAATATCGGAGTCTGTGTCTTGCTATCCCTACAAGCCCTCAACTTCAAGGTAGTTGGAACCCATGCCTTCCTCAGCAAGGAAGCCCTCAAAGTTCAAGGAAGTTAGCACCTTTGTCTTCCTATCCCCGGAAGCCCTCGAATGTAATCACCAACATTCTGAGTCGCACGAAGCAATCTTAATGAGCGGTTCAGTACGCACAAAGCATGAAAAGCTTCTCTCTCTAGAAATCACCTTAACAATGTGTGGTCTCTAGATCGATCAACTCGTTTCATCTGTCTCATGAGCTCTTTCAAATGAGCTCCTATTTATAGGCTCGGTCGGCCCCCTCTCCTACGGTCATATTTTCCTTAAAATTCAGAGGGACCTGTACACGTGTAACTCAACCAATGGTTAGTTTAAACTAGAATAGATGACATCGTTTAATAACAAGCCAAGTATAAATGAATGCACGACATCGTTTTGTAATTGAGACTTGGTGAGAAAAAGCCATACTAAGTTCGGAGTGTAGGAAAATTAAAAGTTCAGAGTCTATAAAAAGAAATGGTCGGATTCTATTTTATAGGAATTCAGAACCTGAAATCTGTAGAAGTCCGGAGTCTGAATTTCTAAGGGAATTCAGAGACTAGTTTCACCAGGGTTCATAATTTGAACTTGCAAAGTTCAAAGTCGAACTAGTAAAAGTTCGGAGTCGAACTACTTAAGAGTTCGGAGTCGAACTTCATAAGAGTACGGAGTCTAACTACATAAAATTTAGGAGTTGATCTACTTAAGTGTTCGGAGTCCAACTTCTTAAGAGTTCGTAGTCAAACTTCTTAAGAGTTCGGAGTTGAACTACTTAAGAGTTTGGAGTCGAACTACTTAAGTGTTCATAGTCGAACTACTTAGCAGTTCAGAGTCGAACTACTTAAGAGTTCGGAGTCGAACTTCTTAATAGTTCGGAGTTGAACTACTTAACAGTTCAGAGTCAAACTATTGAAAGTTCGTATCCAAAATTTGGAGTGGAAATTCATTAGTTCACATCACGAATTCAGATCCTAGAAACAGAATACTCCAATACTTTTCATTATATGATTCCGGGATTTTGGTTAAGAATCTGGTTTTTTCTCTTAAGGAAAATATTTCTATGTATAAGAAACTCTAGGTTAGGGTAAATTTCCTTGTGGAAGAAAATTTTCCTTATGAAAGTAAAACATACATCTACTTATGTATAAGGTGTTTGTGAATTTCAAAACAAGAAGGAATGGAAAATTCATAAAGAAAACCTTATTGACTCAATAATATCCCCCTTTTGGGAAAGCACAAACATCCTTACAAAAAAGAATATAAAAACTTTGAAAAATTTTATTAGGCTATGAAATTAAAACTTATCTCCCTTTGTTCATGAATGAAAGTTAATACAACTAACTCCTCCTTAGGCATTGAAACTCTAAAGATTGTATTCTGAATTTCCGGAGTGGAGTTTTCATTATCATGGGAATGAAAAACTTTGAAGTGAGAAACTCCCCCTTACTTTAAGAGTATTTCACTTAGAAATTTTTCTTTCTCCTCCTTAAAAGTAGTTCTTTTTCCTTCTCCCCCTTTGTGATTTTCAAAAATAATTAAAGGGTATGGAAAAGAAAATATGGTACATGAAACATTAGTATATGACAAGATACAACGAACCAAATAACATTTCATTAGAGTTGGGAAAATTTTACAAATAAAGACAACTACAAAAAAAGATCAGAGTGGTTTAATTTGTCTTCCTTTTCCTTTGGAATCAGCTTCTTTTACAATGTTTTGATCTTCTTTAGGTCTCTTTGGTCTTCCTCGACTTGCCTCTCTAAGGATTTTGTCTTTTCTTCTTGAGCTTTCAAAGCCTCTGCCTGATCATCGATGGCTTCTTTCTGCATCTTTAACAAATCATCTTGCTGAATGAGTATTTTCTCAAGCTCAATCCAGTGATTCATATCATTTATAAGATTTTGAGAAGGAGAATTTTCCATGACATTTAGTACCTTCACTTGTTGACACCAGTAACTCTGCTCAATAATCAGCTCATCTTGAGGATTCTTAATCTTTTTATCTTCTGTGTCAAAAGCTTCTTTCACGTCATTCTGAAAATTATCATACACAGCCAAGTCTTCTTCAACTCTCTTAGACCACTTTGTTACCTTACTGCAGGACTTTATATGCACATCATAATCAATAAAGAAACTTTTTTGTTCCACCTCTATCTTCACACGCTTTTCCATTAGCATGGATAGTGTATCTGATTTTTGATTTTGACTTTGCTGAAGCATTTGACATCTAGTGTCGATAGTAGGAAAGATTGGAATGACGTCCACCACCTTTTTCAAAGACTCAACAATAAAATCATGCCTGTGAGATGATGATTCCGAATCAGATACATCTCTTTGAGATTTGTCTTCTTCAACTTAAACTAGCTTCCTTATAGAGGTACCACCAACCTCTTTCTTCCTGATACCATCTTTTATAGGAGTATCCATGAGAACATGCTTCCCCTTATCAGATTTCGGAATTGGTTCCTCATTAGGAGATACTTCCTCTGATTCAGAAACTTGAATAATCTGGTCTTCATATTTTTTCTTTTTTTCTTGTCCTTACTCAAGGAATTTCCTCTCATATGGTTCTTCCTCATCATACAAGACATTCTCTTCTTCTTCCTATTTCTTATCATCAGTCTTAATAACTTATTCACCTTCCTTTCCTTGAGTTACCAACTTTGTGGATTCTGCCTTATATTTATAACCCTCTAATTACTTTATCAGGGCATCTAAATCTTCACTTACCTCTTCTTCTTCTTCTTATTCTTCAAATTCTTCCTCTACATCTTCAGAAACATCTTTTCCGGCTTCTTCAACTACTTCTTTATGCTTGGATTTTTCCAGAGTGACAAAGTTCTTGGCTGGAGTTTTTGGTAAAGAAGGTTCTAAACCGAAAGATTCCGGAACCGGAATCAGTTCAGAAGCTAGCTCTGTAGCTCCCAGCAAAGATTACACCACTTCAGCTTCAGACACATACTTTTTCATTTTCTTCTCTTTCACCTTCTTCTCTAACTCTTCTGCAGATATTTCTTTTAAGGCCTTAGCCTCTGCAGGGTCTAATCCGAATTGTGGATCCCCTTCCTTCCTCTTTTGGTTATCTTCCCTCCACTTCATAGCAACTTCATCAGGATAAGTTTTTTGTTTCTTCGGCTTGGGGGGAGCAGACTGGGTTTCCTTAGATTTAGGATTTTCTTCATCAGCAGTAGCTTCCTTAATCTTTCTTTTCATCCTATGCTTTTTAGATGGTTTCAGATTATGTATTTCTTTCTTGAGCTACTTCATCCTCTTCCACAGATAGAGGGTAAAATTCTCTGGATTCACTGGAAAACCCAATCTTCATCTTGTTCAACATATCATCACTAAACAGCATAAGCCTGAAATTCCGGACCTTTGATTTTCATGAAACCTTGAAAGATTCTAAGCACCGAACTATCTACTTAGATAGTAAGGCAGGGAACATGATTATCTGAGCTCTCAAATTGCCTTCTTTGATGTTCTTGATCATAACCAAGACATGCCTCATCAAATTTATCTTTCTTAGATTTACCAAGAAATCTATGACATAGATATCACTCTTCTTCAAATTGTCTTTTTCACCTCTTTTTGGAACCAGAAAACCTTGCACCCAGTGATGAAGAATTCTATTGTTCGGAGTGAGACGAGAAATCTTAACGGTTGAATCATCCTTGAGTCCAAGACACTTTAGTGCCTTCTCCTTGTTGAAACTTCCTTGAACATCGAAAAGTTTGTGTGGACAGAACTTAGCTTCTCCTTCATAGGATAAACCAACAAAGCTCGCGGCCTTGGTTATAAGTCTTCCCATAAGACATGAAAGAAAACCATTATCTGCCATCTTTCATCTGGAAGGAAACAGACTCATAGAATTCAATCATAAAATCAGTGTAAACTGGATCATGATTATCTGAATTTGCTACACAAACATCCTCCCATCCATTCTGTCTAATATTATTTGAAATAAGGGAATCAAGCTTATAGAAATCCGGATGCACCAACCTTTCCCTGAAGGTTAACCACTTTGAGATTGTCTTTGAATTTGACATATCTTGAGATGTTACTTCAATAGACATTCGGAATAGAGAGACCTGAAAGATTCGGAATAGCTTTGCAAAGATCGGAACCAGTCTTAATAAGAGCAGCAGGGCTTCGAGACGAGAAATCTTTGAAAAACCGATGTGGGACGAGTCTTGGGGTCCCCTTTATACAGGCGAAGGATGTGACCTTTGGTCTTCCAAAATCCATCTAAAAAATGAAAAACTTCTCGATCTGATCTGACGATTGAGAACATTCCCGCAAGGAAAAACTTAACTCTGATCTTTTGAGGTTTTAAAGAAAACATTCAGACTTAATGAAAAATATAATCCGAATTAAAAAAAAAAGAAAATGCCAGCAAGTAAAATATGATTATGAAAACTTAAGTAAGGAAATCATACCTTTCGGATTGGATAGAAATATTGTTCGTAATAGGTAATATTGACAAAAAACTCATTTCGAATGACCATTATGAAAAAAACCCATTACGAAAGATCCAGTATGAAAAACCCACTACGAAAGTTATAGCTCCCGAGAATTTCCATTCTGGAAATTTTAATTCCAGAAATTATCATTCTGATAATTTTCATTTCAGAAATTTCCATTCTGAAACTTCCATTTCAGAGATTATCATTCCAGAAATTTCTATTCCGGAAAGATAAAAAAATGATTACGAAAATTTTAGTTACAAAAAGTTTGAAAAAAATATTACTAAAAATTTTAGTTATACTAACAATCAAATGTACTCCCCCTATGAAAAGGAGATTATTACTATTAGGAGAATTTTCCATCAAGAAGTTAATGAAGAATTATTACCATACGGTTATCATTCCTAACTTTTGTTTAATGTATTCAAATATATCGAAGGGTAAAGATTTTGTGAAAATATCAGCAAGTTGATCTTGTGTTCCGATAAACTGAAGAATGATATCTCCTTTAAGTGTGTGATCCCTACGAAAGTGATGCCAAATATCTAAGTGGTTTTCACGAGAGTGATGTGCATGGTTCTTAATTTGGGAAATGGAACTTTTGTTATCACATGAAATTTTAGTCGTAGTAAAACTCAGGGAATAATCTATGAGTGTGTGTTGCATCCACAACACTTGAGCACAACAACTTCTAGCTACTACATATTCTGCTTTAGCAGTGGAAAGTGCTACAGAATGTTGCTTTTTTCATGACAAAGAAACTAATGAATCTCTTAACAAATGACAACTTTCAGATGTACTTTTTCTATCCATTATACATCCACCAAAGTCAGCATCCAAAATACTTTTTAAAACAAAATCATTTCCTGAAGTATAAAATAATCCTAGATCCATGGTTCCCTTTAGGTAACGAAAAATTATTCTTACCGCCTTTAAGTGATATTCCTTAGGATTGGATTGATATCTTGCACATAAGCATATTGAAAACATTAAGTCTGGTTGACTAGCTATTAAGTAAAGTAAACTTCCTATCATACCTCTAAAATATTTTTGATCTACTGGTTTCCCAGCTTCATCAAGATCTAAGGAGTTTGAGGTACCGATGGGAGTACTTATACTCTTAGTGTTGTCAAAACCATACTTTTTGAGAAGATCTTTAATATACTTATGTTGGGATATATAGTTTCCTTCTGGTCTTTGGGAAATTTGAAAACAAAGTAAAAAAGTTAACTCACACATCATAATCATTTCAAACTAAGATTTCATTAGACTTGCAAAAGAATCAGTTAAAGATTGCTGAGTTGAACCAAATATGATGTCATCAACATAAATTTGAACAATCAAAACATTTTTCTTATCTTTCTTTATAAATAGAGTTTACATAATTTCCTAATATTATAGTGACCTAATCTTCTATTCCACAACCAAGAATGATCTTCCATTGAACTAAGGAAAGGTAAATCTTGGCTCCTAAGATCTTCTAAGTTCAAGGTGTAAACATTATCTCGCCTATTGTCTGAGAGAATAATTTCTTCCTTGGAATTGTTAACTAAGAACTTATCATTCCTAAAATTCACAAGGTATCCTTCATCACATAACTAACTTATGCTAATGAGGTTGTTCTTAAGACCCTTAACAAATAAAACATTTGAAATCAATGTTTTTCCAAGAAGAAAAATATTACCTATACCAACAATTTCTCCCTGAGCATTATCTCTGAAAGTTACTTTTCCTCCTTTCGCCTTGATAATCTTTTCAAAATAGATTTTGTTACCAGTCATGTGCCAAGAACATCCACTATCCATGTACCATGTATTGTTGTTGGTACTTCCCTTATCTTCCTGAAATAATGAAAAGAATTAGACTTTCGGAATCCAAACTTGTTTGGATCCGAAATTTCTAGATAACAAAATTTTGGGCACCCACATCTTCTTTAAAAGATATTCCTTATGAAAACCTAGAGATTGGGTTTTTTTTAAGAACAGTTCTTTGCCCAGTGACCACCACATTGAAACTTGGTTCAAAATGGGGCACTTTGTGGAAAAAGTAATTGTTACTAAAAGTTGGTTTAGCATGGGTATAACCAAATCCGGATTTGTTTCTTAAAGGTCGTATTTGAGAATACATTTTATCAAAATTTTCTTTATCATGGGTAAAGTTTGATAAACACTTCTTTAAGGAAAAAGTTTCAGACGTGAGTTTTATAACCAAGTTTTTATATTCAAAATCATTAGATTTAGAACTAGAGCTAGGCTTGAAGAAACTTTTCTTAGAAATTACTTTTTCTAACTCTTTAGAAAGTTTGTTCTTCTCTAAAACACACTTCCCCAAGATTTTTTGAAATATTTATAAAATCAGCATTTTTCCTATAAAGATCTTTAGAAAGATCTGATATTTCTTTTGTAAGAATATTATTCCTAGAGTTTTTCATATCAAGTTTTTTATTGAGTATTGAATTCTCAATTTCAAGAAGTTCAGCAAACCTAGAAACTTCTTCATAGGTAGGTAATGTATTTTATTCATCAGAAGAGGATTGTTCGTCAGAAGAGTTATAATATTCTCTATCATTGTATTTTAAAGAAACATTGGTCAATGATTCAGCATTTCGTACCTTAGCCATAAAACAATGATTGCTTATAGGTAATCTGGCTATAAGACCAAGATTCTTCTGTCCTGAAGATTCATAATCAGAAGATTCATCTAAAGAGTCACCACCACTGGAACTCCAGTTGTCATTAGCTTTCAGAACATTCTTAGTTTTAGCTTTATAATGCTTCTTTCGGTTCCTGTCAGAATGCCTCTCTTTCCTTTCTTTCTTCTTAAGCAAAGGAAAATCCGGTCTAATATGTCCAGCTCTTTTGAATTAATAACAGGTAACTTCTCCATATTTCCTATCTTTCCTTTCCTTTTTCTTATACTTGGATTGGAAATTTCTCTGGCCAGCTATCTTGTTCATCCTTCAAGAAAGATTTACTAAATCATTTTCACAGACTTCACTCTCACTAGATTCAGATTGGATGATAACTTTCTTATACTTGGATCTGGTTACTCTCTCAGGAGTCTTAGCTTTCATATGATTTGATGTTGTTGTAAGAGCAACAGTACCATTTCCATTCTTCTTCTTGATGTTGTCAGCATCTCTCTTAATTCTTGTTTCATGTTGGAGAAGAGTTCCATATAGCTCATCTAATGATATTTGAGTGACCTTCCTATCCTCATCAATGGCTGTTCTTTTGGATTCCCACTCATTGGGGATAATATCAATTATCTTATCCACAAGAGCTTCATCATCCAGCCCTTTCTCTTCCATATACTGAAGATTGTTCACTATAGTCATAAATCTCTGTTGAACTTTGCAAATTAGTTCACCATAAAGAAAATTGAAGCCTTGGTATTCAGCTCTAAGCATAGCTCGCCTAGTCTCAATCACTTTAGAAGTGCCAAATTGTGTAACCTCTAACTTCTTCCAGATAAAATTATCCGCTTCACAAGAAGAAATTTTACTATATATATTTCTATTCATTGAAAATAGTAAGGTATTACGTACCTTATAATTGAGTTTATATTCTTGCTTTTCCTGGTTAGTGAAAGTTCTAACCTCTTTATCAGGAATTTTATAATTACTAGTGAGAATAAGGAAATTATCCACTCCAGTATTGATAAAAAAAGTCTTCATTCGATCTCTTCAGTACTCATAATCATTCCCATCAAAAATTGGTGGTCTTGTAGGGTTTAGATTGTCAATAGAACCAACATTGATTCCTTCCATTCTTAAAATAACCTTTGGCACACAAACTTGTTAGTAACAAGAGTTCGTAATGAAAAAATATATATGAATCTGGAAAAATGTATGACTCCAGAAAGTTAACTCCAAATACTATTTGAGAAAAACTTTAGTAAGAGAAAGAAAAGATTAATCCGAACATTTTGAGTCCAAAATAAAATATGAATCTGAAAATTTCCTTCTGAATCTAATCGTGAGATTGAATCTGATTGAACCAAACCCTTGTGGTTTGAATTAACCTGCTCTGATACCAATTGTAGGATCGAAATAGTGATGTAGATGCTCAATTTACAAGAGGGGGGGTGAATTGTACACTTTAAAAATTTCTTTAAGCAAGGAAAGATCTAAGTTTAACAAATTTAAACTAAGTAGATTCACAACACCTCTAACTCCAATTGGAAATTGGAATATGGAATGAAGTTACAAACTTCTAATTCTACACACTTGCTTGAAACAGGAAAGTGATTTCAAATAAAAAGTTCTGGAAATATGAATCCGGAAATTGAAACTTATCCTAGATTTACAATATGAGATTCTACCTTAAACTGTATAGAAGCTAAATGAATCAGAGTACAAGTGTAAGGAAATATAAGAAGTTTATACTTTCCTTACAATACAATATGTAGCAGAAAAAACAAGTAGTACAACTACAAGTAACAAAAAATAATTCTTTTAACTCAAAGAGAAGGGTGTCCAACAACCTTGGATAAAGGTCTCTTGATTTATACTTTCAAGCAAGTCTGTCTTACCCACACCAGGGTAATCCCTCGGTACGAAGATCGGAGTCTTTGTCTTGAAATCCCTGCAAGCCCTCAACTTCAAGGTAGTTGGAACCTCTGTCTTCCTCAGCAAGGAAGACCTCGAATATCAAGGAAGTTGGCGCCTCTTTCTTCCTATCCCCGGAAGCCCTCGAATGTAATCATCAACATTCGGAGTTGCACGATGCAGTCTGAACGAGCGGTTCAGTACGCACAAAGCAAGAAAAGATTCTCTCTCTAGAAATAACCTTAACAACGTGTGGTCTCTATATCGATCAACTCGTTTCATCTGTCTCACGATCTCTTTCAAATGTGATCCTATTTATAGGCTCAGTCGGCCCCCTCTCCAACGGTCAAATTTTCCTTAAAATTCGGAGGGACATGTACACGTGTAACTCAACCAACAGTTAGTTTAAAACAGAATAGATGACATCGTTTAATAACAAACCAAGTATAACTGAATGCATGACATCGTTTTGTAATGGAGAATTGGTATGCAAAATCCATACTAATTACGGAGTGTAGGAAAATTAAAAGTTAGGAGTCTAACCAAAAACAAATTCGGAGTCTATAAAAAGAAATGATCGGATTCTATTTTATAGGAATTTGGAACCTAAAATCTGTAGAAGTCTGGAGTCTGAATTTCTAAGGAAATTCAGAGTCTGGTTTCACCAGGGTTTGGAATCTGAACTTGCTGAGTTCAAAGTCAAACTAGTAAAATTTCGGAGTCGAACTACTTAAGAGTTCAGAGTCAAACTTCATAAAAGTTCGGAGTCGAACTACTTAACAGTTCGAAGTCGAACTACTTAAGAGTTTGGAGTCAAACTTCTTAAGAGTTCGGAGTTGAACTTCTTAAGAGTTTGGAGTCAAACTACTTAAGAGTTCGGAGTCAAACTAATTAAGAGTTCAGAGTCTAAATACTTAATAGTTTGGAGTCAAACTACTTAAGAGTTCGGAGTCGAACTTCATAACAGTTCGGAGTCAAAATACTTAACAGTTCGGATTTGAACTACTGAAAGTTCATAACCAAAATTTGGAGTGGAACTTCATTTGTTCACATCCAGAATTCAGATCCTAGAAACATAATACTCCAATACTTGTCATTATATGATTCCGGGATTTTGGTTAAGAATCTGGTTTTTTCACTTAAAAAAATATTTCTATGTATAAGAAAATCTAGGTTAGGGTAAATTTCCTTATGGAAGAAAATTTTCCTTATGAATGTAAACATACATTTTCTTAAGTATAAGGTGTTTGTGATTTTCAAAACAAGAAGGAATGGAAAATTCATAAGGAAAACCATATTGACTCAATAGTTTCCATTCGTTTCACTACATTCATATCATAACTTCATGAACCGTTAATTCGGTTTGGGATATGGGTCTATAGTATGGGTGTTTTTTAACCAAATTAAAATATAAATAAATCTTGGAAACCCTTTATATATTAATTAGGTTAAGAACAATTTCAAATTTCATTCTACATCAACTACCCTGAAAATAATATTTGCAAGCTAATGACCATAACATATTTGAAGTTGGGAAAGATAAGACCAATAACTTTTGATTCATTGAACATAGAATATATGATTCTTTCACATAATTTATTGAATATCTCTTGTACAAGAAGTTATTTCAAGCCTAGGTTGATCTAAATGGTTGTACCATGGCCAATTTGTGACCATTACTCTACTTTTATACCTAATAAATATGTTTATTACAGGATATATCTAAGATTATCATTTTTTAAAACCCGAAAATTTAAATTTATCCCATCCTTTAATCATATTTAAAACCATAGGAATTTTTTTATATAGAACCCATACAAAAGGGATATCATGAGGACTCCTACACAAAAGGTTCTTTCCATGGGGTTTCTTTCCTATAAGCTATCCTAGTGGGTTTAACCTTGGAATTGCACAATTATATGCCTTAGTATCAGAATACAGTTTTGGAAATATAAATTCAAACTTCATCAATGTCTATGTGTAATCAATGATTCCATGTGGGCTAGTCATATTTTGGATCCTTTACCAAGGATATTTGTTCTTAGGCATAGTGAACTATCATGTTAATCGTGGTTTACCTCACCTCTCCCCATTTAATTTCATTTATTTTTTTCTTTTACAAATTATTCTCACATAGACTAGAACATGTGTCTACTTTTCTTCGACAACGTGCATATACTAGGGTCCCCTAAAATTTTAAAGGATCCTAGTGGCATAAAATTGGTATCTTTTAATATTTAAAAAAATGATATATTTTTTCACATTTTATTTTTATTAGGGATGAAAACCATAATATTGCATTTCCACACACATAAAAATGCTCAATATATTCCACATTAACTTCAGGAAGAGAGACCCATGCTACAGGATCACATCATAATGGATTACATATTTCCATACATCAGTTGTGTTGTGACAACCATTTTTTCCATCCAATTTACGCGCAGTGGTCCGAAATCAAACGAAGACTCATTCGTATGATATAGAACATGGGAAAGTATTTTGGACTACAATGTGTTGATCTCAATGAACATATTTCTAATTTTATTAAAATTTTGTGACACATTTTAAATCCATGGAATACCACTAGATGCCATAAGAGTGATTCATTCCATTATTCACGGTGGACCGAGCCATGGATTGGATTAAAAGTCAATATCTTAAGTCAATTACTACTTGTGATGATTTTGAAAACAAATTCATTAATAAATTATCCCCATCGATCTGAATCTAGAAGCCGTAAAATTAGATTTTAAATTTCAATAACGCATATAGAGATTCATATTCGGAATAATGGGGTCATTTTAAGGAATTAACTCAAAAGTGACCACATAATAGACTTAATGTTTTGTTTCAACTCTTAAATTTATACCATGGAATACATTCGTCTACATGAACTATTGTAGATTCCCCCACTGATGGTGAGATCAGGATCGCGACACCTAAAGATAATAGAGAATTGTTATTTGAGATTATCCATAATTCCAATATTTGAAATAGCATGATAGGACCACCCCTATATAGAAAACTATTAAGTGGGAGAAATTCCCCAACTTGCAACATAGGTTGAAGCCATGATAAAATACCTTGTGTCTTTTCAGATGGCTTCTCAACCATCACCACATACTATACCTTCTATTAAAGTTCAATTATGTGAAATGTGTGGAGGCCCATACCGATATCCAAAACACAGTTCCATAATAGAGTATCCTCATAACAAATATTGTAATTACTTCCTTTATAGTTAAGAAAACTAGTATTTTCAGCAAACTAAACCATATCAATAGTATTGCTATTAGTAGAGACCAACCAAGAAGATGTAGGAACTAAATCAAGGTTATTTTCAATAGAGGAGTTTTTAGGCTCCACCATAAAATATGGTACCACCTAGATAAAGCCCAGTGAATCATGCTCCTTGACTATAAAAATAATTTTCACAATAACCACCCCCTATAAAAAATTCTTGTATTCCTTGATAAGTTCCAGACAACAATTCCAAACTCTTCAATATAATCAAGAAAAATGGTCACTACTTTTGATCAAATAGTATAACTGAGTCTAAATACCAAAGAGACTGAAATTACAAACCAAAGGGATTCCCTTCACAAATGTGAGCACAATGTTGTATAAATCTCAAAGTCCCTATAAGTATGATTATAAAGTAGATGGAAAATAATACCGAGACTCCTCCATGAGAGGAGGAAAATTATATCGTTTATATGAGTGGAATATTTCTAGAATTTTTATGCCCCCACATATATTAGAAAAATAATTTAAATTTAATTGATAAACATATTAAAAACATAAATAGGAATTGAAATCATAGATCAAATAATGTTAATTAGTATGTAAATCTGGAATCATAACCCACTTTAATAGCACCAGTTTAAAAATAGTCAAAAAGGGTGATGTCTATGTGAAACCATGACATTAAAAACACCATTTCCACTTTCCATCATGTACAATGCAAGATATAAGATAGGGAAAAAATTCTAGAGATTTTTAGAAAATTACACTTCAATATTCCCTTTATAGAAAGAATTTCTAAAATTCGTTCTTAATCAAGATTCTTAAAATACTTGATATACATTAAGAATAATATAAAAAATAAATGAGAAATATCCTTAAATAATTAATTCTCTTATGTTTTCATTGAAACCCTTCACCTGAAATGTGATACCCCGAATATTTCTCTAATTATTGCACTATAGGAACATGATATTTTGAAAAACCCATGTGTGTTCTTGGAGAAAGTATTAATCTAATTCCTTTGTGTTTATTAAACAAGTTTGGGCATATATAATTAAAACCAACAAGTGTGACACTCCAACATGTTGATCGCTCAGTCTATAACCATCACAGAATTCTCAAGGATGACTTAGTTAAAGTTGGTAGGATTACCTTTGCCTATGATTTCCTTTCCCTGTATAAGGAGGAATAAGGTTATGTCCCCATAATTATTGGGTAATTATTTATCTCAACTATTATGTAATTAATCAATGTAAATAATGGATGTCTGAAATTTAGAGTCACTGAAGAATTAGTGGTTTATGATCTAGGTAAATTTGTTAATAAAGGTAGAGTGTCATTGGAATTTCATGAAATATCTATTCGAAATGAGAAAGATCATAATATGACCAGTAATTAAGGATAAAAAAATCCACAATCTTATTGATAATAGATATAGATCTCACAAGTAAATGAATTAAACAAAACCTTTGATGGGAGATTTCATTCTACCATTCATACCCTATGTAATCAAAAACCATTACATGAGGTGTGTGTCATTAATTTAAAAATTATTTTAATGGAAACAAGATACAATCTTGAAAATAAATTAAGAGATGATTGGGATGTCACCTATTATAGGTTAAATAGTTAATAATAGGGTTTAGGGAGGTTAAAATAATGATGGACAACATTTTAGTGGTTTTTTACCTTAAAAAATTAAATATATTATGATATATATATCTCTCTCTATGTGTCTGTGTGTGTGTTTAAATGAAATTAACAATGTAAAAGTCACATGAACATAACAATTAAAAAACAATGTTTTTTATATGGTGTATTAAATACAAGGTGGGAACTCTTCAGGATGGATTTAAAATCCTTGAACCCTAGTTTATTTCTCGACCCCTACCCTCTGTTATACTCCATCATGATGACACCCCCAACAACTTGCCTCCTCCTCCCCTTTATTCCACACACGACCACCAACCAGCTTATTTCTTCTTCTTCACACTCTTCCATTCACCTTTCCATGAACCAACATGATATATTTTTTTCCTCTAGCCACAATTTTATACACCAAAATAATATTTCTCCCATCCCATGGTGATGATCCTCCACTAGAAAGGTGAATAGATCCTACACCTTCACCAAAACCCCCATATCTGATGCCCTCACTATCTAAATCTACTTTTTGCACTATATATTTCTCCAAAAAGATTTTTGATTCATAAATACTATCCATGGGTACTAACCCATATTCAAGGACGCACCTTCACCCATGCCAAAATTTATCTACATATGACCATCACCTACTTTTGGTCTACATACAGTCCAATACAAGGGGGTCTAATAATACATTGCACCTATCATATAATGATAATATATCCATGCATGATGAGGTCTATGATATTTTGTACAAGATGAATATATCTATCATCACATAGGTGTATGCTGAGATGTTTTGATAGCTCTTCCTAAATATCCTATCTATGTAGGAGCTTGACATGGTGCAAGCCCCCTTATAACTGGTTGGCGGACCTGGAGAGATCACACAATGAGATTTTTGATTTTAGAATCGGTATCTACAATAAGTATTTCATTACATCCCCTAATTATGATTCCATGTGACTGGAGAAAATCAAGGGTGATGAAGCCAAGACATATTCACTAATAACCTGAGATTTGTATAGAATTAACGATCCACAAAAATTGATGATCACCTAGCTATGGGGTGTCAGCTTACAGATTCTACACATGTTTCTAGATCATGCATGGATGGCTAGAGGATATTCATAGGGGAATATCATATAGATTTATGTTCTCATCATATCCTCTTCTATGGGTAGCCAAGTTGTCAACATTGATTGATAAATATCAATTTCATGTTAGATTCTTATGCTACATGATCACGGTACTCTCCTCAGGGTTGTTTTATTACTCATATTGTATGTCATCTCGGAATATTTGATTCCATATAGAATCTTTACTATATTAGGGTGATGGATTTCATAGTCGACCTCATGCACCACATGATGGGGACCTTGAGGAAAGGTTAAGGGGTGAAACTAGTGGGATCCTTAGTACATATAGGATCCTAAAGATGTTCCTTCTCATGATTCCCCTAACCCTTATGAACCATCCTAAATTCCCTTAACCCCCTTATTTCCCACGTACAACCACCATGACACCACCCCTACCACTTATATCCCTACCCTATCCATTCCCTCTTGCATCTAGTATGTTATCTATTGCATTCTGGATAACCCCATACATATTTTCTACCATATATTTATTCTATTTTCAAAGTCACCCCAGTTCTCTACCCATGCTCAACTGCCCTCCTATACTTCCATTCCCACCCCACAACCAAACTGGGCTGGCCTACCTCCCATTCTCATTGTCTACTACTCCTAGTATGAGTTTCTAGTATATTAGGCATGATGATGAATGGTCTCCACCCTTCCATATACCTCTAAGGTTCTTATGATTAATCATGCTAAAATATTTATGGCCCTAGTATGGTTCAACCCCTTCGCACCACTGGTAAGAACAAATCCTTCTATCATCCCCTTGTCACCTATTCTAATGGTTGATGAACTAGCCTACTCCACCATTGATTTCATAGATAGGGTGAGGTAGCTTAAGGGACCCACTATTTTGGAGGGGATTGGTTATTTGGTTAGTAGATACACTGTCAATAATGTTTAGTTATGTCCATATACCCTCCCTTATTTTACATTAATATGAGTTTCTTTTATTATTTCAAATATATTCATTATTCAAGGATATATCATTTATCATATTTATTATTCTAATATATTTTTGAATTCAAAACAGTTATTGATTATTTTTTCATTAATTTAGACACATATAGATCTATTGCATCCTCTATGGTCACTGAAGAGACTTTCAAGCCACTAAGAGGCCCCCAAATGAGATTTATCAACATGTGGATGATATTAAAAAGTTTTCTTGAGAAGATCAAGATCTAGATATATTTTAGATGGTTCCTTCTACATAACTTTTATGGAATTTACTATATTCACATGGTCATTTTGGGTGACCAATTTCTGAGGGGGTTAATCCTGCCATGTACCTCCAATGAGATCAATAATTGATACACAATTTTTTATAGCTAGAAGATGACATCTGATCCAATGAATGACACTAAATGATCCTTTTCCCATCTTTCTGGATGATGATGTCATTGTTAGTAATTTATAGGAGGCAACCAATATTGTTTGTTTTCAATATTTTCATTGTATTGTCAATACCATTATTTTTTTCCTTTATAGAATCATATGATGATTATTTATTCAAATGACTATTATTAGTCCGTCATGCATGTATTAGATATTATTTTTTATGACATTGACTATCTAACCATGACCATTACTCTTCATAAATATTTCTTAACCCCTATGTACTTATGTCTTATATAGTGAAGGTATTTTGTTTTTAAAAATTTCATTAGGTAACCCATTTTCAAATCAACATCCAACAAATATCCTGATTGCATGAAATTCAGAACATGGAGATCAAGAGTCCATGTTTTAAAATTCATAATTTCTATTTAAATCTATCTATTCTTCAATTGATATCTCTCCCACATTTAATTATATAACAGTTCTGAAATTTTTCCCACTTATGTGGTGAAGAGTCTTTATTGTTCATTATTGTTTGTATACATGAACTATTTCATGATTTCATTACTCTAAGAAACAATTTTCATTCAAAATAATTCTTTAAGATGAAATTTCATTTCACCCATTTTATTAAATAAAAATTTTGGGTTGTTGATTATTGAAATCCATTTTTTATTATCTTTGTAATTTATACATGAATTACTAGTTGATAAGTCTAATTATAAATCTTGATTCTTGTAATTTATATTATTTACCTTATTTATGGATATCATGCCCTGAGTAATTTCATGTTATTTGTTTCCCTTTATTAATGGGATTTTATCCCTATAGTGTCAAATTATATTTTGAGAATATTTCATCATATATTCATAGGGAATATTAACCTAACATATCATTCATTGGAATAATTTGGGGGTATGAATGAAAAAATACACTATTAATATGATTATGGTAATATTTTTTGAGTCGATTGTTCAAAGTCCCATTGGTACATATTTCATTATTTTTCCCATAGTAGTCATGAATAAAATTTTCAAAAATGATCCATTTCAATCCTATTATCCCTTCCTACTGTACTCTTCGTACTCAGAATGATTTAATTTTAATCTTGTCCAGGGGATATTTTATCTTTTCCATACAAGGGATGCTTTCTTCTATGGATAAGTATTGTAGAATTTTCTTCAAATTTATATCACATTGTTTATGATTACCGTCGACATTTTTTTATTCATACCCTACTCCCAAAAAAGGTTGTGTATTAGGATGTTCCAAAATCACCATCACTAGACCGATGAATCTTATGATGGAACATATATGGTTAGTTTATGGATTCGAGATCTAGTATAAGTATGATTTCTAAAAAAATATGAAAATATAATAATAGGAAAATGGAACAATATTCATCAATTGTTGACATATTATTGGACCAAATTCGTGTTTTTTTTAACATGGAGACATTTTTTCCCAAAAGAGTTACATCATTGAACAGTTTATGATTGTCAATCATTATACCTTATAATTTTCTTTCTTTGTGTGCATTTTTTTAATCTTCGTACCTACCCCTTGCCTCATATTCAATTTTATATTTTTGTTGATTCTCTCATGTTTACTTTTTTATTTTATTTAAAAAATAGAGATTATACAAACAATGAAATTCTATGGTTATAAAAATTTATTTAGTCTGGTGGAATAACTCCATTTTTATTTATCTTGATTAATGATTGAAAATTCATTATATGGTAAATTTAATTTTTTTATATATTTAGAGGAAGAGTGGAAAATTTTTATTAAATGTATAAATAATATGATTAAAAAACAAAACTATGAATCGTGATAAATTTTCATTATTGGATTGAATTTATACGACTATCATGTTCATCTTAGACGTAGTTTTATTTTCTTTGTGTTAATGCATGTTTCATATTTAAAATTTTATTGATTTTGAAACCCTGTTGAGATTTTTTTGATTAAAGAGATGAAAAATTTTAGGTGCGGGGGATTTTGATAATCCAAAGTCATATAAATAACTTTGATATTTTTGATTAAGGGTTAATCATGATTTATTTGATAATACACTGGATTTTGATGTGATTTCATAGGGATTATGAATTCAAGAATCTAAGGAGGACATGCTGTAAAACAAACAAAATAATCATCTTTAAACATTGTGAACAAGAAGTACATGATGTATAATTCTCATGAAGTCCACTAGTGATCTAATGTCAAAGACCCGATTCCAAAATTTCAATGAATGATTTATATTCCTGAAATGAATCTAGACTACACATCATGAATGAATCTAATTTCACACCAGGTGAGATACATGATTTGGTCTCTGTTTTTGATGTTAAATGATTAAAACCTAATTGTCACAAATATTGAGGCCATGAAAAAATTGAGATCCAAGACATTCATATACTATTTCAGATCTAAAGTAGAAGTTGTGATAGAAAATTAAAAACCATAAAACCGTTGATGTATATTCCACTAAAATCACATACACAACATGATCTATTTACTGGTCATGTAACATTTGATGTCAATATATATTTAAGGACATCTAACACACAAACATATCATGGAAACCCAAAACTATTTTGTTCATTATTCATTGTTTCTTTCAAACAATCTTTCCAGTATGATTATATTTCTTTATTTTATTGTTTTATTAATTCCATTGTTACCACTTTTTGATTATATGACTAGTTATTTTAATCTTTTTGTTCCAATGATTGAATCCAATCATGTTGTCCGTTTAACGTTTTTCCATTGTTGCGGTCTTCATTATTTCTCCATTCAAGTTAATTTTTTATTTATTTCATATTATACAAATTCTAGATTTTATTAAATTTAATATTTTAATTTTTATGTCAATTATGTTGCTATATTTTTTTATTTTTTCATAAATACCATAATGTGATAGATTTCCTCTTAGAGTTGGGGATCAAGAGTATGGGTGAATTTAAATATAATGAATATATATTTCCAAACATGATATCCCTATGTCTAGAAATAGGGTAGAAACAATATCTAATTTAATTCTACTGAATATAAAATATCCATTGAAGAAATAGTCGAACATCCTTGACCTATTTAGAGTAGAGAAAGATATGACCAATAGATTGTGATTCATTCTTCCTAAAATCTAAGATACAAACACATAGGTTTTCATCTATCTCTGGACCATGTAGTAGACTCCATATTAGTTATATCTAATTAGTTGGACCAAGACCAATTGGTGAAATTTTTATGGCTTCGTATCAAAATCCATAGTTATATCCCATGCTCGTTGGTTCCACCATGGACTTCCATAATGCTCCTCCTTAGTAACATAGTATTGTTTGGGAAATATATATTCTAATCTGATCAACACCCATGCATAATAAATGATATCCTATGGAATGGTTAGAAATATACCAATCATTATAAAATTCATCCACAGAAATACATGATGGATAAGGGTGCTCCTAAAAGAATTGATGAAACTACTCCCTTATTGATGATTTGTTCTCCCATATCTCATGAGATTCTAGTTCATGTTTTTATACAAATAAATCCAACAGAATAATATTCCCATGAAAGTCTTTGACCTAGTTACCAATGGTCTCTAACGGTTACTAAATAATAGAAACTTCTAGCACCAACTCAATTTCTATATAACTCAGATCAGGAGGGGAATCATGATGTTACATCCTGAGTTAAGACCAACAGGGAAAGAATATTTATACCATTCAACATAGCCAATAATATAAACTTGAAAGAAGCCTTCCAAAGAAACATAGTGACCTTAAATGTCCCATCATATCTAGGATCAAGATTCCCCAATTTCTCAATAAAATAGAGATTGTACTAAGGATAAACTATTAGGAAAAATTAGTCAACAATAGAAAAAATCCAAAGGATGATGTTAGTATTCAAGATATGATTTATTTAAACTATCTAATGAATCAAATAACCTACATATATCATATATCATCTTTGATTAATCATGATAGGGACTTAGTCTTATAAGAGAGTCCTTAACCACCTCATTTGAATAACAAATAGATATGCTTGGGTGAGTGTCCAAAGCCTCAAAGAGAACCATTATAATCAAAAAAATAATATCTATTTTTTTATAGTAAAACATGGCTAGTCCTAGATTTTTGTTAAATATCTTCCAAATTAAAATTAATAGTAATGGATTATATCCACCCTGGTCTAAATTTCATTCTCTTCCTGACCATGCATACATGGATACTAATTTGTACACAACCGAACATTAGTCCCCATCACCTCTAAGTGACACTTCTAGAATCAATAGTTGATCTTTGGGTTCCTTTTTGAGGAAATTGAAATGGGAACCCCCTGTGACCATATAATATCATGAAAAAACATCATACATAGATCCAAAACATTAGTTATATCCATATTGAAAATGAAATGATTATATATTTTCAACCAATGAACCACCACCTGGATAGTATTCTTCACATAAGAAGTCTGTGAAAACCCAATGAAAATTGTATATGGACACCATAGCCCTTTCCAAACTAGCATAAAAACTGTATGTATTATACTATATCCCTTTAATTGATCTTCTTTTACCTTTATTCAAGTGTCACAGTGGGACACATAATCCACAATATCATATTACATACACATCCACAATAATTATTATCTTATTTTATAATTCAACATTATAGTGCTATGGTGATCAACTAATTTATACCTATGAAAATTATTAAAACAAAAATTTCTCATATATTTTACGATAAAACAATGATCTTGAAAATAAATAATACCATCAGAATAGAGAAACAAAACAGAAATGTCCCCCACCCTTCAAGGTATCTTTGATTCCGATGAACTTGTCATCATGTCGATGACTTTGAAGAATAGACTCAATGAGTGAAAAAATAGTTGAAAAAAGTATAAAAACAAACATGAATCACCCCTAGGAATATAGATGCATCGGGGTAAAGAGTCTCATTTGGCTCCACTCTTATTTCAGTACTAAAACATCATATGGTGTAACTATCCTCCTGAGAATATAAGAAATGAAATTACCTCTCCCAATTGTTTAGGTGATGTAAAAGTTAATCATATAGATTTATTTAACCCACAATATTTGTTTAAAATTAAATTCCTTATAAGAAAATATATATCATAGATTCTTATGATCATAAAATACTATGAACCTCTCCCTAAAATGATAGTTTCATCATTATATATGCTCATGATTAAATGTGGAATGTTCTAAATCATGATTAGGGAAATTATTATCATGTGGATAAAATTGAGGACAACAACAATCCACAATGAGATCATCACACAATAGCATACAACCAAGAATATAAATGTATGAATCATATTACACTACACATCCCATATCGGGATTATGTAATATCAAAATGGGAGTTAATGTTAGATGTTTATTCAACTCATAAAAATAAGAATATCATTTTTCATCCCATGTGAACTTCACCAATTCTTTGTAAGAGAATTCAAGGGTGATACCATCTTTACGAAATCAATATATAACTATTGATAAGATATTTCATGTCCTAAGATGTTCTAAATCAAGAAGATGTTATGTGGTTCCTCCAATGAAAATAAAACCATCAATTTCTCATGAGTGAATGATAATTCATATTCCAAAATCCCATCACCTAGTAATATCACTTCTTGGATCAAGAAAATTTATTTTTAAATAATTCTATAGTTTTGGTGACTCTTCAATAACTTTAAAACTAATGTTTTATTATTAAATTACTCATGAACTTATATCAAATGAACCAAAATTTCATATATGAAAAATACAATGAAGAAGTTGAGATATTGATGGAATATTTTATTCATTAATTCCTTAAAAACACTAGAATCACTAGTCAAAATAAATTGAATCATAACATATTCATAATGGATATACGTACTATTGAATGTGCTCTTCAAAAAATAGATTCATGAACCATGATTGGATAATTACCTAACCTAAGATTGATCTCCAAAAAAATGTTTCCCCCACTAACATGAAAAAAAATTCATCCCCACAAGAAATTGATACTCTTTATTAATCATCACTTATTTCAACATCAGATAGTATATAAACATATGAGACGAATTTTTAGCCTACATGGAAAGGATCATGGGGGATAAACTTTCTGATATAGTGGGGTAAAATATACTCTATTCGATTTTCTATCCAGATCTTGAGATCCATGAGCTCAGTGGGATCCTTATGATAAGAGGTTATCAAGATCCGTTATGTACCCATCACAATATCAATAGTAATCTATACGTACATTTCCTAAAGAATATTTGAGAATTTATCTAGTAATACATCATTTAATACCCATAAAACCCTAGTAAGATCACAATTAATGGAAACATCGCTACGATTGTCTACAACGATAGTAAAAAACTCATGTTATTCAGGTGGGGAGGTCTTTCATGACTATACATCAAATCACAGTTCCCATTAAACACTCAATAGATCACATCATTGGAATATAATGAAACTTGTCGATGATATAAATCAATCTCATCGTGGTATGAAACTAGCCAAGCCATTTCTATGATGATGTAAATAGATCTAGAATGAGAACATCGAAATAACATAACAACACTTCATCAGATGTCAATAGAGAATAAGATATTAATATAAATATTTATTTATCTTTCCAAGAGGTGGTGATAGCTTCATGAAAATGGGAAATAGATAATTTGGTGTTTTAAAAACAAGAAAACGGGGAGATGTAAATTAGTGGGAGGAAATAATATCAAATAAATAAGCTTTTATAGAACATGAAATAATAATGGTACCTCTCACTATATAAGGGATCGTTCCAACCCCCACTAGAAACTCATCTAATGCATGTAGGTTCACCACTATTTAGGAATGTGTTTAGAGACATAAATACCTTGAATCACATAACTATGCCATAGTGTCCTATAGATATAAATATTTTTGACCATGCAGATGTGTAGTTATAGCATGAAAGAACATTAGTATATGAAAATAGTATCAACAGGAGTTTCATAAAATTTGTGGTGTAGGAAATTTATTCTTGGTGTTCCCTTAATTTCAACATAGAGAACTGTTTAGAAGCACAATGGTAGCTAACATTGATGGTGCAAAATAGGTCCTCTACTGACAACCTCCACCACCACTGCTACAATTATCATGGCACATTCACTTCTACCTTAGTGAACCACAAAAACTACCACTTTTTGGAATTGAAGGGGTAGTGTGACCTAGTTTTTCATCATATCCATCTCCTCCATCACAGACTTACCATCCATTCCAACATAGGGTGAATTATTCAACATAATTAATGATTATTAGATATTGAGTCTCAAACCCTATATGTTATTTTTAGCATTAAAATGATAATTCTTAACTAACTCTAATGAAAAACAAACATTCTTTAGGAATTTATTGGTATACTCTGACACATCGTACACTCCCTTTGACAATGAGACATTCTCCGTAAACGTTTCCAACATTAATGACTATGTGCAGAGATTCTAGAAGAAGTATGTCATGAATCAATTCATGACCCAACTATAACAAGGGATCAAACTATAACTACCCCAATCCTGCCTCCATTCGTTAGGGGGTAGTGACCAGCACAAAAATAAATAACCTATATGGGAGGCCTTTCCTTGTGTACTTATACAAATAAACTCAACCATCTCAATGAAAATTTGAAATGGAATAATAATAAAAATATGAAAAAAATAGAATTTAAATGAAGAATGAACACCCATACGATGTAAAAGAGTATGATGATACATTCTAAAAAGGTAAATAAGAAAAAAAATACATGACCGACTAAAAATATTTCCCAACCTAAAAAACACTTGAAAGTAAATTGTTGATATATCCAAACTCTTAATCTCCAAGATATGTACAACGTACCTGGTCCAAAGCACCAATTATCTCTAAGATCCTATGTAGTCACCATCGACCTATACATCATCTATATAAGACACATCACATGAAGGAAAAAAATCCATATAGTGGTGATTTTATACATACCTTGTAGTGAACTCGGAAAGCTGAAGTGGGGGGGGAGTAAGAATCAAATTAGAAATAGAAAGCTAGAAGATTCAAAATATGATGCATCTCATCAAAAATTTATAGAAAGAGTGACCTCTTCTTCGAATAAGGGGATCAACACAATGTATAGATGGAATACACATCGAGTCTTTTCCACCCATAGTAGGAGAATATCCTCATCCACCCATGAGAAGATAAACATGAAAAGTATGAGGAATAACCTGTTCATCTTAGCATTCCATGGTAGGAGAGTAGCCTAATAAAAAGGTATGAATACAGATATATATATATATATTCTAAGAAAATATAATCCCAAATGGGAGAGTAAAGGGATATCCATTTCACATCCCATCCTAAGAAAAGTGTTGAAAATAGTTCCTAAAGTAATTCAACAAATAACCAATATCTCCCTTGTCTTCCCAGTAAAAAACAACAAAATTAAGTATCACCTTGCCATTGTGCGTCAAAGTCAAGGTGCCAAAATCTCTAGATAGAGGACCCATTCCCTGGTACAATAAGTTGGTTCTACTCAATGGATTTATAAAAGACCCATCAAGTGTACTAATAGGAATTTTTCACTCAAATAGCCTATAATAGTCCCATTCCATGATCAGCAAGAGGGTTACACTCTAATGGTAGAGGACCCATGATCTAACTTCATATTAGGGTTCCACTATAGAATAAATAGACAATAAATTCCCAACCTAGATAGAGGATCTGGTTCTAAAATATTGAGTACTCATTCCCCTTCCCATCAATAGGATTTCACTCTGATGGGAAGATCACCCACTCCTTGTTCCAATATTAGAGTTCAAATCTTCCAAGATATAGGACCCATGCCCTGAGTCCGTAGGAGGGTTCCACATGGACATCCAATATAGGGCCCATGCCTAACCTAGACGTAAGGTCCAACTCTAAAGTATGGTGAACATGTGTTTTTTCTCGAAATGAGGGTTCCAATATGAAATCCTCTGGCGATCTTGCATTACCACTAATGTCGTCGAGCATCACCTAGAAAAGGACCATGGACAAAAAATCACACTTAATACCTATAAACCCATAATGGTGGGAACTATCACTTTCTATATGGAAAATAAATCATGGTAGGCTACATGTGGGTCAAAATATAAGTCTAAAAGAAGAATAAATGAGAGATTTATGTTTCCTAAAAAGGAACCAAGGTGGTTTAAAAAATGTGAGGAGATCCACAAAGTGTGTGGTCCTGTTCCATCACCCGGTCATGTCCCTTGTAGTACATGACTCAATAATTTTGAAGGAGTACACAATAAATATGAAGTATACATGGCATGTCCTAGTACTTGGGGTCCCTACCCATTCACCTTGTACATGTCTTTACACATTTTCACATGACCTTATGCATGACCCTGTACATCCACACTAAGTCCTTTCAATGGGATAAATCACTAGAATAAATGTAAAACCCCAGGTAAATAAAGAGTATGACATTTTCATATTTATCCATATTTGTGAATAAAATGTTAATATTACTTTAAATGGGACTCTATGCACGATGGCGTACCCAATACGCAACAATGAGTTTCTTGGGAATCTTGCATTGCACTGTAATAATAAAATAATATTATTTTAAATGGTAGTTAACGCCTAGACATTGTAATGGTGGGAATGAACAGAACTAACTAAAAAATTATTTTAAATTTTTGTCAAATATTTTTACTCCTTACAATAAATTTTATAGGATTAAAAATGTGAATGAATCCAATTTTAAGTGTAAACATTCCAATATTCTTTAAAAGGTCGATTAACCGCCTTTTAATGGAGAACCTCTTTTAAATCCACTTTTTGAAAAATTTATAAGCTCTATTTTTCAAAATAAACATATTATTTATGATTGGAACATTGAATTTACCTTGGGTTAATTTTTGGTATTTTTCTGACAATGTTCATTTTTTAATGAATAGTGAAAAATACTACATTTTACATCAAAACTACTTTTTCATATAATTTAATTATGTGGTTATATTACATTTTTAATTTGTTTTAAAGTTTAATTAGAATATATTTTTACCATGTAATTCAATGATGGTCATTGGGATTAATTTCACTTTGGAATTAGGCATAAACAAGTGCCAAACTTTTCATAAATACTGTTTCTAAAAAACCCGCTATTTGTTTTGACAACGGGAAGTTTTTTTTAAATTAATTATTGCAATTTAGGTGTTTGGAATTTGGTAAAATGGTTTAAATATTTGGAATCAGAAGGTCCAAATTATTCAATTAAGACTCTTTTCTTTTTTGTACATTATGAATAGTAATGACGGTAATTATCTTTAATTATCTTGATTAATGAGTAATCGGGTAGTTAAAGATAATAAGATAATATCATAATAATAAAAAATGACCACAAAATGTGTCCTAAGGCTACAGGTTGTCTCATGGCCGACCATGGGATGCCTTGTGCCTAACTTGGGAGCCCCATGGAATCACTTTTCTGAGAAAGTGACTTTTTATCTTTTTATTTTTAAAGAATGTTAAATGTAACAAAGAATGTATCACCTAAGTAAAATATATTTATTTTTGTCTACATAAATGATAATTTGGACTATAAATATTCATTAGAAAGCTAAAACGATTTCCTACATCATAGTATTTGTTTTATAAATTTTAGACATTAAATAAATTAAATTATTTATGACATCATGATGATGTAGCGATGACCTCATTATTTAACGATTTAAATAAAATGGAAAGATAATGTAAAATATAAGACATACACATGTCCAAAACCTATTGGATGGGTGGATTTCGATCCATTATCACCTTATCCTCGACGCACATCAATTTGGGACCATTAAAATCCGAAACTCATTTGAAAATAAAGTTACATTCTATACCTTTCCAAGAGTGCCCCTCCTCTCCTCTTATAAAATGCCCCCACACCTACCTCCTTACCCACACTTCCAAAGACTTTGGCTCGGCCAAACCCTTCCCATTTTTTCTCTCCACATCCCTATATAACTCCTTGAAGCCTCACTTTGGGAATAAGTCTTCTCAAGGAATCCTTTTAACTCAAACCAAAGGGAGTTACCCTATTTTAAGGTAATGTCTTCACTTGAGTCCTTTTGTTTTATTTTGCTTCTCCAACCCCATAAACTCTTTTTATTCATTTATTTTGTAACAAATCCAGTATTTTCAATATACTATGATGTTTTTATAAGAAGTATTCGAGCTACACTTACACACACCTTCGTTTAATGGTTAAAGAACATACTGTTTTTGTGGTTGGTGATTTTCTGCCTCACGAAACGATGATTATTCAATATTCTTTTAACACCTTTAAAGGTGGCCATTATGATGTCACTGTATTTTATATATGATATATATGGTATTTATGTTTACTATATTCTTCTGTATTTTATATTTAAACCATACCTTTATTCTTTTCATGTTGTGTAAATGCAATGATTTCATATGAGGAAGTGTGGACTACCGCCCCCTCAAGTGATGTGACTCGTACATGCAATACATGGAATGTATAAAGAATGAAATTAATGAACATATTTGACCTATATAACATATATATTATACTTTAATTATAATATATATATCATTTATTTTTTATTCCATTAAATTGAAATAGAAAAAAAATGAAAGTAGCGTTTATGCGTACGTACGGCATACCGTCTCCATGAACGGTTCTTTTCGTTTTTATCTCCAAATGATATGGAATAGTATAAAATGAATATGTACTGGATATATATGATATATATGATATATACATCATTATTATAACTCTGGATATAATGGATACATGAACAACTTGTAATTATAAAGAGCATATTTTGACTCAAGTACCAATGATCGTTTAAACAACCGTTATTAACTAAAATAATTACATAGTGTTCATGAGATGGTAATAAGTGAAATAAAAGGAATGATTAACTTTAAAAAGGTTATTAATAAAGTATAAATTAACTAAAGTTTATTATTCAGAAGATTAAAGAACGATCGAGTCAAGTCGGACCCGAGGTAAGGGATCCTACTCCTCTCTTTCTTTTTAAGTACACCCTTTTATGTCATTCCTTTTAAGCTCATATTTATTGTGATTGGGATGTTATTTTATATTAATCTTATTGTAAGTTTTATTTTCATATGATGAGAGACCCTATTTCCTCTCATCAACTCATTTTATGAGTTTTGAAGTGATGTCGTTAGGCTGCCGAGTTTTCGTAAGGGATTTTTCATCTCACTTTTATTCCCATGAGATTTATGCTACATTTGCCACAATTTCCTTTGAGTGGTGTATGTACTGCCCATTATTATACACTTTGTGTAGTATAATTTCATTTATGGGTATTCACATATTCATTGTATGACCCTTCTTCCATGGGGTGTACGTTTCGAATGTTACCCAACTCGGTAAGGGGACCTTTCACCCTCCTCTTTTTAAAAGACTTCTTTTGTTATGTCTTTTAATTCACATACTATTATGTTGGGATATTTTCTTTTATATCTTTATTGATGTAAATTTTATGTCCAAGTGATGAGATTCAATTTTTATCTCTCATCAACTCATTTTCTGAATTTTGAAGTGATGTCGTTAGGCTGTCGAATTTTACCAAGGGAACTTTTTAACCCAATTTCGATTTCTTTGGGTTCAACATGTAGTTATTGAATATGTCATCTTTTGAATATGTGTGAATTACCATTTATTGTTTTACACTTAATATCCACTTATATTTGGTGTATTTATATTTGTCACACATAATTTTGAGATTGAATTATCCTTAATTTAAGGATACCTTCTTTATAAGGGAATTCATCACATTTGACATTTCTATTGAGACTTCTTTGTAGTTATGCACCAATTCACTCTTATATGGTGTATATAATGTCCTTTGGAATATTATATCATGAATACATTTATTCTCATGATATTATAAAGTTCTTACTAAATGTTATTCCTCAATTATTCTATTCAAGTGTCTCTAATTTTGGTAGAACCCCTTTAACCAAAATATCACTTTAAATGTTTTAATTATTTGTTCTTATTAATATCCATGTTTTCAAAGTGGTTTTAAGGATTTATTTATATGGATATTAATGGTTTAAAATTTTAAAATCTTCAAGGTGGTATGGGACACTTTGATTCAAAAATCTATTTATTAAATGTTTTAAATGGTTTTGGAAATGGTTTATTTTTGAATGGATTCATTATTTCAATATACTAAAATGTTATATTGTGATTGAAATGTGGAAATGTTATGTTTACTTTATGAATGTTTTATGTGATACGTTTATGTTATGGTTCTTGGGAATTTTTATGAAAATGGGTGGTTCCGTGATAAACTAAGGGCGGGTGAGCCCGATATAACTCTCCAATGCATTGGGTAACGCGAAGGAGTGAAACGTTAAGGTTTCTCTGAAGAGATTTAGGGAATATACTGTGGTGGGTATTCCAAATGTAACCAAGAGGGTTACTCCCTATGTAAGAATGTTATGAATGCCTCAAGTTACCTTTATGTCTTATGAATTCTGTGATGTATTAATGATTTGATGAGGTATGTTAAAGTTCCTATGTTTTATGGGTAAAGTATGATTTCATTCTTATGTATGTATGAACTCATGTTTCCTTTCCATATTCTTATAACCCTTACTGAGCTTTTTATTCTCATCCCAAGTTTTTTTGAAATGTTTTTCACAGGTCAAGGGAAAGGTACATGATATGATGATAGTGTCAAAGAAGTGTCAAGAAAGAATCCATGCTTTATTTTTTAAATATGTTTCCGTTGATGGGAAAAAATGAATACTATCTTTTATGTAACCACTTTGTTTGAATGTGGAATGTAATGAAAGTTTTATGATGTAATTCTATAAAACTCTAAACCTGAAAAGATTCTCAATGTGTAATCTTGTAATAACTCAAGATTAAGTAAAGTTTAAGGCTGGGGCCTTATAGTTGGTATCAAAGGTCGGTTTAGATAACTTTAGAGGTTAGGGTATTTTTTAAGCATAAGGGACATTACCATAATGGTTAGGATTTCAGAAAGAGTCCTAGTTTTAGATAAAGTAAATGAGTAAGTATATCTTAATGTTTATCTTCCTCATTAGTACATGACGGTTTTGTTGATATACTCACACTGACCTTTTTGGTATTTGTAAATGGATGGATCTAGCAGGCACCAAAGTAACAGTGAATGTGAAGGAAACTGTGATAGTTTTTTGAGCAAGCAACTGAATGATATGGGAGCTGAAATGAGAACTCTTGTGATAATCCTCAGCCAACTATCTGGAGTCATGATTGACCACCTAAACCTTGGTGATTTCTCTAAGGCATCATATATGCGAGAAACAAATCCCTACGAAACTACAGGTAATAATCATAAAGGTAAGTGTGTTCAAAAACTTATGTGTCAAAAATGTGTAAAGAAACACCTATGAAAATGTTTTAAAGGGACAGAAATATGCTATAGATGTGGAAATGAAGGTCATAAAGCAAGAACCTGCCATGGAAAAAGGAAGCATCCATTTGACTCAAGGAAAGGGGAAGAAGTTCTTTCGGAGGGATCAATTGAATTTTTTAAATGTGGTGTGCATGGTCATTATGAAAACACATGTCCTATGAAGAAGTTTCATGAATGGGATCACCAAGATCGTAAAAATGTTCATTTACCAATACCTAATGCCATTCCGATTGAGGATGAAGAAACTAAAAATGACCAATCAAAGGTATGAATTATTTCATAGCTATTGTTTTCCTATTTTGGAATCGTAGGATATGACTCATGATTTTGTTTATAGGAAAGATGTATTTCAGAATAAGTTGTAAAGGAATGGTTAATGGATCATGAAGAATGTTGAATGAGTAAGATGTCAACATATAAGGGCTTCAAGAGTTATGGTGAAATTCTTAAGAGTATTAAGTCTCTTTTGATGACGGGGTTACATTAGAAGAATTTTTATAGTATGTGTAACACTGATGTTTAATATATGAAAATTTTATTCAAGGAATAGTTATTTGTTCTTTTGTGGACATAGTTATAAAGAACCATTTGGGTTTATATGATCCTTACTTTTGAGGTAATTATGGGTTACTATATGTTATGATGGAAGTGAAAGGCATGAGATAAAATTGAGGTTAAATTATGTTATGGTTATTTTTGATGATTTTATCTCTTTTTGGGGAATTATTTGAGAATTATATAGTTTTGGAAAAAGGACAACACGCAGACCGTGTGACAACCCGTCGCGTCGGACAAAGCTGCGGGAATCGAACCCACAACCAAAGTGCAACTGGTATTTATCGCCTACCACTGGACTACGTGAAGTCCCTAGTTAGTTTGACTGATTCTTTTTAGTTAGATGATTTTATGAATTAAGAGTAAGTTGATTTTGGGTTATCTATGGAAATTTATTAACCTATCGTGGAGGATATGTGATTAGGTTAATTATTTTTCAACACGAGACATTAAGAGAAACTGATGTTGTTTGGAGATAAATGTTACAATTTAACTTGGAAGACTATGTGACTAAATCCATCAAATATTTGGGTTGAAATCATAGTTTGGTTTATTTTGAAGATTTTTACGGAAAAATTGTTTATCGAATGGTCCTCGTTGAACTTTGGGTTTTGTTGGAAAAAATTTGGAGATTAAGAATAGATTTTATTTTAATAAAGGGTTACCCTTTTCTGGATTATCTGATCTTGTACTAACCTTTTTGGTTTTGGTTTTGGTTAACGTATAAAGACATGGGAAGTATGTAGTTCTCTTTTGTGGATTAGGTGATTCTCTAAAAGTTGATTATAGTACTCTTAATGTGAACAAGTCTTTTTAAATACTCGTCTTTTGGAGAAAATATGAGTTTGTGTAAGGAATCTAATAAAAGTTGAAAGTCAACATGATAAGTGATTATGTTTCCTTATGAATAAATTCCTCAATAAAAAGTATCTTAAAACCAAAATTTTGTCTATTAACTTTTCCTACTGGGGAATCGAATACCGTTTAACCCATCAAAAGTTTGTGATTCTCTTATGGTTAACATTCTCCTGGACATGTTTGCTATCACTCTCCATCAGAACATGACCCTTTGTTTTTTCCTCCATGTCCATATTTTCATACTTGGAATCCTAGTATGGGTTAACTCGGGTGACCTTTGTACTTATCTTTCTTTATTTTAAAGTGATTGTTTTACCGACTCTTCTTCCGATGTGGGACGTTCCAGGATGTTTCCAAGCTCAATTTTAAAATTGCGAGGACGCAATTCCCAAAAGGGGGGAAGGATGTAACACCCCAGGTAAATAAAGAGTATGAAATTTTCATATTTATCCATATTTGTAAACAAAATATTAATATTACTTTAAAGGGGACGCTATGCACGATGGCGTACCCAATATGCAATAAGGAGTTTCTTTGGAATCTTGCATTGCACTCTAATAATAAAATAATATTATTTTAAATGGTAGTTAACGCCTAGCCGTTGTAATGGCAGGAATGAACATAACTAACTAAAAAATTATTATATATGTTTGTCAAATATTTTTTTTCCTTACAATAAATGTTATAGGATTAAAAATGCGAATGAATCCAATTTTAAACGTAAACATTCCAATATTCTTTAAAAGGTCGATTAACCGCCTTTTAATGGCGAACCTCTTTTAAATCCACTTTTTGACAATTTTATAAGCTCTATTTTTCAAAATAAACATATTATTTATGATTGGGACATTGAAATTTTCCTTGGGTTATTTTTTGGTATTTTTCTGACAATGTTCATTTTTCAATGAATAATGAAAAATACTGCATTTTACATCAAAACTGCTTTTTCATATAATTTAATTATATGGTTATATTACCTTTTTAATTTTTTTTTAATTTTAATTATAATATATTTTTACCATGTAATTCAATGATGGTCATTGGGATTAATTTCACTTTGGAATTAGGCATAAACAAGTGCCAAAATTTCATAAATACTGTTTCTAAAAAACCCGCTGTTTGTTTTGACAACGTGATGTTTTTTTAAAATTAATTATTGCAATTTATGTGTTTGTAATTTGGTAAAATGGATTAAATATTTGTAATCAGAAGGTACAAATTATGTAATTAAGTCTCTTTTGTTTTTGGACATTATGAATAGTAACGACGGTAATTATCATTAATTATCTTGATTAATGAGTAATCGGGTAGTTAAAGATAATAAGACAACATCATAATAATAAAAAATGACCACAAGATGTGTCCTAAGGCTACTGGTTGTATCATGGCCGACCATGGTATGCCTTGTGCAAAACTTGGGGGCCCATGGAATCACTTTTGTGAGAAAGTGACTTTTTATCTTTTTATTTTTAAAGAATGTTAAATGTAACAAAGAATGTATCACCTAAGTAAAATATTTTTAATTTTGTCTAAATAAATGATCTTTTGGACTATAAATATTAATTAGAAATATAAAAATATTTCCTAAATCATAGTATTTTTTTATAATTTTTAGACATTAAATAAATTAAATTATTTTTGACATCATGATGACGCAGCGATGACCTCATTATTTAACGATTTAAATAAAATGGAAGGATAATGTAAAATCTAAAACCTAAACATGTCCAAAACCTATTGTATGGGTGGATTTCGAACCCTTATCACCGTATCCTAGAAACACATCAATGTGGGACCATTAAAATACGAAACGCATTTGAAAATAAAGTTACATTTTATACCATTCCAAGAGTGCCCATCCTCTCCTCTTATAAAAGGCCCCCACCCCTACCTCCTTACCCACACATACAAAGCCTTTGGCTCGGCCCACCCCTGCCCATTTTGTCTCTAAAAATCCCTATATAACTACTTGAAGACTCACTTTGGGAAGAAGTCTTCCCAAGGAAGCCTTTTAGCTCAAACCAATGGGAGTTACCCGATTTTAAAGTATTGTATTCACTTGAGTCCTTTTGTTTTATTTTGCTTCTCCAACCCCCTAAACTCTTTTTATTAATTTCTTTTGTAACAAATACAGTATCTTAAATATAATAGGATGTTGTTATAAGAAGTATTCGAGCAACACTTACACACACCTTAGTCTAATGGTTAAAGAACATACTGTTTCTGTTGTTGGCGATTTTCTGCCTCGTGAAATGATGATTGTTCAATATTCTTTTAACACCTTTAAAGGTGGCCATTATGATGTCACTATATTTTATATATGATATATATGGTATTTATTTTTACTATATTCTTCTGTATTTTATATTTACACCATAGCTTTATTATTTTCATGTTGTGTAAATGCGATGATTTCATATGAGGAATTGTGGACTACCGCCCCCTCAAATGATGTGACTCGTACATGCAATACAAGGAATGTATAAAGAATGAAATTAATGAACATGTGTGACCTATATAACATATATATTGTAATGTAATTATAATATATATATATATCATTTATTTTTAATTCCATTAATATGAAAAAGAAAAAAAATGAAAGTAGCGTTCATGCATACGTACGGCCTACCGTCTCCATGAACGGTGCTTTTCGTTTTTTATCTCCAAATGATATGGAATAGTATAAAATGAATATGTACTGGATATATATGATATATATGGTATATACATCATGATTATAACTCTGGATATAATGGATACATGAACAACTTATAATTATAAAGAGCATATTTTGACTCAAGTACCAATGATCGTTTAAACGACCGTTATTAACTAAAATAATTACATAGTGTTAATGACATGGTAATAAGTGATATAAAAGGAATGATGAACTTGAAAAAGGTTCTTAAGGAAGTAGAAATTAACTCAAGTTTATTATTTAGGATATTAAAGAACGATCGAGTCATGTCGGACCCGAGGTAACAGATCCTACTCCTCTCTTTCTTTTTAAGTACACCCTTTTGTGTCATTCCTTTTAAGCTCATATTTCATGTGATTGGGATGTTATTTTATATTACTCTTACTGTAATTTTTATGTTCATTTGATGAGAGACCCTATTTACTCTCATCAACTCATTTTATGAGTTTTGAAGTGATGTCGTTAGGCTGCCGAGTTTTCGTAAGGGATTTTTCATCTCACTTTTATTCCCGTGAGATTTATGCTACATTTGCCACAATTTCCATTGAGCGGTGTATGTACTGCCCATTATTATACACTTTTTGTAGTATAAATTTATTTATGGGTATTCACATCTTCATTGTATGACCCTTCTTCCATGGGGTGTACGTTTCAAAAGTTACCCAACTCGGTAAGGGGACCTTTCACCCTCCTCTTTTTAAAAGACTTCTTTTGTTATGTCTTTTAATTCACATACTATTATGTCGGGATATGTTCTTTTATATCCTTATTTATTTAAATTTTATGTCCAAGTGATTATATGCCCTTTTTATCTCTCATCAAATCATTTTATGAATTTTTAAGTCATGTCGTTAGGATGTCGAATTTTACCAAGGGAACTTTTTAACCCAATTTCGATTTCTTTGGGTTCAGCATGTATTTATTGAATATGTCATCTTTTGAATATGTGTGAATGACCTTTTATTTTTTTACACTTAATATCCACCTATATTATGTGTATTTATATTTTTCACACATAATTTTGAGATTTAATTATCCTTAATTTAAGGATACCTTCTTTATAAGGGAATTCATCACATTTGACATTTCTATTGAGACTTCTTTGTTGTTATGCACCAATTCACTCTTATATGGTGTATATACTGTCCTTTGGAATATTATATCATGAATACATTTATTCTCATGATATTATAAAGTTCTGACTAAATGTTATTCCTCAATTATTATATTGAAGTGTCTCTAATTTTGGTAGAACCCCTTTAACCAAAATATCGCTTTAAATTTTTTAATTATTTGTTCTTATTAATATCCATGTTTTCAAAGTGTTTTTAAGGATTTATTTATATGGATATTATTGGTTTAAAATTTTAAAAGATTCAAGGTGGTATGGGACACTTTGATTCAAAAATCTCTTTATTAAATGTTTTAAATGGTTTTGGAAATGGTTTCTTTTTGAATGGATTCATTATTTCAATATACTAAAATGTTATATTGTGATTGAAATGTGGAAATGTTATGTTTCCTTTATGCATTTTTTATGTGATACGTTTATGTTATGGTTCTTTGGCATTGTTATGAAAATGGGTGGTTCCGTGATAAACTAAGGGCGGGTGAGCCCGATATAGCTCTCCAATGCATTGGGTAACGCGAAGGAGTGAAACGTTAAGGTTTATCTGAAGAGATTTAGGGAATATACTATGGTGGATATTCCAAATGTAACCAAGATGGTTACTCCCTACGTAAGAATGTTATGAATTACTCAAGTTACCTTTATGTCTTATGATTTCTATGATTTATTCATGATTTGATGAGGTATGTTAAAGTGTCTATGTTTTATGGGTAAAGTATGATTTCATTCTTATGTATGTATGAACTCATGTTTCCTTTCCATATTTTTATAACCCTTACTGAGATTTTTATGCTCATCCCAAGTTTTTTTTGAACTTTTTTTCACAGGTCAAGGGAAAGGTACATGATATGATGATACTGTCAAGGAAGTGTCATGAAAGAATCCATGCTTTATTTTTTAAATATGTTTCCGTTGATGGGAAAAAAATGAATACTATCTTTTATGTAACCACTTTGTTTGAATGTGGAATGTAATGAAAGTTTTATGATCTAATTCTCTAAAACTCTAAACCTGAAAAGATCATCAATGTGTAATCTTGTAATAACTCAAGATTAAGTAAGGTTTAAGGGTGGGGCCTTATAATAAACCACCCAAGAAAAGGGTACACTACATGTAGGTGTGCTACATGGTATGTAATCATTATAAATTTCAAAAAATATATCATTCTAATAATAGGGGATACACACTATCTGTTCATTGAACTACAGGTCATGAAGTCATGTTTTTCACTGAAAAAAAAAGATTTATGTTCCATGAAATATGTTTGACATCATGACATATAATTCAGCCTCGACGTCATCCAAAATCAATGTACCTAGTCCCAATTAATTATTTTCGGCCATATGATGGTCAGAAATCAGTTTTTTTTACCCATAGGGGTTCACTATACATCTCATGTTCCCCATTAATCGTACATCATTCCTGATTTGAATGAATATAACAAAAAAATCACCCAAAAACCATATTCCAACAAAAAAACTATGTATATTTCATTCATCTCTGGAATATGGATCTTCTAGGGCTTTGGGGGTCTGATCAGGATCAGTACTGCCCGACAATGTCAAATCAGGTCCATGCGGTCTAATCGGTGAATAAAATGATGAATCTAGGGAGAAAATCACCATCATAAAGGATTGAATGATCTTTTACAAGAGTTTCAATCCAAATATCAAGAAAATAGATATTTAGGGTTGGAGAAAATTTCAACTATCAATCAATACAATACATATGTGCTTGCTAAGAAACAACAATTAGTGCAGATCAAAGAAGGAATGACTCTTCAAAATTGATATAATCAAAAAGTAAATAATACTCAATTTTATTATACCTTCCTAGATATTGGATAGTTCATTTTTAAATAACATAATCTCTAATAAATAGATGATTTCATTTCATCCTCTATTCTTTAATATACTCCAACCAAGATATTAATCCTCATTAGATGAAGATTTGCAAATAGAAGGAGGAATGAAACTCTAGAGTACTCCCATGGTTTATATGGATAACTTTTGAGAAAATATACATAATTTCATAATTACATATTAAATATATTGTGTAATTTTAATAATTTAATTAAATAATAAATTTAAATAATCCATTAAATGTATCGATAATGTATGACTTATTCTGAACACCACGTGCTCATCAATATTAGGTCCCTCCTAGGGAAAATATCATCTTCTAAACTCAACTGTGGTCTCATAATTCGAATCCCAACAATATTTTAAGTGATATTTCATTTTTTTTTTAATAAACATCATGCATTTAATAAAAAATATATTTAATATAATAATAAAATTAATTTTTGGAAAACTAGGACGCGAAATCGCACATCATCTAATAACCTTTCTTAAGAAATATATTCTATATACATAGTATTTAACATCATCAAGAAATTAAAATTGTTAGTGTATGGTATTTATTTTTGAAAATTTATATTGGAATGTTCATTTTATGAAGATATTTAATTATTTTATACATTTATATTTTTATAAAAAATGTATTATATTGATGAAAATAGAAAACATCAATTCTATATTCTAAAACTCAATATATAATCCTCATATTCCCTTTGGAAGCATTGTGTAAACTAATAAATTTTCTCAGCTATTATAGATATTTTATCATCTACACATACATCTCCCACAATATGATTAATATATGGTTGGGTTGCAACTTCATGTATGTATCATTCAAACGTTTCAGTTAGAGACACCTTAATGTGTTATTGTTTTTCCCTTCATTATAGTATAAAAACCAAGTTATTTTAATGATAAGTACATTTCATGACTTATCAAAAATAATCACTTATATTTTATAGAGATATACTCTTTATGATAATGTTAGGTAATTTTTTAGTGAAAATAAAAAATCTATATTAGTAATTAAATTGGGGTTTAATGAGTTATATACTTTTATATAAAATATCAATTTTAAAATTAAATAATTTTAAGTTGTAAAATTTATCTTAAATTTGGAATTCAACATATCAAAATTATCCTATGATGAAATTTTTTAATTTTCTAAAATATTTTTTTGATGAATATAAAAAATAATGATTTTTATTGAAAACTATATTTTCATTTAAATAATTTTAAAAGATACATTTATTTTATCTGATTTTAATTTAAAATTATTTAACATATTGATAATCCTATTATTTTATTTGTATTTAATGTTATACTATAATCCTGTATAAAAACATCTTTATAAATAAAAATTAATTTTTCCAAAAACCCATTTTTCTTTGACTTTTGTATGTTTAATATTAAATTAAAATTTAGCACTTCTATGATTTAAATTTTCTGAATTTTAAATATTATAAATTATAATAATTAATATATTTTAATATGGTTTACTTAATTTTTGGTCATAATGATCAATAAACATAATAAATATCTTTTAACATGTCTAAGGTTTAAAATTATTTATTAGGGTGTTAATATTAAGTGGTAATGTATACAATTTCATAAATCATGTATAAATTCTATTGGATAGCCTTATTTAAGCACTATATCATTTAATAATTGTAAATGGTCCATTTTTATACATTTATCTTTGGTTATACATTAAAATATGTTAATATCTTAAAATAATTTAATGTGTATCCACTCACCCACTTATAAATTGATTCCCACTATCCTCTTTTACCAGCACTTAAAAAGCTATTTGGGATAGATAATACCTGCCCAGAAACCTTTCATAGAACATACCCATTTTCTAGAGGCATTTTATTGATATAAAAGAAAAATATAAAGGCTTTAGGTATAAATAGAAAGTGATTTTTTGAGAAGTGATAAAAATATTAATCAATCATTATTTTATTTATTAATATACCTACATAAAATATTCTTAAACCTTGATGAAATAATTACACCATTATCTTATATTAAATAATATTTTTTATGGTAATTTCATATCTTTTACCCAAAACATTCTTATATAAAAATATATATGGAACCATATCTCATTTGGTTTGGATGATAACCACTTCATGAACCGATTTCATTCATTTTCCATCACCATCTCTAATAGAATCTTATAATTATCGATTTTATTTATATACATGATACTCAGGAAATGATTTTAATTATATAAAGATAATATATAATCTAATCATTCACCTTTACATCCATTTTAAAATTATAATATTGTCCATACATATGTGTGGATTACCTTCTCTAAGAAGAGTTTAATTATTTTTCCCTGACAACATAACATGGATCCAATTTATAAGTATATTTAAATAATTAATAATATATATATATATGTGTGTGATATCATCATAATTATGGAATCAAAATGTAAAAATTATCTTTTTGAATCATGTTTATTGAAAAATATAATATTCACTCTTGTATACATACATAATATCACCCCTTTACTGTAATGTAATTTATTTTTTGTAGTCATAATTCATGGATAGTTTTAAGATAACAGATTATGTATAAATATGAAAATTATTCCATTATTATTATTCTAGATATTTTTGAGTACTGAAATATTTAACCATATTCAACTTACCAATTTTATTTTGCACATATAATCCATATGTCATCAAGACATCTGATGTGAACATAATTGATTTTTTAATTGTATATAAAATGTTAATAACTAAAATAAAAGTAATAATAATAATGAAAATTATTCTTAATAAATTAATTATTTTATATAGTTTTATTATATAAGAATATAATGAATTTATTGGATAATTCTATCATGGGGTAAGGGGCCCTTTACCATTAAAACCTCATTAAAAACATTTCCAAGAATTATTTTTTAAATATTTTTCATTAATGAAAATATAATTAAAATTATTATATGGATGTATTTATTTGGAAATAATTTAATTCTAAAGGATATTTGATTCCACATTTTACATTATTTCAATATTTTTCAAGAATGATAATTTAACATATTTTATAAATATATTATTCACAAAAACAGAAAAGAAATGTTCAATTTTAACATATATATTTTCAATAGAGTTTTATGCCATATTAATCATTATATTATATCTATATTTTGTTAAAATATTTAATGTTTTTTTATAAGAAAAAACCATCCATATTTTTTATGTTTTGTCATAATATATTATGAAAGGAATGAATATTTCTATATCTAAAATTGATTTTCTTAGTGGTTCAAGGAATATGTTTATTAGTATGAATGCTTTAATGAATTATGATTATGAAGTGTTTTTTGGAAATTTTTTATGATTATTGGAAAGCCTAATACATATTATGATGATTTGTAATCCCAATAAAGCTCTCTAAACCACTTGGTAATGGTATGGAATTACATGGTTAGGTTTCACCTAATACATTATTGGAAATTTCTGGGTAGGTTGTACCGTTAATGGGAATAATTATAAGAGTGATATGAAAAAGATGTCCCTATTTACAAAAATTATTTATCTATTAATACAATGGGTTTTAGAGAAATAATATTATTTCATGAAGAATTCATATATACATATGTGTAAATGGATTTCTAGGAAATTTTTTATGGGAGAAATATATATCATTTTGAAAAGGATTCATGTGATTTTCATAATTGTAACTAAATATTTTAAAGTTTTGTTTCTATTTTAAATTTATATTGAAATATTTTATTAAAATATTTGGGTAGTGATGTTTAATTCTTAGGGAAGAGAATTTATATCTTCAATCTAAATTTTATTTTGAGAAATGAGTGTTTTTATGAGTATTCATGGATTAAAGAGTTTCTTTCTTTCTTTATATATACCCCTAGAAGATAATTTTTTCAAATCCCACATTTTAAAATGTGTTTCATAGGTATTAATTAATTATTTGAGATACTAAAGAGGTATCTATTAATATTTTGAAGATATATCATGGAAATATAACAGGTTAAATCCTAAAAAAATGAATTGCATGAAAAATGATATTTTTTTATAAGTTTCCACCATATAATTTATTATTTATTTATATAATTCTGATTACATAAGTATTAAAACTATAAAATATAATGATATTCATTACTTAAGGATGTAAATTCAATAATTTAAACTCCCAATTATGTAATTTTTAAGGCATTTTTCAATATAATTATAATCATTGAAAATGTTTAGGTCATTTTATAGGATGGGATAGTGGATGTAAATACCCTTAAACAATTATAACTTATGGTTATCATGAAATTCTATTAAAATTTATCCATGTTTATTCACCTAATATATAACTATTAATAAAGGGTTTACATAGAAAGTTTTTGGAATCTTATGTAGGAAGATACTAAAAGTATAATATCCTTCTAAATCATTAAACTAGAATAGTTGTAATTGGGACCATGTAGTCTAGTATTGATATATCACTATTGATTCAGTCTAAAAATGGGGGTGGTTTCCCTAATGTAGAGAATCCATGTATAATGTAGTTGACTATTTCGATTGTGGATCAACTAATTATAATAAACCCTCCATCATTCTACAGATCTTTTATTTCAGTTTTGGATAATGGGTGATTAAATCTATGGAAAATATATTCAAAATTATGGGTTCATCATATCATCAAAATTCAATATTTTTATTCCCAAATTTGAAGATGATTCTAAGAAATTATATTCAATTTTTAAGAAAACTAGATTAGGAGAATATATTCATGCCATGAAATAGGATACATTTAGGAATGTTTTACATGACGAATTTTTACTTATGGTTGTTCAAATTAAGATGGGAATGATATTATTAGAACTAAAGTAGAATGAGGATGATTCAGTGGCTTAGTATGAGGAATGATTCAACTTATTTGTAATGTGATCTCCAAATTGTATTACAGATCCTGATAGTATAATCAATAGTTTTTTATTTGGAATTAATACAATATACTAAAGAGTATTAGTCTCTCATTAAGTTAAAATATATCAGAAAAATTTTCATTACACTTAGAAGACATAAATATAGTTTTCTATGACCTTTTAATAAATTAAATTAAAATGAAAAATTTGTCCATGTGGAAGTAAAATTAACAAAATACATATATGGACTCTAAAAGTAATAAAGCAATGTTTTTTGATTGAGATAGTTTGGTGAAAGCGCATGTAGAATGAATTATGAAATATAGTATGATCTATTTATGTGGTATTTTTGGTCATATTTATCATTATTAAAAATAAAATGATATTACTTTTTGTAAGAATGGTTTTCATATATATATAGTTATAAAATTTTCTAAAATGGCTCATTATGCATATGTATATAAAATGATGAAGATGAATGTTGTGAAGAAGAAATAATATAATTACATGGGTTTGGTTAAATATTTTTCAACTTCTTCATTATATATTGGGTCATAAAATGACGATTTGATTGGTAAATTATTTATTTATTCAGAATACACTAATGAAACGATAGATTTGGGGACTACACATTCTTCCTTTTCTAATAAATGTTTTGTAAAATGAAAATTTCCCCTCATAGAATGATGTTAAGACTTTTTATTAAAACACATGGCATTATTATTGAGGAAACAAGATATTAAAAATATTATATTATCATCATATATTGAGGAGTATTCCTTACCAACCTTATAGTATTTACCATTATATAATTTTATATTATTTTTTACAGATTGAAATTGAACGTATCAAGATATGTTATATTATACAGCCAAAAACCTATTTTCAAACATATTTTTTCTTCATTTTATAAAAATAAATTTAATTCATTAATAACATTTTAGGGTGTATAAAAACATTTATGATAAGAAAATGATTTTTCATATTATATTGTACAAACTATAGGAATTTCTCGGATTAATGATATGATGTCAGTAAAAGAATATTTAGAGGTTTTTTCAAAGGATTTAAGTTGTATTATACTTGATCAATAGGCTGAGGTTACTATTTACTTAGTTTCAGATACTGATCAAATTTCAAAACCTCATTATCTAATGTATCAATTAGAACTTCGGGATTTGGAAAATAGGTTAATGGAATTTCTTGAAATTTAGTTCCTTATTCCAAGGATTTCACCATAGAGAAACCAATTTTAATTTATAAAAAATTGATGCTTGCATTAGGATTTTAAAATGTTATAAATAATATAATGATTTCACAATTACTAATAAGTATATTTTTCCTCATATCGATGATTTTTTTCTTCCACTATAGGGAGATAATTATTTTTCATAGGTTGATATCATATTCAAGTAAGATTAGGTGAATGTGAATGAGGATGAGATTCCAATGAAAATATTTTATAAAATGTATGGGTATTATGATTTTGTGATTATCCATGTTGGATTATGAAATCTTCATATATATTCAAGGATCCTATGAATTTAGTTTCCCTTGAATATTTTGATATGATTATGGTTGTGTCTTTTGATAAAAAAAATTTATTCAATATCATACGAGGTTCATGAGAAACATCTAATGATTATTCATATCACCTTGAATAAAAATAATTTATATGTAAAATTTAGTGAATGTGATTTTTTGTTATATATGATCCAATTCCTTGGAGATATCATGAATAATGAGGGAATGACCATTGATCCTATAAAAATTTAACACAAAAAATGATTGGAAATAAAAAAAAATAGTAAGATTCAATTTTCATGTATTTGAATGGTATTGTTGGAGGGGTTCTATAATATTTTTATGGTCATCTATCACACTAACTAATCAATGTGAAAAGGTTTTAGTTTCATCTGCAAAATGGTGTGTGATGAATGATTACCAGAATTCAAAATAAGATTAGTGAGTTATCAAGTTTTATCCCAACCATCCATAAATAGTTTCTATTTTATTTAAAATGATTCATGATAGAAGTTATTTGGTTGTGTTCAATTTTAAATGATCATATAACTGACTACGCTTCATTTCATTTAAAAAATCATGAGAAAAATTATCATATTCATGGCCCATAACTAGAGACTATCGTTTATACCTAATAATTTTCAAGACACCATATATATTATGTAATGTGTGAAATATATATTGATCATAAAATATTAAAATTAATATACACTAAAAAATATTTTAACAAGAGACAAAGAAGATAGCTAAAATTGATAATGAATTATGACTGTACAATTCTTTATTATCCATATAAGGAAAATACAGTACCTAATTCATTGAGTTGTAAAATATAATGTTATATTTATTATTTTATATCTAGAAAATAAACCATTGGTTAAGGATATGTTGAATTTTGGCATATAAATTTTCTATGCAGGAACTCTATATATTTTCTTTCAGTTCTTAGGGTAATCATTTATCAGAAGAAATTAAGAAAACATTCATTGACGATCGAGTTTTATCTGAAATTTTGGAATCTATCACAATGTGTATGTCTTTAGAGTTTAATGTTGATGAAGAAGTTGTTATCGTATTTTGGGGGAGGTTTTTTGTTCCAAGTGATTCATAGTTGAAGAAATAATTATTTTTTGGATCTCATTTCACTCTATTGATGATTCATCCTCGTATAACTACAATGTATGTTGACCTTCAGAAATATTTCTAGTGAGAATAAAAAAAGAACTATATTTTTTTATAAAATGAAATTATTGACTATTCAACAATATAATGATGAATGAAAATTATTGTTGTATATTATTTATACTTTCCCAATTCTAGAGAGATAATTGGAAAATATATCTATGGATTTAATTCTCAGATATCCAAAAACATATCGAGTTAAAAATGTTATATGGGTTTTTATAAATCATTAAACTAAATATATAAAGTCAATTAATATTTTAGATTATATGTATAAGGATAAAATTTATTATATTTGTGTTAATTTGATAATTAGATTATATAGAGGCCCTTTCCCCATTATATCTAACTATGATCCATGATTTACCTCAAAATTTTCAAAATGTCATATGAAGATAATAGGTACTGAATTAAATTTTAGTACATATTCTCATCCTCAATTTTATGGATAGTTATAGGGAAATTTCATAAATTATATTATAGTATTTATGTTTGTTATATTATCAGGGATGTCGATAATAACTTATAAAATTTGTTGACTTTCTATTTAATAATGATTTTTTCGTTTTAGTATATAGATGAATCCTTTTGGTGAATTATATGGAAATAAGTGTGGGAATACTTCATTTTGGGAGGAGTACCTAGAAATAAATTTTAATTGACCATATTGGGTAGAATAAATGAATGATAAGTAGAATATGATTTAAATTTACAAGAGGATCTCTCAGAGGTAGTAGAAAAATAATGTATTTAATTAAGGGTAAGATCATTCTTTCTTGGTTAGTAAACATTTTTTTCAATAGGTTTCTTGATGGTAATGTTTTACGGGTTTTAGATAAAATTAAAGTTATATCCATAATTCATTGAACTATATGAAATCCTTTTAATATTAGACCCATTTCCAATTCACTGGCCTTTCCTATAAGTTTATCTTAGGTCCATTATGTATTTCACCTTTCATTGATAAAATAACATGTTTAAAATGTATCTCATTTTTGAGACTTAATTAATTGTATTTGTATTAAAAACATTCATATGAGGAACAACCATTGTAGATTGTTGACCACAAAGATAATTTTTATTAAATAATCTGATTTACTATAACTCGGTTTTGAGGAAAGACAATATGTTTGAGGAAGAATCAGGGGAAATAAAAAATACTCTAATGAAAACACATACCTACTTGTTTATGTAATGAATAAAATTTTGAGGGTGGAATTTAAATAATGGGGAGTAATATCAAAACATAGATAATATTATGTTTAATTATTTTAAGTCCTTATTAATAATAATAATCTTTATTTTATAGAGTCATACTCATTAAAAGGATGTTAATTAATTTTTCACTCAATATAAAAAGGATTTATTTATAACCAAATTAGGTATTCATGCATTATATAACTTTATTAAAAATCATTTTATCCTTATTATATAATTTATATTTGAAAAAAGTTTCTTCATTTTTTAATTCCAACTAATTCTTTAGGGTGAGGTTTTTATAATTTTCTTAGAAAATCGATTTTTTGACGAATTGTGTAAAATATTGATTTTTATTTAAAAATAAAATTTTATTTGAAATAATTATATATTTTAAGTTTTATTATATATAGTTTAAAACTAAAATTATTTAAATTATTAATAATAAAATTATTTTAATTCGAAGGAATATTATACTTGAATTTAGTAAAAAAAATTAATACATAATAATGTATTTCAAAAAAACTAAATTTTATCATGTTTTATGGGATAAAATTTAAATTAAATTCCTCTATTTCAATAGTTTATATTTTATAAAATAAATTGAATGTTTTAGATAAGAATAATTAAAATCATATGATATTTAAATCTTAATTTTTTAGTCATAATGATTAGTAAAAACAATAAGAATATTTTACCAAGGCTTAGGATAAAATAAGTCTATTTGCGGTTTAAATAAACATAAAAAAGATTTAATTTCCTCAAAAATTTATAAATCATATATTAGATCCATATTTATATAATATATCCTCTCTTATTTATAATTATCTTATTTTGGATCCATTTTTCTTGAGTAATACATTAATATATTTTAATGTTTTAAAATTTTTATGGGTTGTCTCTCCACAACATTAAAAAGGAAGTCCCTAAAATCTTTTCACCAAGCATAAAATATCAGTTTTTTAATATGAGGCCTAAAAATTAACTTCCTTAAACCCCCCCCCCTCCCCACTACATATAGTCCCTTATTTTATCAAAAAACGAACCTATGGAGTCATTAGGTATAAACCTATAGTGGTATCCCAAAAAGTATATTTCTTAACAGAGTGTTGTTTTATTTATTTTTCTACCCATCCAAATCCTCAAAAAAAATTAAAAAAGAAAAAATAAAACTATATTCAATATACTCATATTATTTTATGTTAATACCCTAATGTAATTCCATAATCTTCTTCCATCAAATTGGAAATAAAGCCATTATTAGTTTATTTGGAAGACTAGCACCTCGTTTTCCGATGTTATTCATTTTCCACTTCAACCTTTCAAGTCTATTTTCAATGGTGGATATAATTAATATATATTTTATATTAATGGAAATATTTTTATTATATAAATATATTGTTTCATTTATATTAAAACATTTCAATTCATCAAAAATTGATTACGTCATCCATACCTATATGTGGATTACCACCACCAAAAAGTGATGTGATTCATTATTGTGACTATGTCTCATGGAATCAATATATAGGTGTATTTAACAAATTAATATTATATGAATAATATGATCATTACTATTTCATAAGTATTGCATGTCATCTCCACAATTGTACCATAATTCATTTTCCATTATCATCTTTCATAGTATGTTTTAAAAGTATAATTTTTAAATAAAAAAGATAAAAAGGTTATGATTATAGTACTACATATTATTGAATAATGAGATATTTGACCATATTCAACATAAAAATGTCATTTTGGATATATGAGTCCAATATGATCAAAACATCCAATGATAATGTAATTGATTAATTAATTATATATAAAATAGGAATAAAAAAAGAATTATTAATCTTATAAAAGGATATTAATAATGTAAAATATTATCATATGTCTATTTTATAGGAATATAACGTACATAAAGATGATTTGGACATGAGGTACGTGACACTTTACCTTAATAACACTATTTTAAATGTTTTCATAATTTATATTGTAAATATTTTTCATCTATTATCCATAATAATAAATTAATTTTATAGATGTATTTATATGGAAATAAATTAATTTAAAGGAACTTTTATTCACATTTTGAATTCATTTTAATGGATTTGAAAAATAATTTTTTTATAAAAATTTTAAAAAACATTTTAACCGAAAAGGAAAAGTAATATTCTAATTGAACATTGATGATGTTAATGATTTTCCCATTTCCATGACCATTATTTGATGTATGTATAACATTATAGGTATTTAGGTTTTCTTTAATTAAAATAACTCCAACCAAATTTTTGAAATATTTTCAAAAAATTAATGGAATAATTATTTCGATAACTAAAAATATATTGTTATGGGTGAAAATAATAACTTTATATGTATGCAAGATAAAATTTGTTCTGATTATGTTATGGTTATTCATTATTTTTTATGTTAACGTGTTAGATAAATAGAGATCATAATGATGTGTGATCCCAATATAGTTCTCCAATTCATTATCAAAAGGTTCAGAGTCAAATGGTTAGGTTTCAGCATATAGATTATTAGAATTTACAATGTAAGTTATTCCATTCGTATGATTGATTATACGAGTGATAAAAAATTATGTCTCAAAATACCAACCTGATTTATATATTCTATCGATGGGGTTTTATTGAATATTATGACATTAAAAGGCATACTAATAATCATATATTATAATGATGTTTATACTTGTTCTTATGGGTGAAATGTATAACTTTGGGAAAAAATATATATAAATTTTTCATTATTTCGACGAATTAATATTTTAGTTTTATTTCCCATTACTATTTTCTTGGGAAATTCCTTATAAAAATATTTGTGTAGTAAAGTACATTTTTATGTTAATAAATTTTTTATTTTGAGTTTAATTTTTATTTTTAAAAGGAAACATTTTTATAGGGACTCATAGATTAACATGTTTTTTTGGTTTCATATATCTCCGTGTAAGTTTTTTGTGCTCCTCCTAGATTTAAAATGTTTTATCATTTGGTTTAAAAATGTTTTGGGATAAATATGTGCTCATGATGAAAAATGTATGGATATTTCATGAAAACAAAACATGTTATATCATAAAAATTTTGTATTGTGAGAAAAATGTATACGTGGTGGACGTGTCCACATTTTTATTTAATATATAATTCTTTAATTTTGATTATATAATTTAATAAAACAGTAAACATTACTAGTACTGAAAAATATAGATAGTAAATTTATACCATAAAATCAAGATTTTGTAATGATTAAGGCTTGATTCATACGTATAATTCAATGTAAAGGACTTTGACACACCATATTTTGATCCATATATAAAAAAATTTGAGTTACCAATTTTTTCTTAAAAAGACACATAAAATAAGTAATTGTAGGTGTTAAATATACCCAGGGAATATAGATTATGGGATATCATATCAATGTCTCAACCCTACAGATATGTAAGGATGTTAGTCGAAGGAAATATCTATGATAAATAGGTAATCCCATATGCATAAGCAATAGTATGTGGTGTGGGATATTATATATTCAATGAAATATCCTTTTCTAATTAGAAAGAATCCTATGACCCTATGGTGAATGGGATTCTCTTGTGAATCACTGTGTTGGATCTCTTCTCTTTTTCGATCACTATCCGGACCTCTATCCTCCTACCATTAGTGGATGTGGCTATGGTAGAGTGTCTTCCTATAAATATGCAGTAGGAACATCTGCATCCATAACTTCCAATGATAGAGAATGTGGACTAGGTTATAATTGTGACCCCTCATCATAGAAACTCTTATATAAAATATTCATAGGATATCTATAAACCACCTGATTTGAATGGACTATGTCTCACTTCATAAATCCATCACCCTAAGGATATGTGATATATAAAATATTCTCTACCTATTATGACTGTAAGTAAGATGACATTATAATTAATAAAAAATTCATAAAAAGATAGAATAAAAGTTGATAAATAAATCAAATAGTGAATGACAATCCTATGGAATATATGGAATATGTTAATGTGATTACAGAACCATTATACAGACTATATTCTATCATTTATCTAAATATATTCAATGAGATATCCATGTTGAATGATACTATACTGGGGACAAGTCTCCGAATACTAAATGTAATATGAATGATAATGTTGTAAATTGTTCTTCTATCCAACCTATAGGAATTATAGTTTAGGATGGATCAATATGTCATGTTGCATTGGGTATAAGATATATCTTAGAAAACCATCACATGAATAGATATGGATTGTTCCACTCAATTTTGTGGAAGTGGGTGAGTGTCATCATTACTCCAAAATCTCCAACCATAGTTGTGAATTATTTTGGAAGTGAGTTGTACACAAATCTAATATACAGATTCCGAGAAACATGAAATTATAAATCAGAAAATAATTCATAAATTAGAATAATAATATAAAGATAATATCATTCTAACATCATATAAAATTTAAAAATGAATTGTTATTGATGTAAACTATTTAAATCTTCAAAATGCATCATTAGACTATAAATATTCACATATATATTGATATTTATTCATATTTTTTCACAATGTATGTACATAACCTTGATCCAGACTCCACATGGTTATTTTATGACTAATATGAATAAATTTAAAAAAGCAATAAATGTAATGACATAAATATACTAGCATCTTCACAGAAAACCCTATGAATGGTTCTGGGGATGTTATATGATATCTCTATGAGTGATGCATGGAAACACCTTATAAGCCAAAATTTATAGTAGAAACTTTCTTCTTATATTATTTTGTGCCTCTACTCAACATGTTGTACAACAAAACCTATACAAATATAATAATACAGTTGAGCCACAACTATATGAATATTTCTTTTATGCTTCCACAAGTAATGGTAAGTGTATCATTAGTAATAAGTTAGTATTATAATAAATACCCAATATTCCTCTAATCAGTCACATAATATGTTCACATGTGTTTTGAACCAATTTCTCTTCATCAACATCATCATGAATCAATGTGGAATTCTCATATTATCAACCCATCCATAATTAAAATCCCTAAAAGATATATAATCTTCCCAAAGAAATTATTCCTAATGAAGTATGAATAAAATTTCAATAGTAACACGTAGTTTCACCCATAATTTCATTTCCATGGATTAGTAAACATGTTATTTTGGAATATACTCTAAAGTAACCCTAATCTCCCCATTAAAGATATGAATGGTGTGTGTCTCTAGTCACTCTCTCCCAACCATTGTAGCAATTAAATTATGGTCCATGGTCTCCACAACACATATAGAGACATAATTAAATATATCACATCAAAATCATGGAACATTGGTAGCCTTATGGTCCGCGTGGTGAAAATAATGTTCTCTTCGAACAACACTATGTTAAACAAGTCTTCACTAAATCATGCCTTGGGACACATGAAATTGGTAGGATGATTAGAGATCCTTGCAAATATAAATAGCAGCATAGAAATCCATTAGATGTTAATACTGTTTGATTTTTTTACCCTATTATATTAAAACTAAAATAATGAATTTATTCATATTATAATGTGGTTCTGACATCATCAATCTCCTATGTGACACTAATCCCACTCGTATATAAATTATGAATTTATTCCCAAATGTTTCATCATTCATAACCCATATAGTTTTATGGTTGAAATTATATAATCATGTTTCCTTCGTCACATTTTTAATATCCATTACCACTTAAGAAATTGTTATATTGTTACTAAGACTTTCATAAAGAATGAATCGCTTATTTTCAATTAGACTATTTAAATTATTAATTAAACATTATTTAATAATTATTCTATGACAGTATATATTGATAATAATTATAAAAATAGTTATGTAATAAATTCACATGGTTTATGTATTTCATAAAAAATTCATATCATTCTATATAATTAAAATTATATTAAGTTCTACAGTACATTAATCATGTTAATTATTCGATGATTCCACTATATGTATAGGGAAATCTATTTTTTCATGACCTTCCAATATATAAAATCCACACCTTTATAAAGGTTCTTAATTACTAGTTTTTTCAATCATATTTTCATGATTAGTCAAATTTAACATCCCCCAAGGTCGTAGCCTAGACATTTTCTTAAAAACCCGAATAAAACAAAATATATAAACTAATGTTTTGATATTTATCTACAAGAATAAATAATGTACTATAGTGTTTCTCAATACACTATAGTTCATACACTAGATCTATGAAATACACCCAAATTATGTATATAGAGGTGCACAATATGATGACTTGTGAACATGGATACCATAATTCCTAGAGGTTATAGCAATCATAGTAATGTTTATATAGTAAAATGACCAACACATATCAACCACTACCATTCAAAAGAGCATTGAACACACTGACCAAAAATCTACACACAACCCACTGAAACGATTGGATATTAAAAATAACATCCTCCAAAAAAACATATTAATATAACCATAGAAATGGTTACTATATTGTAAACCTCTCTACAGACCCTCTTAGGAATTCATTCATCCTTCAAAATAATAATTCACTATGTGATAGAATATATCTTTCATGAAACATATGGTTTAAATCTAAACCATTATATTGAAATTTTATTATAAATGGTTTTATTATATTTAAAAATAACCAGATATATTACTTAGCACCATCCTGGTAGAGTAAATACAAGTAATATCACAATTTTTACATAGGGAAATACCCCAATATCACAATTTAATAGGTCTAATTGATTCACAAATACCCAGATTTCTAAAACAAAATTAATCCAAATGAAATTTCATTTAATTTTATGCTTCTAATTACATTATAATCTAATATTCATAATTAATTATGATGGAAATCATTGTAACTCCCTTTAATATTTCAATAACGTGTTCCATGGTGTTGGTAATCATATTTCCACCTATACTTCCTTCATTATTGAATAGTGAAGATTTATCCTTTGGAATTTACATCATGTAGTCAATCACATCCTAATTATATCTATAAATACATCTAAACTTCTCTTACATCCTTATAATGTCTCAAATTCTAATAAATGAGAACAAATAATAACAAATATTATAATGACCATTATAAGGATTTTGTGAACACAATTACATATAAATTAAAAATTTATGATTTCTTCCATCATGGACTCGTCCTTGAGAATCATTCACACATTTCATAAAATGTGTCTAATAATGTATCAATGATAGACATTAGGAGGACACTCTAAATTAAATGAGATTTTATAACTTCTTCTATAGGTTGATAAAAATAATGTATAAGAATAATTATTTCAAAGTCCAACAATAACTGATGGAGGAAAGATAGTAACCCACACAATGATAAGAAATTATCCTACGTGATAATTGAAAATTACAAAGATATAGGGGTAATATTAGAATACATTGTGGTATAAATAAATAATTTTTAGTATTATTTTCATATGTGAATTTTATTTAAATCTAGATAAACTTATAACAATGAATAAATAGACCCCTACATGGTATGAATGTCCAAATTAATATATCATATAATAACATAAACTAATCAATATGGTTGTGTTGGTCAATATTTTCAACAATATGTAACTCAAATAATACCTTATTTTTTTGATTTATAAGAACTATAAGTTGTGTTAAAACATGAGAATAGTCATCCTAGTCACCATAATCTACCATAATATCATTTTTTGGTGACCCATTATTTTATGAATTAAATCTATAACATGAAAATATATTTTATTTATTTGACTTCTTGAACTACTTAAATTTCACTAAATAATATTATAATTACAAAAATAATAGTTTAATGATTTTATAAAATATTACTATGTGATCCCATGATAGTATTCCATTTAATCATATGTCAAATGTAAACCAAGATATTATACAATATTTTATATTTTTATTAAATATCTATCATAAATTCATCTAATGGTCTGATTGAAAATTTTCACACTAAATCATATAATGAATTCTCATTGATTATTCAATGAAATAACAAGAATTTAACTCAATGTGACATTATTTTATCATAGTATTAAACATATCCTTAATATAAAACTCAATTAAATTTTTAAAAAATATCAAATAATTTATTTATACCACTAATAATTCATGTAAATTTGTAATAGGAGTATTATGTGATCAAAAAAAAACTATGAAAAATATATCATAAAAACCCTCAAAAGTGAAACAAATTGTAGAGGGGGATTCAATTACTAGTTTTGAATCACATGGGATAGATTATAATGTTCTTTGACCATTATATATCATTATTCATTCTCATGATCTTATTATTGTTCTAAATTTCAATAATCCTAAAAATGTTAAAAAATAAAATATATATTATATGATGGATTGCACAATGATGTTTTCATTTATCTATAATATATCACATCCTTAGGATATGATATTTTATATAGAGGTTGTTATGTACAAACATCCACAATCAATGGATATTATTGAAATTTTATAACTTAAGGATATGAAACTGTTTTTTGAAAATGTGATGGAATTACATCCATTACAGATGAAACTTCTCACATAGTAGATGTAATGAAATAAAACTACATCATTTTATATTTGGGTTAATTCTAAAATAATGATAATATATATTCCCAGTAATCATCTACAATAATTGGATAGGCCACAATCTATAACCTATCATTAAATTATATACATATGTATATGATAGACTATATCACTTTTCCAATAATAAAATTTAACAATCAATGAATTTTTATCAAAATGGTTTATAATATTCTATAATCCCAAGTTGTTAATAATTTTTTTATTTAATACTATGATTAAATATTTGATCAATGTATTATTGTCAAATAATATTTTATTTAAGAAATGATACCCAAATTGTAGATGTAAAGGTTGGTTATAATATTGGAACCATATAGCATCTGCATCTAAATATAAATTACAGTTTTTAGGTAATGATCTCAAGGAATAAAAAATAGTAAGAGTTTTTTAGGACTCCCCTTTATTTTGCAGAAAATCTTCCACCTTATTTCCCTAACACCGGGAATAACTATAAATAATATTTTTGTGAATGAGTTTTTTCCATTCGCAAATTGTATAAAAAATATATACATGTGTGTTTAATTTACCATGAATGTATATAAAGATAAAAATAATGTTAAAATACAAATAACAAATATTTATATTCCATTTATTAGAAAAATTAATAGATTAATCAATATTTTATTCTCTTCCACCTCGAGAAGATTGTTGAAACATCTTGACCTAAACCACCATGTATAAGTTATAATTCCATGTGACCTCATTTGCATATCCTTATACACAAGAGGCTACCAACTAGAAATGAGGGTCTAAGTCTATCTGTGGTGATACTATACCTTCATTATAATTTCATATAATCAATAATCAAGAATAAAAATTAAAATAAATAATAATAGTTAACTTGAGTAAAAATAATAATGAGGTACATGTAATAAAAATAAATTAACTCTCTTATATGGCCAAAATGTCCCTAAGAAATAAACCAGATAAAGTCAATAAATAAATTTTGATTCCTTTAAAGCCTATCCCAGTATTCTACAGGCTCTAAGATCCTCAAATCAGTTATCTACCACAGGGCCCTTTCACTTCACTATATCCCACACGCAATCCCCAACCATGTTGAAATTCCCAAGTAGGGTGTGAGTACAAGACAATTTAGGACACTATTAATGCATCCTTAATCTGATATGATCATGTATACAAGTTTATTCCATAATAAAATAATTTTGTAACAATCACTATACAACACAATTCAAAATTGAGTGGTCATTCACTATCCAAGAATCTATAAACCCCCAAGTACACCTACTTTGGATCCATGCTAAAAATGTATTGTACATTGATAAGAATCCAAAACCATCCATATGGAAGTTGGAAAGTCACTCAAAATGTAAAAGGAATCGAGTAAAAACAACCTACCTACAATCCACAAGGCATTAGGTAAAACTTGGAATCAATAAGGCATCGAGTATTTGTACCATACCTGGAATCCACATTCCATCGGGAAATACTTAGAATCCATAACGCATTAAGTGTTTGTCTTCTTCTCAGAATCCACAAGGCATCAAGTAGATTCCAGGTTACAATGTTATCATGTGGCCCCTCCATCTTCACAGCACATCATGCATAAATGTCAAAATGAGTAATCATATTACGAGGGCCACCTATCAAGTATAAAAATACAAATAATATACTATAAAAACATGAAAAGTCATATAAAGATAACAACCAAATAACACATCATGGGAAACATAGAATCATCATATACATCAAAATTTGAATAAAACATCATCATGGAATCAATCTATCACATTAATCTCATAGAAATAAAAAAAATTATACAATGGGATACACACACAACCACATGCAATCACATGTCAATCATGATATTTATTAATTCAACACATAATTTAAATATAACAAAATGTGTAATCAAGAGCCCAAAAAAGATAAGTAACATCCCATCTAAAATTAATCATTATCAACGGCTAGGAAAAACCACCTTATGGGGATCGATTCACCTCCTCTCAGCTTTATTATCATAATATTTGACTCATCCAAGATCAATGTTCATTAAGGGTTCATTGAAACAAAACCAATCACTTTACTTCAAAATGAAATAAAATATCACATGTGATAAAAAATTCTATCTCTTGGATAATTTCTCATAAATTAACCCTCTATAATCCTATTTTCATTATTCTTCACTGATTATCCTTATATAATTATATGTTGATAATTTATCATAAATTATACTTTATAATTATATTTAAATAATATATTAAAAATTATCATTTTATTATTTTATTTTGAAATTTTAATAGATATTATTATTTTAATCCTAATATTTTGATAATTTCCCATAAATTATCCATTTACAAAAATATATTGAAAATTTCTCATAAATTATCCCTTTATAATTATATTTTTATGATTATTCATAGATTATCATTTTATAATTATATTAAAATAATTTCACATAAATTATCCTTTTATAATTATATTTTATAATTTATCTTCAATTATCCTTTTAAGATTATCTTTCTATAATTTCTCATATAGTATCCTTTTATAATTATATTTTGATAATTTCACTTAAATTATTCTATCCTAATTATATATAGATAATTTCTTATAAATTATCATCTTTTTATGTTGATAATATAGAAATTATAATTTCATAATTTTAATAATTATCATATGATAATCTATCTATTATCATTTGATAATTTTAATAATTACGCTTTCAATATGTATCAATTATCATTTGATAATTTTAAATAATTATCCTTAGATTACTTTTTTAATTATATTTTCATAATAATTCTTTACAAATTATATTTCAAACTTATATTATGATAATCTGTTTCCACAAATTATTGTGTGATAATTTGATGTAATTATTCAATAATTATTTTCTTATAATTATTTATGATAAAACGTGTAATTTCTGTTAGATAATTAAATAAAATTATCTTAAGATATTTTTATAAATAATCTATCGATAATTATATGAAATTATCCTTTGGTAATTTAATTCAAAAGATCCATTTAAAATGAAAAAAATATTTACTTTTGGAATACCTTACTTCCTTAAAATGGATGTAGCTTCTGCATATCAATAAAAAACCAATGACATTGACTACGTGAAAAACCGATCAATATGAAAAAAATATATTGATTTTAATATATTTTGAGAAGAATAAAAAATAATTTATTTATTTATTAACACCAGATGGGGGGAGAACCACACACGGAATGAGGGAGAGATGGTTGCACCCCACTTGAGTGCGTTTAAAAATGATTGTCTTATCCCTACTGACTACACAAATGGGGGTTCTAGATTAGTATCCAATCAACATATCCCCTAAGAATGAATATATAGGGATTAGATATATCATAATCCAAAAAAAACGCACCAATAGAAACAATAATTTAATCCTATGATTTAGTTCACAACTTGAATGGATTTTAAATATGGAGTCTTTAATCTCATCTCTATAACCTACTTCTAATTTTTAAATGTAAAAAATGGTTGAAAAATAAGCTTCCAATTTCATCTACCTATAAACAATGGTGGAATTCATGAAGTGGGGGAGAAAAATGATCATTAAAAATTTATTGATTTGTTAAATAAATAAATTATTTAATTTAACTATCAAATTAATTAATTTAATTGGTGATCAGGCAAATAAAAATGTTACGTATAAAATTTATACTATGCATAGGGTAAACCCCCCATTATAAACCCAATGGTGGTCTCTAATTTCATATACGGTGCACCATTTGGTAAATATTAATAATTTATTAATTAAAAAAGCGAATAAATAATTAAATAAAAATAACCAATGTTTTTATCGAGAGACCATCATCCAATAATCTATCACTTACAAATGTTATACCCTTCCTAGGGTAAACAACACACTGCAGACATAATAGTGGTATCAAATTTTTTATACAACATACTGTTTGGGAGATATAAATTTATTTTTTAAAAATAATATATCAAAAATTATTTAATAACATTATCCCTTAAGTGAGGCATCCAAACATCTGACTCCTTCGAATGTTATACCCATCATAGAGTAAAACCCAGGTTCATGACCTAATGATTCCCTCAAATTTCTAATATAATGCACTATTTTGGATTTATACTATTATTTTGAATAAATTTTTTGGACATCATATAATATATTAATTTTTTAATTCCCTCTTCGTCAAGGCTTTACAAGCCTTATAATCACGCACTAACTCAGTGTACTACTAAAAAAATATTTGATTGAATATTCTAAATTATTAGCATATATTATAACCATCTTAAATCCTTTTAACACATTTATGTTATTTTTCACTGATAAATCATTTTTTTTACATATGAAATTTATAATTTACCAAAAAGAGGGAATTTATTCTCATAGTAAAAATATGAATATTACAATTCTCCCCCTCTATCAACATATCATCCTTATGAAGTAACTCTTGAGGTCTTTTTGGAACTACTCAAACCATTGATCTTGAATATCAGAATCATGCTTGCATGTCTCTTATTGGATCCACCCATGAAGCCACCAAAACTGAACAAGTGGTGTCATCTATCCTCATAATGAATTCTTGATTCAATCAATGATCCATATTGTATCCTCATCATATGATACATCATACATCATCTTAATATCCTCATAATCAATGACATGTGAAGGGTTGGGTATTTACCTTTGAAACTGTGACACATGGAACACATCCTACATTCCTCAATAGGGAAACTGAAGGTCTAGACGATATTCCACAACCTCTATTTTCTCAGTGTTATCAAATGGTCCAAAAAACTATGTCACTTTCTTTTCCTTCTTCCCCATACATTTGTGCCCCACCATGGAATCACTCTTAAGAAAACCTGGTCTCCCACTACAAACTACAAGGGTTTCCTCCTATTGTTAGAATATGATCTATGTATTCTCTTAGTGGTGAAAAATCTCCTCTATACCAGTTTTACTCAATAAGAGGTATCTTAAATTGTATTGGGACCAACAAATGTTTTGTCACCTACATCAAGGAAATGCAATGGTTAATGAAATAACCACTCATTAAGAGCTTCATAAGGAGCCATCTGAATTGATGCCTCGTAACTCTTATTGTATGAAAATTCAAACAAGGATAGTTTATCATCCAATGCTCCTACAAGGTCTAAATTTCATGATCAATTCATTTAATGGATTAATTTTATAGCCTACTTAGACTATCTGTTGCCCTGAGGATTGTAGATCGTGCTCAATGTCAGCTGAGTCCCTAGGTATTTCTATAAACCCTTTTATATGTGTGACATAAAACATGCATCTATATCATAAAAAAAATCTAAATGGAACTCCATGTAGGCACACAATCTCTCAAAAATAAGGCTTCTCTTACCCTTTTATTGAGTGAGTGTATTTGATCGATAAAAAGTGAGAAGACTTCATTAACTGATCAACAATCACCTATACTGCATTACGACACCTCAGGGTCCAAGGTAACCCTATTATGATTTCCTTCTGGATTTATTCATGCTTCCCCATAGGTATCAGAAGTGGATACACCAACCCGTCTAGACTCTAGGGCTCAGCCATTACCCTCAGACAAGCAAGGCATTGAGAGATAAAAATAGCAATGTCTCTCTTCATACATGGCCATCAAAACTATCACATGAATTCATGATACATCTTGGTCTCTCTAGGATTCACTAATCATAAAAAGGTATGGTAATCACTTATCATCTCATCTCTGATGGAATCATGTACTACTACTCTCCCATTTTCCATTCGATCATTGATTTATCACCAGCTAGTTGTTCCCTCATCACAACACACTCTGAGTTGGAATCCTAAGCAAACATCACTCAGACCACATGTGATGATGTTGTCACTAAAGTGACATGAGCCATAAATCCACAATCCTAAGAGGTATTAATACTCTAGTAGGACAATAATCTCACCATGTGTCACTACTCCTCTGAATGTAACTCACTTTGTTCAAGTTTAGCATATTTCTTATGGATAAGAGTATCTGCTGTAAGATTTCCCTTTCAAATGCATATTTCATCTCAAATTTGAACATTTGTTGATACTAAAAACAGTTCCTTTGTCTCATATTTATGTACCTATGTATTAATATATAGTGAAGTCTCTTGTGTTCCATGCAATAATAAATCTCTCACTCTATAGATATTGGCTCCAAAATTTCAGTGTAGAGACTATTGCTATCAGTTCCAAGTCTTGTTTTGGGTAGTTCTTATCATGAGGTCATAGATGATCAGTATGATAAGAAATTAAGTACTTTAATTACTTCAACACTGCTCCTAGACCAATAAATGATTCATCATAGTATAATACATAACCAATCCAAGACTGAGGGAGTGTCAGTACTGATGTTTTCTTCAAAATTATATTTAGCTAAGGGAAAACCACTTCACACTAGTCCAACTACATTAACATTACTCCCTTCTTTTTATGTTATTTCATGGGTTTTGGTAATTAGAATAAGACATAAATAAATCGTTACTAATATCCATCCAATCCTAGAATCTCCCAATATCAATCACCTTTCAGGGGATGTGTCTATTATATTACTACCACGGCCTTTTTCGGGTCTACTAATATACTAGTATCAGAAAAAACTTGTCTTAGAAACATCACATCATTAATCCATATGTCACATTTCAATAACTAGACATATTACATATGTGATCAAAGCATACATAGGTTTATCTCAAGGTTCCTAGAATGATCTCTAGTGTCGTAGAGTATATTAGGATATCATCAATGAACATTACGATTAATGATTCCAAATATGGATGAATGATCTAGTTCTAGAGGTCCATGAACACAGTTGGTGCATTCTTCATTCTGAAAAACATCACCAAATACTCATACAATCTGTATCTACTCTAAAACATCATTTTTGGAAAGTCATCATCCCTAACTCACAACTAGTGGTAGCCTGGATGATGATCAATCTTGGAGAAACAATAGACTCCTTGTAGGTAATAAAAAGAACATCGATCCCAATAAACTAATATAATTTCTTCACCAGCTCTTGGTTTAGTTTCTAATAATCATTGTATATTCAAAGACTATTATCCACCTTATTGAAAATAAAACATAGTTGAACCCCATGGTGAAGTGGTTTTATTTTTCACACCAAGTCTTACATTTGAACTTTGACCCCCTTCAACACATTTTGTTCCTTATAATATGGGGTATCGAAAATGGATGCTCATGTGGAATGAGCTCAATATAATCTAAACATGTTAGACATTCCAAAGTCTCTACTATTTCAAAGGTTCCCATAAATATTACATACCTTTTTTCTGCATCCTAGGAGCCTCTGATGCTCTAGAAGGTTGAGTAATGCTGGAGTTAAAAATTATAGAATATTTGGTCACATAGTTCTGAACTCATATGCCTATAATAGACACTAATAAAATGACTTCCAGTCGAGGTAGTCGAACTTCCTATACCATAGAGCAGATGTGTGAGGAAGGTCATCTTCATTCTCTTATATGTAGTGTTAATGGAGATGTCTCCTCCCTTGCATATATATTTTGGCTTACTTCTCAAGTAATTTGATAAAATATGACAATGAAACATCTTATTGAACATGAAAGATGCATTCCATAAAATAATAGACTGTTTATGAAAAAATATAATAATTCTATAGGATAAAATATTATTTCTATTATCTATCCTATAGGATCGAACAAGGTTTTTATAGGATTATACCCTTATCCCATAGTATATAACTTTTAGCATTAACCCTTGTCTTTTCCCTTCATGTTAGTCACAATCATCATATATATACTAACACAAGGACAAACTCAATACAACAAATTAATGTCAATAAATAAATATCACAAATCATGAAAACATATATATCATAGAAAAAAACTATACCGAACAGATAGACAAATCAATATGGAATGTGAACCTACATTCCTAGTACGGATGTATCAACATGATTGAAATCTCTTAAATCGCATATAACACCATGTGCATCACCAATGGAGAATCAAAAGAAAAAAAAGAACATAAAATGACCACTTTGTGGAAACACAAAGGTCCACTATACAGTAATGGTTAGGCACTGACATCGTTCCCCGACCTGAGTCCCAAAAATCCTTACACTAATCAATAGTTTCCCAAAATAAAACAAAAAGAATAAAAAAGTTTGTGAATCCCTCTCTGATTCCATTTTGTAACATCCCAACCCGAACCACCGAGTCTTGGATGAAATTCCACATGACCTCATGTGTGTTTCCTTATTTTCAAGAGGCTACTTACAAGCAACGAGGATCTGAGTCTGTCTGGGGGGGAGACTATACCCTAAATATCATGTAATATAATTAATAATAAAAAATAAACAATAAACTAAACAATCATAGTAAACATGCTAAAGAATAAATATTACATATATGTAATACAAATAAAGTATCTCCCATAAGCGGAAAAAATTCCCATAAGTAATAAATTAGTCAAAGTAAATAAATAAACAGTGAATCTTTTAGTGTCTATCGCACCATGAAACTAGATCCAATATCCTAGGTTTAGTTATCCACAAAAGGTCCTTTTAACTTCACCAGATCCTTCATGCAATCTACAAGTAGAACAAAATTCTTGAGTAGGGTGTGAGTACAAGAATCAGTAGGATACCACCAATGCATCCTTAACCTGATGTGCTCATGTATAAAAGTGTATATCATAATAAAATAAATTTCTAGCAATCATTGTAACAAACAATACAAAATAAAGCAGTCATGCACTAAATAAGATTCCACAAACCCAAAGATGTTCCTACATTGGTATCATGCATGAAATGTACCACATGTTGATAAGTATCCAAAACCATCTATAAGGTGGTTTGTGAGTCACTTAGAATCCACAATTCATCGAATAAAAACAACCCACCCAAAATCTACAGGGCATTGAGTATTTGTAACCTACCCGAGATTCCCATGGTATTAGGTAACACTCAAGATCCACAAGGCATAAACTATATGTCAGGTTACATCTTTAGCATGTTTCACTGTCGTCTACACTTCACATCATGCACTCACCCATCAATGAGTAGTCTAACAACATTTTCCAACTACCAATTGTACAAATAACAATCCACCAAAGGAAAACATGACAAGTCATGGAATGATAGAAACCATAGAAAACATCATGAGAATCATATCATCATCATATAAATCAACATGTGAATGAAACAACATCATACAACCAATCTATCCAATTGATATAATGAAAATAAAACATACGACACTATGGGATACAAACACACCCAAAATTGATCACATTTCAAATTGGATATCAAGTATGTAAACACATAATTTTAATATAGCATCCAATGTAAACAAGAGCCCAAAAAAACATCTCACCTAAAAGTCATCATCATCAGCGGCTAGGATAAAACACCATGTGTGGCCCGATACACCACCCCATGGAATTATTATCATAATTTTCAACTCATTTTAGATCAACATTCTTCATGGGATCCTAGATAAAAAACTAATTACTTTACTTCAAAAATAAATAAAATATCACATTTGATATCACATTCTCTCACCTAGATAATTTCTCATATATAATTCCTTTATAATAATATTTTTATAATTATAAATATATTTTTATTTTATAAATATATTTTGATAATATCATAGAAATTTGTTTTTATAATGATCGTTTGATAATTTAATTAAAATTATCCTTTTATAATTGTCCCTTGATAATTCAATAAATATTATCCTTTTATGATTATATTTTGATAATATCCCATAGATTATCATTTTAAAAATATATATTGATTATTTTACATAAATTATCCCTTTATAATTATATTTTGTTGATTCACCATTGATAAATAATTTTATAATTATATTTGAATAATTTATCATAAATTCCCCTTTTATAATTTTATTTTGGTAATTTAACTTAAATTATACTTTTATAATTATCTTTTGATAATATCTAATCAATTAACCTTTTATAATAATATTTTAATGACTTATAATAAATTATTTTTTTATAATTATCATTCAAAAATTTCTTGTAAAATATCATTTTTAAATATATTTTGATAACTTAAAATTTTCTGTTTGATAATATCAATAATTATCATTTGATAATATATCAATTATCGATTGAGAATATTAATAATTATCATTTAATTATCAATTAATTATCATTTGTTAAATTTAAAAAATTATCCTTACTAATTAAAATTTTCTAATTATATAATGTTAATTCGATTACACAAATTATCATGTGATAATTTAATGTAATTATCCAGTTATAATTTTCTAATAATGATTTTTATTAACACATGACATATCCCTTTGATAATTTAATTTTGTTATTGTATGAAAATTTTGTAAATCATATTTTTCTAAATCTATGAAATTATAATTTGATGATTTTTTTAAATGATTCATTTAAAATGCCGAAATTTATTTGAGTAATAAATTGTGTCCTTCCAAACAAAAAAAAAGGATGTAGTTTCTACTCGTCGATACGAAGCCAATGACACTGAAGGCACATAAAACTGATTAATATCACAAAAGATATTGAATTTATACAATTTGGATAATTATAAAATATTATTAATTAAACATGATCTGGTGAGCACCATGCACGACACAAGGGAAAAATGGTCACACCCCACCGGAGAACTTCTAGATATGATTGCATGATCCCTACTGACTGCGTGGAGGACGGTTCTGGATTAGTATCAACTCATGATTTCCCCTAATAATGAATATAATGTGTTTGAATATATCATACTCTAACCCTAATTTAATCCTCCAATTTAATTCACATCTTTACAAGATTTTGAATACAGAGACTTTAATTTACTTATCATATTGAATTTCTAAATTTTTAATGTCAAAAGCAAACGTTAAAAAATCAATTTAATCTGGATATCAAAAATGGAGGAATACATGAAATAGGGGACATGAATGAACAATAAAAACTTATTAATTTATTAAATAAGTAAATTATTTAATTTAACTACCAAATAAATCAATTTACTTGGTGACATGACTGATACCCCTATTGTGCATACAAATTATAACCTACCAAGAGAAAACCTACATTTTCGAAGCCAACAGTGGAAAAACATTTCTCATAGGGTTCACCATTTGGGAAATATTAATTAATTATTAATTAAAAATCAAAATAAATAATTATTTAAAAAAAATCGAGAGCGATCCTTCCAAACTTCTGATGCTTACAATTGTACAACCCTACGTAGGGTAAACACAACGTCCCAGACCTAACGATGGTCTCATATTTTTCAAACAACATACAATTAGAGTGATATTAAATTATTTTTTTTAAAAAATATATTAAATATTATTTTACAACTATATCTTATGAGTGAGGCATCCAAACATCTAACACCTTCAAATTCGACACCCATCTTTGAGTAAAACCCATGTTTCAGACTTGAAAGTTATCTAAAATTTCTCTTACAATGCACTATTTTGGAGTTATTCAATTATTTTGAATAAATTGTGATCACTTAATATAATATATAAAATATTTTAAATCTATACTCATTGAGACGTTATAAGACTCAGAATCTCACACTAACTCAGTGTCTTAATTTGAAAACATATGATAAAATATTCTAATGTGTTTACTTAGATTTTACCTTTATTAGAGGCCTTTAACAAATTTTTCATTATTCTTCTCTGATAAATTATTTTTTACATATGAAATTTATAATTTATCAAAAATATATATTTTAATATAATTATAATAAATATGATGTTACAAATAAATTATCCATAGTAAACTCCATAGTCATGGACTGCTGGGCAATTTCAATATTGAATAATACCCCACAATAAATAATTCCATTAAAACACGATGCATTTGATTTATGTTTTTGTTTATAAGGATTAAGGTTCTAAAAAACCTATTTATATATACAACTCTCTTTATCTGATTATCTTCCATTGAATCCAATGACATTGTTCTGTTGAGTAGATCTGTTAGAGATAGTATCTATATCTTGTATTATCATAATAATAATTTGTGTAATTTTTATTGAAAAATATACATCAATTAATCCTAAAACCATTTCAAATATCACATAATATCCATAATGTTACCATGAGAGTCAACTTGTGAATAAAGGAAATATCATTAAAACTTCCCACACCATCGAATGAATGGTATAAAAAACATAAAATACATCAGAGAAAGGATATTTACCCATATAGTGACTATTAAAAGAATAATGTACCTTATCCTTGTTTCCCATCAAGAAGATATTGAATAAAAATTCACTATTTTGAATTGTGTAGTGGATATACTTCAATGAAAATGAAATTACTTTATAGTGGACTGCAATATCCATAGATATATCCTTATGGTAATCAAACCATATAAGAAATATAAATTTTGAATGAATTTACAAAACCAATTAATATTATACAAAATGATCATCCTTAAGATTGAAATGAATGTTTTTTGTTAATAATTGGTGTTGAACTTGCGTGATATTGATAAAATGAAGTAGCAATAGTCATAATTATCATTCATAGAAATTATATCAAAGAGATATTTTTTCCTCATCTGCAGGAACAATATTATAAAGGTTTAGAAAATCCTTAGCTTATTTAAAAATTTTAAATATAATTTTATAATGAGTTAAAAATGTACATTGTTATTAAATATGTCTTTCCTAAACAATGAATTACCTCGACTAATGATATATCATTTACAATCATGATTAGTGTGAATTGGTACAATGAGAGTGTCTAATAAATGAGATGAGTATGATGTAACCTGTTAAATATTATATAGATAAAAACTATATTTTATCATGTAAATCCACAGAATAAATATATTTACTAGGAATACTTTTTCATTCATTTTTTTCATGCATGGAATGCATGGATTTTTCAGTAAACCATAAAATAATTCCCCCTTCACCAATAGACTTTGAAAGGCGATGATAACTAACCTAGTAGTATATTTTATATTAGGGATATTCTTATAAAAATGTTGATGTATATTTCTATAAAATGAAATAATCCTTTTGGAACTCTTATTTTTGAGATGACACTTATGGGCATTGAGATCCCAATAGAATCTATGTATGGTAGATTAAACACTATATATCACAACAATTATTCCCCTAAACCATCATTATGGTTAATAATGTTCTTGTGGATCATTAAAGCAATGTCTTATAGGATTTCAAATAGGCTTTCAATTTTATATCAATATCATGAACCAAAAGAATATAGAGTTAACACCGAAATGATATTTTCAGGGTTGATTACCCTGGTTTCTATTATTCTATAGAATTTATCTACTTACTTCCATACATAAAGTTTTTGAATTCATAGGAAACAAAAAACATTTTATGAAGCTTGAATTTTAGAATGTTATTCATTTTTTTGACTTATCCCAACGGTTTTCACTAATATTTTTAGGTCATAATTACCATATTTAATTAAATTATACTATGATTCCCATTAAATGACACATCCTTTATATATATGATTAATACAACATTTTTAAGACAATTAACATAATGATAATACAATATATAATCCAAAGTATGACACTTACTAATATTATTAATTTGTTTCAAGAATATAATATTTTTAATTGACAAATAAACCATATAATTATAATTTCAACATTAAAATAATAAATATACATTCACTAAATAGTTTAATATTAATACTATTTTATAATTTTTTATAATATATCGTTAACAATATTTAAGTTTTAGATGTTATTGAATATTAACATATTTATTTTTGAATAAATTAAATATTATAATATGGAAAATTAAGAATAGATAATGAATTCATTAATATTTTTAATTATTTAACATTAAATAAGATAAAATTTAATAAATCATTACGAAAATATTAAACTCATAATTAAATATTAAACTTTTCAACTCGTTAATTTCTATAATAATTTATAATGGAAATTATTAACAATCTAGGATTAATAATTTAACAAAATAATATTCCAAATAATACATTAATGTATTGAATACTAGATTTAAAATAAATCAATTTAATAATATATAATTACACATAAAAAAAGAATAAGATAAATTTTTTAAGATGAAAAACATGAATCATTGAACGAGAACTTTCAAAAAAATGAAACTAGGAGAAGTGAGTAGTGATTTGAAAAAAAATGGAGGTGATTACACTTGAATAAAGTAGGCAGAAGAGATCGATAAATTAATTGGATCTATCCATATTGGATTTGGGAGAATATAGTCAACATAGTTGGGGATTTTCAACCAAATCCAATGCTAAGAGTCCCAATTCATTTAATGTTCTTTAATGATAGTGAAAATCACTAAATTAGTCAGTTCTCTTGTGGTGGGGTTGTGAAAAAAATCGATATGGAACTCTACAATAACATATTAATAAAAACCCTATTCTCATATAATGTAAAAACTGTCTAGCTTAAAAATAGTCTATACTATAGAGAGAAAATCTATTATCCACTCTTATAAGGGATTATAAAATTATTTTACTAGGATCATACATTTTAGTATTCATTTATATTTTATTTATCATTTATGGGATTTTTTTTCTCATTATACCTATTTATTTATGTTATAGGGCATTACTTGATGGACTCTCCCAACAATGCTGGTTCCGCCTTTATTTTCCATAACTTCCTCCCACCCATTTATTTTTCAATTTTCTCAAGTAAATTACAATCTATTTTAGAAGGGTATTCATTATATCTAGGTTTTTCAAATGAGAGTCCAAAATGAATGGTATTTTTCATGACATTTATGGTGTAAATCATGTAATTTTTATGTTTATCAACTATGGGACTAAATTTATAGATATATATATTTTTAATACTAATAAATATTTATAATGTGATAACTCTTAAATATATATTTTCAGAGTTTATATATTTAAGGGATTGTTGGTTCTTATTAATGAATCAACGATCTATATAATCATAGAAGAAATGGGCAGTACATCTGATCATTATATTCCCATACTACTGTGGTTGGGTGAAGATGATGGTTTGGATATAGTGTGGTTATAAATTGGATTCATTTTTATGTATATATGATTTCCTCATTAATTGGATATGTATTTTCTTTATTTTATAGTTTTCATTGATAAAAACTCATGAAGGATTAATTTAATTAATTTTTTGGAATGTATTTATTTCTTGAGTTCATGGGGTTCTAGAGGTGTTCTATATTTTCATTGAGAAAGTGTGGTTTATGTAAATCCTTGACCCCAGAAGCCTTGACTCGGGGAATTATTATAATACATTGGCATGATTACATGGAACCAAGTCCCCAAAGACCAATCAGTTTATCATTATTGGAAAATATATTACATAAATGAATGTTAGATTAAACATTAGAAAATAAAACAAAAAATAAATTATCCTTTGAGAATGCCATTAATCCCCTAACTTAACCCTACTTAACAATCATAAACAAAATCATGGAATCCTGTGAAAATAAAACATAATATAGGGGTGAGCTCAGATTCACAATAAAGATAACAATATAGTGGAAACTTTTATAAATAAGCATAAACATTTAAGGCAATTTATAAAACTAAAACAATAGACTTTTAAACATAAACATCAGAATAATATGGAAAAGTTAAATCAGATAATGTCATTTAATTGTTCACATGGATATTATACTAGTCGAATAATCACATGTAATATCAATAGCTAATTTCATAATGACAGAATGCATAATGCCACACTCCACAGCAACTTATTCAAGGCCTTTTTCCAAGACTACAAATAAGATTTTCTCAATTCCTTGTACCAAGACAATAGTTTGTCTCATGAGACCTACCGATGCATCAAGGAGCTATATCGGGCTCCACCCACCACATACTAAGTCCAATGCATTCCTTATATGAAAATTTTTAAACATAACATAAACATTCATATTAAAACTAGAATAAGAAAGGTCAATAAATTATCCATAAACCATTACTGGTATAAAAATAACACAACCCCAAAAAAACATATTACAAAACCTTCAATACAATATGGAAGATCTATATCATAATAAATCAACCTCAATCAAAAATAATATCCTGTAAAGGATGTTGACATAGTTGAACATGATCAGTAAAAATCAATGAGAGAAATATCCCTTTTTCAAGAAATCATTTAAAAGTAACATAATTTATAAAGGAAGTTATTAAAAATATAGTTTCGAATCTAAGTGTACCATACCAATTTGAACATCTAAAAGGAATTAACATTTTAATACATTATTATCCATATAAATGAATCCTTAAAACCTGTTGGAAAAAATATACATTAATGAGAAAGGTTTAGAAGAATAAATCAATTAAACATTTAAAATTATGTTTTAGTAAAATATTCCCTTAAAATAATCCTTTTTAAAAATCTTTTATGTAACATATTCATGCATAATAAATATTTCCCAATATATACTAATGTAAAAACAACCTTGGATAATAAAGAGATTGTGAAATTAACCCTTACTTTGCACTTTCCTTTGGTCGAGGGTACGTTTAACCTAATTTACAATGACCATAGAATGTTATTAAATTATAATAGAACAATATTCATATTTATTATATCATACATGATTCATTTATGACTTTATACTACCCATTTAATAATTATTTCGATGTTAAATTAACATTTTGGTTAATAATCGCTTTCTTTATCGTATGTGTTTTAACTTGTTATTCTTGATCATATCATTTAGATCAAGACCTAAATACTCCTAGAATATAACACCTGATTTATATATCATATATATTTATAATATAAATATTTATAATAGATAGATATATGAAATGTAAAACATCATTTATGGAGATGATAGGTCATACGTACGCATAAACGTTGTTTCTATTTTCATATCGTATTGAATGGAAGTAATTGACTAATATATATTTAAGTACATACATATATATATATATAAAGGATCATAAATATGTAATATATTAAATACTTATTAATAATGTATATTTTTATAATCATCTTTGAATGGTGAATGTGGAAATGAATCTCATCGCGTCGTAGAGATGGTAATTCGTAAATACGCACGAGCAATAATATCTTTATATTGATGATTAAATAATATGTATTTGGATGTTATATCATATATAAAGAACCATTAACATGTTATATTTATTATTTACATCAGTTATATGAATTATTATACCCATCTAAATAATTAAGTGTTTGAATAACAAACTACACCACGACGTGGAGACGGTAAGCCGTACCTACGCACGTATGGTGACTTTTTCATTTATAGGATAGATTTAATAATGAATATGTTTGTAACATATTTATAATAACATCAAATTATGTAGTAGGTACATAAGTTATTATTTTTGTATGGAAACAATTATGAAAGTGGAAGTGGAAGAAGAAAAGAACTTGAAAGATGGTGGTGAAATTAGTATCTCTTATTTGGGTGTTTCCTTTTGAGTTGATCAAAATGGCTCCTTAGGTTGGCCATATGATCAAATAAATGACTCTAGGTTGATGCGAGGGAAGTTGGGAGTATATTTGGCAGCAGTTGGATGACAAAAATGGCTTTGGAGTTGTGATTTCTAGAGAAGGGGAAGTACCCTTTTATAATTGAGGTGAGGGTCACTTTAGGAAAATGTTGAAATATTATTTTATAATAAAAACATTTTCAGTTTCTAAAGGCTCCAAAATGATTTATTTCTAGAATAATGTGGGTATGGGTTGAAAACAACTCAACCAATAGGTTATAAATAGGTTTATGTCACCATATTAAACTTATCTTTTAGATTTAACTCTTAGTTAAATAGTTTAACTTTTACTGTGTATTCTTTTATTCTTACACTATATGATTAATAAACATACTATAAACTTCCAATATAACCACAAGTGGTTAATTAATTACATATATTATATTATTTATTCTTTTTTTCTGAGCCTAATATTATTTGGAATATTATATCAACCAATAATATAGTATTTGTTTTAAAAATTAATTTATGTCAATTTTGACACTATTTGGTATTTTGACTTTGTGAAAGTCATAACTACCTTATCACTTAGAAAAATATTTATATAATAAACCCTAACATGTTATATTAACCTTGAAAATTAGTGGAATTTATAAAAAGTCTCAATTTACATTTTTTTAGATATTTATAATATCAACTATTTTAATATTTCATTAATAAGATAATTACTGTATTATCATTATATCACAAATAAATTAAATTATTTAACGTATAAAGATGATAAATAAATTAAAATTATTTAGTTAATATTTTTAACTTTATAATGAATATTTATTGTTCAATTTATATTGTGTGTGGCCCTATATAAAAAAAGGTTTCTTTAATAAACTTTGAATTTAACAATTTTTACTCTTGTTTAAATAAAATAATCATAAATGTCCTAATCTAATCCATGTGGATCAAAGAGGATCATATTTTATTCCTAAGGTTTTTTATAGTCTAATTAAACTTATCCAATATAATTAGAAAATGTGTTAAAGTAATTATAATATCATTTTTACCCTTAATTACCCTATTTACTTTTAACCGTGGTAAAAAAAGTCAAAAGTTACAATTCAAAAAAAAAACTATTTTCATATTATTGAGGCAACATTTTACTTACTGATTTCAACCATGTTTCCTGGATTTTTGAAATTCAACTCACAGAAGAAGTAAAATATTGTTTTATGCAAATTTTCAGATGCTCCTAAAAGGTGGGTAAAAACGTTAAAAAGTTTAATAAAATTTTATACATCCAATTTTATTATAAAATGACCACAATGAATTACATAGAACTTATATAGTAATTATATATCTATTTTGACATAAAATAAATTTCAATAAAATAAATAATTATTTAAATAAAACGTCATTTTTAAAAAATAACGGAGTGTTTTTCACAATTCATCAAAAATTGAAAGTTTTCAGAAAAATATCAAAAATTTACACTAAGATAATTTTGATATTAAAAATTAAAAAATGAAGCCCATTTTACTAAATTAAAAACATAGAATTTTCATTTATTAATTTAAAATTAATCCCTGTTGTTAAAACCAAAAAGTGGGTTTTTAAAAAAGTAAAAATTATAAAATGATTGAAATGTGTTAATGTCAAATTTAAATGTGAAATTACTTATAATTACCTAAATTGTATTAAATGATAAAAATTTATTCTAATTATACTTTATAACCATTAAAATGCTTAATTTATCATTATAAATTGTTTAGATTAAAAAAGTTTAATTTTTTTTAAACGTAGTATTTTTCACTATTCATAAAAATATGAATGTTATCAGAAAAGTAGCAAAAATTTGTCCAAACTAAATTTTGATGTCCCTCTTATAAATAAAAAGTTTATTTTTTCAAATTTAATATAAAAGTGCCAGATATTGCATTTAAAAAACTCCCCCATTAGTTGGTGGTAAAATTTCATTTTTGAAAAATACTTCTTTTATCTGAAAAATTGAATTTGTTCTTATATTATGTCAAAGAAACACAAAATATGGTAGTTAAAATTATATTGAGTATATAAGATTCAAGATGCAATTAATACTATTCATAACCGCCTTTTAAATGGCTAGTTTGGTAATTTGTGGTTTGTTCGAACTCGGTGTTGCGTGTTTCGCAAGTTATTGAATTACTTTAATGAGATAAACAAATATAAAATCTTGGGGTGTTACATTCTGCCATCCTTCAATAAATTGATTCCATGCAATTTTAAATTTTTCTTCGAAAATAAATAGTTAAAAATAGAAAAATACCTTTGCGGAAAACCCACATCGGACATTGGGTTAATAAAATTTAGTCGTAATTAGAGGGAAATGAAGATGAAGATTCACAACAAAATTTTGATATTGATTAGAATAACATTGGTGGAAATTAGAGACGCATAATTGGAGGAAAAACGTAAATATTTTTATTGAGTAATTGAGATCATCAAACACAAACAAGTGTAAAATTGAGGGCCTCAAATCCATCAATCTAAGATGATGTCAAATATCATCAGTTCAACAAAAAATATGGTATTAGTGTAACAAATTTTTGGTTTTAATATCCCTTCACTAATGATTAAGAATTAATTTATTCATAAAATAGGAATAAAAAATATATTTATATACTTGAAAATTTGAGTTTAATCCTTAAACTAATTCAAACCACAAACTCATCTTTCACTCCAAAAGATAACAGAATTCAAAAATATTCTATTTATCCCAATCACATAGGGTTCCAAAAATAATTAATTTATAATTCATTTGAAAAATATTTAAAAAAAATAAATTATACCAACCAGGGCATCAAGTAGGCTAGTAGTAGGTGATGCACCCTTGTCGCCCTTCGGTTACGAGTTCATGCCTCACAGCCTTGCTGGATGTGACAGGTAGTCGCCTGACCTCTGGGTTGTCCTTTTTATAACAATCCAAAAATAATCATAAGAAATTATTTATCCTCAACAATAGTATCCAATTTCAAACATAATTGAATCCACCATTTAGACTTATCTAAAATACTTCAGTCTAAACTCACAGTCCAAAATATATAAAGAAGGTAAACACAATGAAGATACTTTTTTTCGTGTAATAACATGTGAATACCTTCATCATGTGTTCCATTAAAACACTATAGCACCCTTAATTACCATAAAAACATATTGATTGCATCCACGCTCCATTATTCCTTATAGAATACTGGATATAATCCTTCGATAAAAAAATGTAGTAAACTCCATCAATGATAGAATATACAAGTTATTAATCAGTTTCAAAGTAGTCAAGAATATCCAATATAATTTATCCAAATCAATCATATATTATTTTAAAATCACTAATTTAGTATTATAATCATATTATGGTTTATCATTCTCTAAAAAATGTATTTTTAAGAAAAAATAACCTTCTATTGATTAACATTTCATGGTTCCACACAATATCAAGTCCTTAATGAAATAGTACTGTAGTACAATTCTTTTTATACTCTATAATTATTATAACATGTACATCATTGATAAAATACTAAAATGACACTATACTTTAATAACAAAATAAGAAATATAATCATTCCTCTTCATCATTGATGGTATCATAACATGATTATTATCCAATATCAGCATTAGGGGTATACTCTGATGATTTGGACATTGTTTCGTGTAGTGTACCAACTCCTTACAGATGAAGCATTGTACATTTGAAAACTTTTTCTTACCCTTATAATCACATACTTGTTGTCCTTTTTCTACACACTTATAACAAATTCCCACTCCCTTCAATTATTTAACAAGGAGATTCTTTCTACAGTTATCACATATGGGAAAAATCCTTCTTTCCCCTCTTCCCTTTATCTATCTTTCTCTCTTCCATCATTTTCTTCTCTTTCTTCCCTTCAAAGCCATAGGACTCATAGAATTATTTACTTATCTTATTAACACATTATACTATTTCTTCATATGATGAGAATACATGGGAGAATATTTCCATTTTAAATTTTCGATTAATAACATGTAAGATATGATCCTTCTTAATCTATCGATCATGCATATTGTTGGAATTCTCATTCCTTTTACTAGGTTCCATTTCTAAACAATGGTATACACTATGTTAGATTATGAATCACAATGCATACTTCCAAACACGTAAAATAATTAACATAAATTGAAATGATTATGCATAAAATCTATAATCATAAAATGTTTTCTTTGAGGAAGTATTTAATCATAAATCCTTCATAATGGCTTGCAATGAAAATCTGAATTATCTTAGGCATATCCCCCAAGAGTGTCATAACCGAGATTGCTGCAAGGCCCTTTTTCATTTACCAGGATACCCCGGGTCAAGCCCGAAACTCCATGTTGGAATTTTCACTCCTAGGAAAATATGTGCCAGAGCTGCCTCAATCTGCTCGTATGCAGATAGGGATGTATTTCTGGGAAAATACACAAAATCTCAACATCACAAAAATTCTATAAATTTCTTCTATACTAATCCTCAAAGTCTATCTTAGGGTAATGTTCTCTAATCATAATTTTTCTAAATCTTGTTTCCAATGTTATTTCTAAACTTCCATTGATACCTACTATAACGCCCCAACCCCCGGTTCCTAGAGTCGGTGTATTATTTTAATACATTAGCATGATTATAAGGAATCAAGTCCTGAATGAATGATCAGTTTAGCAGTATTGGAAAATAGATTACATACATGAATGTTACATTATAAATTATAAAATATAACACAACATGAATGGTCCTTTTATAATTCCATTAATCCCCTTGCTTAACTTATTTTATAAATCATAAAACACTTCTTGGAATAATGGGAAAATAAAATATAAGAAATGGGTGAGCTTATATGCTCATTAAGGATAACAATATAGAGCAAACATTTATAAATAAGAGAAAACACTTAAGGCAATGTATAAAACTAAAACAAAATCCTTTTAAACATAAAATTCAGCAGAATATGGAAAAGATAAATCAAATAATTCCATTTACATATTCACATGGATATTCTACAACTCTAATAGTCACATGTAATATCAATATCCAATTTCATAATGATGGAATGCATAATGCTAGACATTATAACCACATAGTCAAGGCCATGTTCCAAGACTATAGATAAGATTTTGTGAAGGCCTTGTACCAAGACACCAGTTTGTCTCACGAGACATACTGATTCATTTAGGGGCAATAGCTAGCTCCGCCCATCACTTACTAAGTCCAATGCATTCTTCATATGAAATGGTTTATACATAACATAAACATTAGTATTAAAACTAGCATATGAAATGTCAATATATTATCTATAAACCATGAATGGTATAAAAATAACACATCCACAGTCAAACATATAACAAAAAATTCTATACAATATAGAGGATTTGTATAATAATAAATCAACCTCGATCAAAAATAATATTCCACAAAGGATGTTGACATAGTTGAAAATGATCAGTAAAAATCTTTGAGGGAAATATCCCTTTTTCATGAAATCATTTAAAAGTCACATTAAAAAAATAATTCATTTAAGAGATATTTTTTAATCAAATTTTCCCATAACACTTCGAAACTTTTGAATGTAATTTATATTTTAAAACATTCTTCTCCATATAAATAAATCCTTAAAATCATTTTGAATACAGAGACATTAATGAGAAATGTTTAGAAGAATAAATATTTAAAACATTTAGAATGTTGTTTTATTAAAAAAGTACATTTAAATAATTCATTTGAAACTAATTTATAAAACATAGACATGGATAATAAATATCTCACAGAAGATACTTACGTAAAAAACAGCCTTGGATAATAAAGAGATTGTGAAATTAACCCTTACCTTGCACATGCCTTTGGTCGAGGGTATGTTTAACCACCTGTATAATTACCATAGTATGTTATTAAGTTATACCAGAACCATATTCATATTTATTATATAATACATGATTCATTTATGACTTTATTCATCCCATTTAATAATTATTTCAATGTTAAATTATCATTTTGGGTAGTAATCGCTTTCTTTATCGTTTGTGTTTTAACTTTTTATTCCATATTTTATCATTTAGATCATGATTTACATACTTTCAGAATATAATATATGATTTATATATCACATATTTTCAGAATATCAACACTTATAGTTGATAGATATATGAAATGGAAAACACAGTTTCGGGAGACAGTAGGTCGTACGTATGCATAAACATTTTTTCTGTTTCCATATCATTTTGAATTGAATTAAGTGAATAGGATATATGTAAGAACATATATACATATATATCTATTAAGTAGAATTATTATGTCATATATTACATACTTATTAATAATATATATTTTTATAATCATTGTTGAATAGTGAATGTGGAAATGAATCTCAATGCGTCGTGGAGACGGTGAACCGTACATACATACGAGCGACAATATCATTATATTGAGGGTGAAATCATATGTAATTGGATGTTATATCATATTTAAATAATAATTAAAATGTTATATTTATTATTTACATCAGTTATACTCATTATTATACCCATACAAATAATGAAGTGTTTGAATAACAAACTACACCACAACGAGGAGACGGTAAGCCGTACGTACGCACATATGGTGACTTTTTCATTTATAGGATGGTTAAAATAAAGAATTTGGTTGTACCGTATTTATAATAACATCACATTATTTAGGAGGTACAAGAGTTATTATTATTTTATTGAAACAAAAAGAAAGAGGATGTGGAAGAAGAAAAGAACTTGAAACAGGGTGGTGAAATTATTACCTCTTCTTCATGTGTTTCCTTTTGAGTTGACCAAAAGGGCTCCATTGGTTGGATTTATGATCAAATTAAGGACTCTATGTTTATTTTGCGTAATTTGGGAGGATATTTGGGCATGGTTTGGCTATTCCAAATGGCTTTGGTTGTGTGATTTAGAGAGAATGGGAAGTACTTTTTTTATAAGAGAGTTGAGGGTCACTCAAGGAAAAGCTTGAAATATTATTTTATGAAAAAGTCCTTTTAGGTTTTTAATGGCTCCAAAATAATTTATTTCAAGTATAAGGTCGGTATGGGTTGAAAAAAACTCAACCTATAGGTTTTAGACAGGTCTAGATCACCATATTAACCTTATTATTTAGATTTAACTCTTAGTTAAATAGTTTTACTTTTACCTTGTCTTCTTGTATTCTTACACTATATGGTAAACAAACATACTCTAAACTTCAAATATAACCTCAATTTACTCATTAATGACATATATATAATTATTTAAGCCATTGGGATCAACCTTATAATTTTAGGAATATTATATCAACCAATAATATATGATTTGTTTTAAAAATTATTATTTATAAATTTTGACACAATTTGGTGTTTTGTTTTTGTAAAAGTCATAACAACCTTATCACTTGGAAAATATTTTATTTAATCAACAATAACATGTCATGTTAACATATAAAATTATTTTAATTCATCATATGTCTCAATTTAAATTTCATTTAATATTTATAATATCAATTATTTTAATATTTCATTAATAAGTTAATTATTACATCATCATTGTGTCATAAATAAATTAAATTATTTAATGTATAAAAATTATAAATAAAATAAAATTATGCAGGAAATATTCTTATATTTATAATGAATATTTATAGTCTAATTTATATTTTGAGTATCCCTATATAAAAAAATGGTTTATTTACTAAACTTGGAATTTACCACTTTTATCTATTCTTTAAATAAAATAATATTGAATGTCCTAATCTAATCTAAGTGTACCGAAGAGGATCATATTTTATTCCTAAGGATATTTAGTTGAATTACACTTATCTAATAGAATTATTACGTGTGTTAGGTTAATTATAATATCATTGTAACCCTTAATTACCCTATTTACTTTTAACCACTATAAAAAAGTCACAAGTTACTATTCACCAAAAAATATTTTCATCTTATTAAACCAAATTTTACTTACTGATGTCAACCGTTTCTCTCAGTGTTTTGAAATTCAACTAACAGAAGTGGCAAAATTATGTTTTATGAAAACTTTTAAATGCTCCTTCAACGTGGGTAAAAAACGTTAAAAAGTTCAATAAAATTTTATACATCCAATATTATTATAAAATGACTCCAATGAATTACATTGAACTTATATAGGTATTATATATCTATTGTGGCATGAAATATATTTAAATAAAATTATTAATTATTTAAATAAAAAGTCTATTTTAAATAATAACGCACTGTTATTCACTAATCATCAAAAATTGAATGTTTTCAGAAAAATACCAAAAAAATTACGCTAATCTAATTTTTATATTACGAATTCAAAAATAAATTCCATTTTACTAAATTAAAAACATAGAAGTTTCATTAATTAATTTAAAATTATTTCCTGTTGTCCAAACCAAAAAGCGGGTTTTTAAAAATGTAAAAACTATCAATAGATTGACAAGTGATTGTATTGAATTTAAATGTGAAATTACTTATAATGACCTAAATTGCATTAAATGATAAACATATAATATTATTATACATAAAAACCATTAAAATTCCTTATTAAACAATATAAATTATTTTGATTAAAAATTTTGTTCTAAATTAAAACATAATAATTTTCATTATTCATAAAAATATGAAAGATATCAGAAAAGTACCAAAACATTGACCAAACTAAATTTTTATGTCCTGCTTCTAAATAAGAATTTTATTTTTTCAAAGTTAATATAAAATTGTTAGATATTTCATTTAAAAAAAACACCATTAGTAGGCGGTAAAGTTGAATTTTTGAAAAATACTTTATCTGAAAAATTGAATTTTTTAATATATTATGTCTTATAGACACATAATATGGGTGTTAAAATTATATTGAGTATAAATGATTCAAAATATAGTTAATATTATTCATAACTTCTCTTTGAATAGCTAGTTTGGTAATTTGTGATGCGTTCGAACTCGGTGTTGGGTGTAGCACAAGATATTGAATTACTTTAATGAGATAACATACTATAAAATCTTGGGGTGTTACAGTTTAGGTTTTCTAAATATATAAATATAATTATTCTTGTATTAATGAATTACTTGAGGCATATAGATTTAATTTTTACGGAATTTGTCTCATTTTATTAGTATATATCTTCAAATGTGGATATGTTTTTATAGTGAAATTGAATGATAGTAATATCAAATTATTTTAATTGGTTAGGTTTTCCAACATCATGTTAAAATAGATCCATATATAGAATATTTTTTTGGAGAAGAGTATCACAATTTTATTTTTTAGTTTGGAGGATCACTATTCCTAATTTTGTTTCATTATGTTTCATATGTAAGTTAACTATTGTAGGTAAATAATTTTGGTGATTGATTGAGGTATGATCTGGAATTTGGTGGAGATAATAAATAATAGTTTACACATTGATGTTATCACTAGTCCAATGATTATGTCTGGGAAATTTATTATTTTATTAATTCATTTTTAATAGTTGGAAGATCATGGACAACATAAATTGTGTGTTTAAATTTCATTGTATAATGTTAGGGACCTTAAATTAATTTCTTAGTATGTGTGTGAATAATTAATTCTAATAATTCATTATTCAAATTTTAATATTTTATAATATGTTTTATTATCTATATTATTTTTGGGTGGTTCTTATAGACCGACCCCTATGTTTTTATTTAAAGTTTTGTATTGGTCAGTACTGTAGGTTAGATTGCAGTTTGTTCTATATTTTTATTCATTTATTTATTAGGATTTTTATGTTAAAATTTTATAAATATCTTTAATACATGTTATTGGGTATTCATATATTATAATTCAGTCCTTCCATGATAAATATTATGTATCTTATTAATATGTATTCTTATAGCATTACATTATTTAGTTTGTCTGTGATCTTGTAATTTTTTTATTCATATACAAAATAATAATTAAAATTATTTTAAATATAATTATAGAAATTTTAATATATCCCTTTATATTTTTTATGATTAATTGTGAGTAAAAATAGTATTTATAAATATTATCAATTCATTGTAAATTATACTTTCAATCAATCCAAAATGTCTTGAACACAAGAAAACATCCCCACCATTGAATGGATAGTACTTCACTAACTTGTGTCACTCTATAGTAATAATAAAATATCACGCTATGTCCTCAAGTATGCCTCTCTATATAGCAAATGATTCCTACTAGTAGTGAAGCTCTATAGTGATACACCAGAGAGATTATCCCCTCATATCAAATTAGAAAAAATATTCTCAAATAACATATCACTATTAGTAAAAATTCTTAATAGTATCCAATAAATATCACAACCCATAAAAACTAATAAATAAATACTATAAATTGTTATATAATTAATTTAAGTACCTAAATATCACATTATTGAGGTCAACATCAACTAGATATCCCTTGGGAAAATCCTACACAACACTACCCAAAATAAGAAAAAAAAAAGTTAACCTCCATGTCTCGATTGACTGAGTACCATCTTATAAATCTATCCAAGATATCAAGAAAAAAAACCCAACATCATTTCTTTCCCTTAACTATTCATGTAATGATTTTGTTTGTTCAGGTAAAATTGTACCACGGTTTCCTGGGTAGAGTGTGATTACAACACAACTAGACCTCACCAATGTTTTATGTGAGAGAATAGAATTCAAAATATATCCCTTTTAGTTTTTATATGCATTTTAGGTATTGAGAGGATGTTTATAGAAGTTTTTAATGATTTTTTTATATTAATTTTTAATTCAAATTTGATGAGTTTCAACAAAAATAACATTATGTAAGACCCCACATTTCATCATCCAAGTTTGATATTTTGTTATGTAAATACTTTATTTTTCTAACTGTTTCAATATTGTGACTAATTTTATAATATATATATATATATGTGTTTTTTTTAATCTCATGTATGGGTAGATACAATTTTTCATTATAGGGAAGACTAATATGTGGTTATGATCCTTCTCGCATTATGGTAGATCATGCACCAAGGTGTAAGTTATCTTGCGTAATGGTATTATAAATACCATGTAAAGGTAGATATAATGTGAGATACATTTTTAAATGTATATGTTTTTTATAGGTCCTTCATGTATTGGTCATGTTCACTATGTAAATGTATTTTGGACCTACATAAACACATCTCACCCCCTTGCATGTAGGTAAATAATTTTTTTATAGAAATTACATTTTCATCCTAGAATCTTCTGTATCTATATTTTTGGGGGTATATGAGGTTTCAATTGTAAAATAAAGGAAAAATAAAATTTGAAAATCAATGGGTAATAATACATGATTTAAATAATTAATATTCATTATTAATTAGAATTGTAATGAAATAAAGTTTTATCTGATGAAATATTATATTATTTCTTGGGAATGATGCAGAGTTTATAGTTGAGATAAAATGTGTGATTAAATATAAAAATAATAATTTGATTCACCACACTACTTGTTTGTAATGAAATAGGGAGAATGTTTGAGATTTATAGAATTAAGTGGTGTTTTGGGAGACTTGCTATGTGTTTGTGTTTTTAATGTATAAAAACACATCTTTCTCTATCACCTTTATTTTCATCATACTTTCCCCATATAATTTTTCATCACTAATGATTCAACCTTGTATTATATGAGTTTCTTTTCAGATTCATCACATAACATAATGATATCACCCATTATTTACCTCTTGTGAATACATGATATCTGAACCCATATCTCTCCTAATTCTATTTTTCACAGTGAGTAGAGACAACCATTTCTACATATGGGATATGTTTTGTATCTACAATTATTGTGTAATATTTAGGAGAAATTATTTATTTTTATGTTTTTTGATATATGATATTAATATAATAAGATAAAATATCGAATAATAACATGAACATGGGAGGGGAAATGGGATTCACAACCTACTATATTGAAAAATTGAAGAAGGTATTTAACATTTAGTGTTGTATATATGGATATATTATTCATAAAATATGACGTGTCTAATTATCACATTATAAATTTTTTATGTTATTTAAATATGAAATGATTATATTTATTTTTGGAAAAATAAAGATACTTTGCACCCATGAACTATATAATGTTGTAAGCACCAGATGCCAAAAATATTTTAATATTGAGTGTTTTTGATAGAACTATAAAATAAGTTTCTGATTATAGAAATACTATAATTATAAATTAATTAAGTCCTTCAATAATATTTTGAATATGGAATTAAAAATATAAAGGCTAAATTCATATGAATATGATATTTTATTTTATATGCCTAATTATTGAATATTAATTTTTCATTATTTTGATGGTTTCTATATTATTTTTTCTTATAACCATTAAATATTTTAAAAAAACTAAACCCTTTTAGTAGTTTTGGTACTGATATTAAGATGAAATATTGTTTTTAATTTTGATTATATTCATGTTTTAGTGGTTAATGGAATTAGTGGATTGTGGGGAGGGTGTAAGGTTGGAACCTTGTTGGCTATAACAGTTTGGGAGTTGTTCTGGCATCTTTCTCTTATTCTTGATTGAGATGCTTACATTCTACCTTCTATGAAATTAATTGATTAAATTGGGTATATATCTCTATAGATATTTATTTTTAAGTATCATAATACCTAGGATATGAAATTAAAATGTATAATATGTGATCCCATGGGAATTGGAGTTGATTATGGAAATTATACGATTAAATAGAAACTATGAGCTAGTTCAAAAAAAGATTAGAGAGAATATTTCTAAAATAAGAAAATGATATGTTAATTAAAAAATCATTTGGTCTAGAAGAGTTAGTAAGTTCTGAAATAATAATTTATGAGTCATTTAGGAATGAATTTTTAATTTGTATATTATTTAATGAATATTATGGAAGACCATTTTTGTATGTGTTCTTTGAGAATTTTGTATTTTAGTCCGAGAGATATAAATGAATATGTCATATGGGATAATAGTTATATCTCAAATCAAGGGTAGGTAATTACACCTAGAGTGGTTCTTTAGCATTTATAAAATCATATTAGATGTTTTATTATGCTCTTACACCCATGTTTCATAGGGAGTCCATTTCACATGGTTTCTTTTGGTTCGAGGTGTTTACTAACTACTTTTTTATTGAGGGAATATATTCAAAATTACTCCCCCTTCCCACTATCACCTCTGAAAAAAATATTTATCTTGAAAAACCTAGGATATTGTTTCTTACTCATATATAGAATTTTTTTTATATGAGTTGTAATTTCTCTCGGTTTAATTTTTCATGTATACATGAGAAATATTGGCTTTAAGGTTATTGTATGTAAATATATTTTGGTTTCAATAAATAAGCATATTATAAGATTAGTGTAAATCCCTAATATTTTATGAAATATTATTTTCCAAAAAGATTTCCTTCTCGATATATTTATTTAAATGAAAACTGAGTATAGCATGATTTACATTAAATGTTGATATTTTTATTCCTTACATGCAATACACACTATAAAATAAACATGACATACAATGAAAATATTATTATTAATTACGATGATCATTACCTAGTTTCTAGAATGGTAGGAATTGTTAGAGTTATATGCATTGTAAAAATATGGTTTTCACATGTATATACAATTAATTCTTATGAGATAAATTACCTAGATATGAAAAATATTACTATTTATAAATAATGAAAATAATATGTTTAAAAACTATTTTTTTTCAAATCAAATGTTTTCTAGCTCAATAAATTATTATAACATATTTTGATGAATTATTTTAATGAAATTTATATTGTATATATTTAATAAATTATTCATTATTTATCTAATGTGTTTTCATGATAAATGGTAAGAACAAATAAAATTTTATGCTAAAAAACATTATTTATCTCAAAAACGATTTTTCTTCACCTTTTTATAGTGAAGTTATTTTAAAAGTAATTTTTGATATTTTTATAATTTTTGTTTCATTTTTTTTAAATTTTCATATCTAAATTATCTTAACTTCACTTTTTGGGCCTTTTTTAAAATTTCACCTTTTTTATAAACAGTGAAAAATACTGAATTTTAATTGAAAACTGCATTTTTGTATAAATAATTTATAAATTCGATTTTTATATTTTATTACATTTAAGTAAAATTAGTTTCATTGTATGTAAATTAATCTAATATATGTCAATTTTATCATTTTAAAGTTGAATTAACATATAAACACTTTAAATATTAGAACATTTTGTCGTTAAAACTGGATTTCTTGTCGCGTCTCAAGTATTTATTTTAAACTATATTTTTACACTTATTTGAATTAAATTTTGGAAAATTGGATTCTATGTATTTAATAAGAATAATATACATTGTAGAAATTTAATTTTTTCCAATTTAAATTGTTAAAATGGTAAAAATTATTAACCGCAGTTAAGGTAAAAACTGATTTACTGAGGATAAACTAAAATGATAAGGGTTAAAATGACCCAATAAAATTTACAAAACCCATTTTCCATCCTTATCTAGACATTAAATATTTTATTATAGAGTAGGCCCTATTTTTTTGTCTTTTAAAATTATTAAAACATGGGAATGATTGAGTATTTTAAAAAAATTACAAATATGCCACTCATAACACATATAGAAAACCATACCCTCTACACTATTCATGAAACCATAAAACCCTATTTGATTTTACATTACCCGCCCAAATCACATAAAAACTTCCCACCTTGAATCATATAATACTTATTTTGGACATAAATAAAATATAGAAGGCTTTAGTTGCAAACCTAAGGAGGAAATCTGAAGAAGTGGTAACATTAGTCAACGAGAGTTTTTGTTTTCTTTCATCATCCAACTGCTTCAATTATTTTTATACAATTATGATATAATATAATAAATATCATAAATATACAGAGATATTATTATTATAAGTTATTTTTCTGAAATAATCTACACTTCCATCAAATGAGTTATGAAATTTTCATTCTTGGGTACGACACCTAACTGCCTCACGAACTGTTGTTATTCATTTATCCCTTACCACCTCTCAAATATGGACATAATGATGGATTTATCATAAATATATTATATAGATTATATAAATAATTTAACCATTATTATGTAATTATTATATCACACATACTATCATACTCACAATTTTTTGGGAATATGATAACATCGCTCGTTGGTACAACAGAATACCGCCCCACGATGTGATGGGATTCATTCATGATTTACATGAAAGGTATTAAGAATTGAATTATTAAAAATATGTGATATATATTATATTAAAATTATTTTTTAATGATAAAATATATCACTTAATTTTCTATCATTTAATCTGACCAGAAAATATAAACAATATTTTGCATATGTATGACCTGTCGTCTCTATAAATAGTTTAAATCATTTTCTATCACTAAACATATTGATTATAATAAAAAATAATATAAAGAATATATATGATATTTTTACCATTTAAAAAAAGTTTAATGACATAATATTGATTTATATAAGAGTTCCACAAATTACAAGACAAAACATACAAAAAAATCAAAGTTGTTATTGGTTGAAACATAACATTAACTTCGAATTGTTAACAAATTGGTAATAATATGTCATATAAAAACTATATATTGTATGATATATGTAAATAATAATCTTTAAAATATTTATAATAAACTTATATTTATTTTTTTGGAGGTTTGAATGTGTACGATGGACATCAAGACTTATTTTAAGGTATTTTTGCCTCACTTTTCATGTCTATGAGACATATTCCATATTCACAACATATTTCTTTTTTGTGTTGTATCTACTGCCCAGGAATTTATATTATGATTATTGTCCATAAAAGTATTTTAATTTACATATAATTATTATTATCTCCCCTAAATGGAGTATATGGTCCAAAAGATAAAAAATTAATAATGGTTTTTATCTCAATTTTTTTTTTATTGGGATAGAAGTTATGTTATGATCCTATTTTCTTATATGATGAGTATATACTACCCCTATAAAAATTTAGTTCATATAAATACTTATATTAAATATATTATAATATTAATTTAATATTATTCCTTCATGGAGCTTACAATTCAATGTTACTAATGTGGTAAGCGTGTTAATTTACAATCTTGTAGTTTATTGGGATTTTTTATGATTACTCTTCCAATGATGAAATAATATAATCTATATCAAAATAAACTCAATATTTATCTTCACATATATTTATTCAATTAGAATAAATTTCCCCCCTTCATTTTCCTCTCTTTATTCAATTTATATTTCAATGATATGTTTTTATTTGAAACCACCTTTTCAATAGAAAACTCATCTTTAACCAAAACTGTGTTTTCTAAAAATTTTGCCAAACTGTTTTATGTTTTAAAAAGTATTTTTCAAAACTAAAATTATTTTTTCCTCAATTAAATTTTAAATTCATTTTTCAAAGTTTTAAATTATAATATTTAAATTTTATTATTAATTTTTATTTAAATTTTTTTTATGTTTTAAATTAATGATTTTCAAAGTAAAGTTATTTTCCACATTAAATGTTTTAGATTATTTTTAAAATATTTCATTGTATTATTTAAAAATTATTTTCAATTAATTGGATTCTAAAAAAACATTTATATTTTATAAAATAATTTTCAATGAAAATTTATTTTCCTCAATAAATTTTTTAAATGAACTTTCAATATTATCATCTATCTAAGATAACATCAATTGATGTAAGATATTCTTTACATGGGATATGAACAGTGGATATAATTCTTATTATTTACTAGAATGGTTTATTATGAAAAGTTTTTTATGAATCCTTTTTCTTTTCCATGGTTTATCATTTGAAACACACTTCTTGTTCATGGGTTATTCAATAAGAAATGATGAAATGATATTGAAATATGAAACTTTTACACTATACATGATATGGGGAAATTTTTATGAAATCTATGTCATACTATGGGTTTGATATTATGAATGTTTTATGATCTTTTGAAACACATATTTGTATTTTATATTATGTAATGGTTGTTACTTATAACTTAAAATGGTGGTTACATTATAATAAAATATTGTAGATTCATAATAAAAAAAGATGTTTGGGACCCATAACTCTCCCCAATATATTAGGTAATGATTTATATCACATTAGAAAAATATTACTGGAATGAGGAGGAAACTCATATTAGTAATGGAAATTGTTCACTATTATGGTCTCGGGAGTGAAAATTGACTATTATGATGGTTTGGAGAGTGAACCCAAAATATAATGTGGAATGGGATACCACAATAGATGTTGGTGTGTCCCACCAGGAGGTGTGGAAACCTATATAGTGTCGTTATAAGTTCTCTAAATGTAACATAACTACTAATTTTTTCATTTTTCTTTTATTATATGTATTTAAAAAAAATTATTTCGTTGTTATTCTCTCATATCCCATGTTCTATTATTTCATTATGATTCATTTCCTTTGATATTTCGTTATTAATACCATAATTCACTATTGTGATCTTTGTAATTTTGGGTATGTCTTCCTAATGTTATTCCAATGTTATCATACACTTACACTCATGTTATGCTTATTAATCCCCCTTTTGTATCATTAGAAATCATCTATGATCTACTTAACTTAATTCCTCATTCCTCAGGTTAAGAAGAAAGGCATTAAATTGGATATCTTTTGGAATATTACTAAATGGTAAGATCTTTATGGGAGAAATTGATGATCCCTCGTGAATTAAGAATTTTTTTACTCATATTTTTGAAGTATCTAAACTATTATGGTCTTCAAGGGTACTTTTATGTAAGGTATTTAATATTATTATAAAATGATGTCATATATATGTATGAAAATATTGAGTTTCTATTATTGGTATCATAGGAAAGTCTTATTTATCCTTTTTAATATAGGATATGAATACTTTTGGGAGATCCTTCAGGATATATCAATGTATATAGCTAGGGATGTATCTAAGGATAACTATAAGGATATTTTATGTTTATGGAAAGGCCCAGTAATTTTGCTAAAGGATAGAGTCAGTGGTTTCCATGAAATTACATCCCTATATGGATATTATAAGTGGATGTGGCTCTGGAATAGATGTAACTAGAGGTAATAACAATAAAAATTGAACATTGAGATGAAATTGATTGACAAATACTACATAAAAGTGTTCCTTATTGCATACCTGGTTTGACAATATCATGGGATATGATTCAGAATTTAAAAAAATATTTACAAAACATCATGAATTATTTAAATATATGATGACTATGAGTCTCCTAGGATAAACCTAAGTTGTTATAGATTAAAAATAATTTTTCATGATTTAGACACCCTATATGTTTTTTTGTAAAGTCCCAACTCAATTTCCATATTTAGGCTCCTCGATTCAGTTAGTTACATGACCTAAGGCGTGCCTCCCCATACGCTAGAGGCTGCTAACTAGCAATAAGGGTATAATATTGTAACAACCCAAGTACTCATAATATTTTTTTTTTCAATTCTTGTATTAAATAGTTAAATTAAATATAAATTTATAATGAAATAAGTGGAATTTATATAAATTAATGTATCTATACTAATAGAATAGTAACATCATCTATGATATTATAAATAATATTTATCTTTCTTTTATGTGAAAATATGATATATTTATATCAGGGATTACGTAAATAAATGTTTTAAAAATGTTAAATTAATTTTTCATATTTTTTTAAGTCATGAATATCAAATTACAATTTTATAATTAATATAAATATTTATATGAAAATATATTTTTATATAATTAATTCATTAATTGTAATTTTCATTTCTTATTAATATAAGATAATTTTATGAGGATTTACTTCATTTTTAAAGTGTTATAAAATCAGTTATAATTTTAAAATTGGTATTTTTTGAATAAGTTATGATTTTAATAAAAAATTAAATATATCATATATAGAAAATTATTTTCCAAAAATGGAGTTCATTTTTTAATTCTACATGTCATAAAATAGTTTGGTTGAAAAGTAAATTTATTAATACATGAAATTTTGGTGCAGCGTAAAATCTTATAATTTATTATATATACACTTTATAGGATAAATGCACTATTCATTGATTTGTTTCTAATAAAATTACCATACTATCAAACTTGAAGTTATTATTTTAATATATTTAGTTATAAATATCTAAGTATTCAGAGTCTTGATCCAAATAATAAAATAATGAATACAATAATGAGAAAACACCCATCTCCTCCTCTATAAACACCAACACCCACCACTTCATCTCCCGGCATATAAAATCATTTTATATCATTAAATTTATGCCCGAATACCTCCCCATGATTCATCCCCATGTCCAAGACATGTTTTTCTCACCAAAATGTCGAAACTAAGTTCGTGAAGGTGGTAATCAATGTGAAGCATTCAAGAGGTAACATCTTCTTTCATTTTCTTTTATTTCCATTGAATTTCTTTAATTCTCGCCTCCCCTCATCCAAGTGAAATTATAACTCTAGTATGTTAAATATACTTCTACTTTATTATGTTAATGGAATATCCATAATCAAAAATATCATCTTCTCCTCCTATCCTAAAAAATTAAAATATCATCTCTGATGTGTCGATTTACCAGCATCATGGACGACATGTTATTATTTTACATTACAACCATAAAGGCTAGTAATAAAACCATTTTTATAGAAAATACATATTTAATTACACATATTATAAGTTATATAATGTTCTAGAACTAGAATATAAAAATGATATTAAATTATATGATATAAGTTCATGATGGTCGTCAAAACCACCAATATAAATTAAGTCATTTTCATGAATGTTTTATATAATGAATCATCCTCATATAATAAATTGATATGTGTAATAATTTAAAATTATAAAATAATATTATCACTATTTCATCACACTTCTAATTTATTTCATCTATTCGACAATAATACCAATAAGGAACCAACAACAGAATATATGAAATAAACATACACGATACAATAAAACAAGGAAAATATTTTCAAAAAAATTAAGGAATGATTTCATATAAGATATTATAAATATTAATATTGTTTTTTTAAATATTAATAACAATTATTAATCCATTATATATGAGGGTTTAACATGGTTGTTTAAATATAATCCCAAGTTAATGGAATTTTCTCTCATAATTTATTTTTAAAATTTTATTTTTATAATATTCCATAGGAATGATTTTATGATGAATGTATTTATGTTTTAAAATTATGTTATGGTTCATTGTAAATTTTAATGATTAATTGTGTGAAATATATCTCCCTCTAATTCATTAGGTCTGTTTTTATTTGTTTTTTTCCGTAATGGTCATTCCATGTGTAACTGCGATGATTACACCATAAGGTAGCCATAAGGGTTACATAATTAGGTAGCAATGAGGATTAGATTTTATGGTGTCCATTATGGCTATAAATCATTTGTTATCAATTATTTTTATAATCATAATTAAGAAATTTCTGAAGTTCCCAAGATAGTTTATTTATGTTTTCTATGTTTTTGAGAAATCTATTATTTTCACAAAATAAATACATGATACTTTATGGGTGAGAAGTATGTATTTTTTTAAAATTATTTCATATGTTTATAAGTATTAATGGAATAAATATTCCTTTATTTTATGTCCCTTACTAAGAATTTTTTAATAATTCCATGTTTTAAAAAAAATCTTAAGGAATAAAATGGTAAAGAGAAAATTAGAAGCCTAGATCATTGATGTGAAAATTTTTCCTGAAATAATTTCATGTTTTATTTTAAACAATTTTATTATAGATGTAATTGACAATGTTTTAGTATTACCCAGTTTGAATGATTTCTGGTTGATATATATGAATTATATCCAAATTTCCTAAAACTCTAAACAGAAAATATCCTGGGAAATGTATGAATTATAATTATAAAATAATATACTTGATTTTGTTATGTTTATGGTCATGTACTTATAGTTTGTATTAGATCCCAGCTTAGATAACTTTTGAGTTTAGTTTAATGCTAATATAGTACAATAAATGAGTTTTACATTATTTTTACATTGAAATGATATATCAATTTAAGATTACCATGATGATTCATATCAGATATGTCTATTCTGAATGGTATTCTATATAAGAAACATGGATTCTAAAGTCGGAAGGAACATAAAAAATATATATATTTCTGAATCTATAACCATGAATGGTTGGAGTTTGAACTTAGTGGTTTTTTATTGTAATGGCTCAGTTCACATAGTATATAAATTGAAGCTTAATCCATGCCAGAGAATAACTAGAGCTACCACAAAGGAACAAGATGATAGTTGAACATTTTATGAGGCCACTCTATCCTTCTTTAAATGGATCTTAAAACCCAATGGTGGATGGTGCTGGATTAATTCCCATAAAAAGATATTTTATGTTTTGGTGTTTTCAAACAATAAAACGTTAGTCTTTCCATTTAATGTTTTTAATGTTAAGCTGAGAAGTGGTAATAAATGGTCAAAAATATAAGGGATATACATGATATTAATGCATTATAATGGGGTTAATTTAATAATATTTTCCTGTAAAAATAATTTCCTTTGGGGGTTCAGATTAGGATTGGAATTAAGTTACAATAATTAAAATATAAGGAAGAAGATTAAATGGTTGTGTATGTAGAAAACATCATCTGATTGTCAAAGAATTCTACAAATATTATTCTATATCTTGATATTAAAACTAATAATTTTTACTCAGTATTTAAGCCAATATATAAATGGTAATTAGGTTACTATGAACAAAAATGTGATGAGAATCTTTATCATTGTTATAACATTATATAAATGGATTTTTTTGATAATCGCATATACTTTAACAACAAGGATGAAAAAAGGCTCATATGGTAGGAAATGGGTGAGAAAAAATCAAATAAATGTAATGGTAAGAAATTACTATTTATTTTTTGTGTAATAGGTTGTAAAAAACATTTGGGTAATTCCTTAACAAATATAGGAAGTGTTTTCAATGTGGTATGTTTGGACATATGGTCCGAGATTATAATGAAAATGATTGATATTTAATTCTGATATTCAAACAGCAAACTGTTATAAATATGATGAGATGAGGAATTATGAAAATAAATTTCCAAAAAAAAGATATTAATGTTATAAATAACACATATTATAATCATAAAGGTGTCGTGAAAGGATTTTTTGGAAACGTCAGAAAATGTTTGGACACCCAATGAAAAGATATCTGGTACATTGTTTTCTACTCTAATTTAGTTAATGTATTAATTGATATTAATTCTAAAAAATCCATTATTTAAAAATAAATTTATGGTAAATTAGATATTTCACATCATTAAATTAAATTAGAACATGTTTTAAAAATTATAGGGTGAAATAATAAAGAAAAAATGAATTATAAGAACCTTCATGTTGTTTTCGGTGGAAATAAATCACCTACGAAACATGGTGTTTCCCATATGGTGGATTTATATAAGATTATAGGTATGTATTTTATTTTTTTTCTCATGTTATGATTTATTATATAGATAGAGAAGTAATTTTCAGAATGTGTTTCTATTTGTATATAAGAATGAACTCGTAGCATTGAGAACATATCAGAAAGATAATAAATTATTAATAGAAGAAAATTGATGTTTTCTTGAATCTATTGTTTAAAACTAGGGAACTTCAAATATAAATGATTTTCCTATGGTAAATTAAAACCTGGATTATTTTCCTAATGAGTGTTTCAGTGTTATACATAACCTGGAAGTTGAATTTACTAATTATATAGTTCAACGTGCTAAGAAAATTTCAAAACCCCTAATCTAGTGGTTCAAGTGGAACTTATAGAATTGAAAGAAAATATTCAGGGATTTATTGATAATTTATTTGTCACGACCTATCCCCTAGTTCCCATGCTGTGACTACCCCAATCATGCCTTCCATAGGCCAGGGGCTGGCGACTAGCACTAGAAAAGCCATATCCCAGAAACCGAAAAGGTGTTTCCTTTAGAACCTATGAACTTACACAAACAAGAAAAGAGTAAGATATAAGAAATAAGTAAACTACATAGTAATAGGGTGAGTACAATATGTAAAGGGGGTATAAACACAAGCCCAACTAGAAAGTAAAAGGAAAACTGAAAAGTACAAGTAAAAATAAAAATAGCTCTTATGAACACCCGTCAAGGATCCTACCTAAAGGGTAGGTACCACTATCGAATGGTCGTCTCTGTGGTACACCTCGTCTATGGTCTACCTCGAGCAGCCCGCAGTCCTGGTACCCTTGTCCTTAGTCAGCGATGTCTGTCATCTGCATAAGACCCAATGTGGTGCGGGCATAGCCCGTGTAGGGGTGAGTATAAAGATACTCAGTAGGGACCCCAAGACCCTTGAAGGTCTCTCAAAATCCACAAATTATAAACCACAAAGCATGGAAACAACAGGCATCCATACTTAGGTACATGACCATACATATACCTAAGTTATAAAGTATACCCATCTCATCCCTGGGAAAATAGAATGCACAACTCATTTTCCCAATGCTCAATTGTTCCATGGGGGAAAGAATACCAAAAATTTAATGACTCATCTCACACATGTATAAGTAAACTATAGAAGTACAGATGATTAGTCGCGAAGCTTGATCATCTTATTCAGTTAAAGGCACTACTGCTGATTATATGGAGTCTAACACACACAGGATCGAAAGGTGCTAACCCCCGCAATGAACAAAACAGGATTGGTATGTGCTGACCCACACATGATCACTGAGCACTACCCACACAATATCTGACCCACACATGAACAGTATGAGTTGACCCACACAGGATCGATGAGTGTTAACCCACAGAGGATATGACTGACACATAATCAATATGCACTGACCCACTGTGGATCGTTGAGTTCTTACCCACACTAGATCAATAGGTACTAACCCCCGCAATGACCCTCACCAGATCTGACCCACCTAGAGTCGATAGGTAACTATCCTCTGTATTATCCGTCTCCAACCTCCGCTTCACTGCCAGCCGCTGGATTCCTCATGCCCGGTGCACTCAAGTTCCGTATAATTTGTCCCTAGAGATATTTTTCATAACTAAACCACCACGAAGTCTCACGGAATGTAACCCAAAGGACGTACATGTCATAAGGGATCCAACACAATAGACAACGTGTCAATCAGATGCTCATTCTGTAAGTTATTAGCATTTCTGTTCTAAGGGTCCGATTGGATTCTTGGTTCAATCCAACCCATCCATACTCCATTATTATCCAAAAATCAAGTGGTCTATACCAAATGTACCACCTCAATCCAAGGATTTTTGTTATATAGATGGTTCATCAAACAGACACCCATTTCTCAAGATATGGCCAAAAAGGAAAAAATGGGTCATGTCCAACCCGGTCGGACCGACCCAGCCCGACCTCGCCAGCCCCAGGTCCAACCTGGATGGTTTGGGCGTCAGTAGGCTTGGCCCGCTACACGTGGACCAATGGCACTGTCCATTGGGTAGGGCCCGGCAGCGTAGCCCAGCAGCGCAGCCCGGTGGCGCGGCCCGGCCGATCTGGCACCGAAGGGGGGCTCACCCCCCCCCCCCCCTTCCATTCGAAACACCGAAGGACAATGCCATAGGCGCTGTAATTACACTAGTGGGACTAGAGCGGGTCCCTCCATCCCTCAATAGTCGGTCCGTGATTCGACCGGCCCTCCTTCCAGTGGTGTGAATGCACGCTGTTAGTCCACCGTGGCCGGCTAGTTTTCTACTGCTCTTTGGAGTCCGCTGCAGCCAAGCGGTCGCGGTCTCCTACTCATCCGGCGGTGCGGATGCACAACTCCCTACCTTCATGAGGTTGGCCAGTGTGTCGTCCCTCCTCCTCTTCCATGTGTCCCCGCATCTCTATCATTATTCCAAAAAATCATGTGATTGCATATTCACGATCCTCAGGTCAAGGGCTCCGCATCCATAAGTCGTACTCAAAAAAATATTTTGTTTCCAACATCATTAAATAATTGGATTTGAAAAATACATGAAGAACACGTGGTGAATCAAAAGGGAAGAGGCAGAGATTAAGTGTGGGATGATGTCCATTTTCATTTGTCCATCGTCATCAGGAATTCAGTATATGAAGAATCAAAAAATAAATTAAATCATATTAAAAAACGCAACCTCAATTGTCCGATGGAGGTGGCACGAGGAAGAATACGAAGTGAATGAAGTCCGTGAAGTTGGCTTCCATCACTCCTGCAAGAAATTCCTAGGTCGGTTCCTCATTCATGATTCAGGGAAAGCTCTTCATTGGAGAGGTTCTTCATGGAGAAAATGTTTCTCCAAAGTTCTCTAAATCTCCCTTTTCCAATGATCCTCCAATTTCTCAAGAAAGGTGAGGATCCAATCTTTAATTGAGTTATGTTTAATTCAATTAAAGTTGACACATAGAATAGATTATGTTGGCACATTTAATCTGGGGAAGAAACCATGAGTCACCCCATATTAAAGAGGGAGTTCAAGGATTGGTTGGTCCCCACAACTAATTTTAAATGGAAGGTTTCCTGCTCGGGTGGTCCCCACCACTAATTTAGAAAAATGTTAAAATAAAATAAACCATTTTTGTTTAATTTTATTATTTTTTAACTCTCCCACGATAAACATGAAAACTAACTTTCACCCTCGACCTACTGCGGTCAAGGTGAAGGTCTCCTTAAGAGATTATTGGTGTTGCGAGTTCAACAGTGCCCTCAGATTTCAATTCCAAACACAGGTTAAAAAGTAACAATAGCCACATGCACGTTTACTGAATGAACCTAAAAAAAGTTCAGAAATTTATTCTAGGAACTCTGGGCCTCGGAATCACACGCCGCCAATTTTTTCAGACTCTTAATATTTCCATATAATTAAAAAAATACATAGAAAATATGGGTCTTCATATTCTCCCAACCGCAGGGCTTTGCATCCCTAAAAGCCACAACACAACCTAGGGAAACAAGTGGGGGTACTGAGCATGAATCTGAACCTCCTGCTCTCATGTGATCTCCTAGAGGATCCCATGCTACACATGAATGAAAAGTAGAGTTATCAACCACTAACGAAGGACCTACTCTTGTTGATCCTCAATCTCCACTAGAACCTCTTGAAACTTCACCCCATCGTCGATGTCCAGATCGCCCCAGTCAATTATTTGATATGGTTCATGCATGTATCTCCTCATCTGGGATATGTTGAAGACGTCGTGCACCCGGTGCAACTTAGGTGGAAGAGCTAAGAGATAAGACAACTCACCAACTCTGCTAAGGACCTAAAAGGGTCTGATAAACCTCATAGATAACTTGTTGCCTTGGCCAAATCTCTGCAAACCACTTTGAGGTGAGATCCATAGAAAGACATGGTCACCATCCTCGAACTCCATAAGTTTCCATCTCTTATCAGTATAGGACTATTGCCTACTCTATGCAGTCATCATCTTCTCCTAGATGATCTGTACCTTCACTGGGGTAGATCATACCATCTCTGGTCCCACAGGGGCTGACTCCCCTAGGTCATTCTAGCATATATTTTATCTACAAGGTTATCCGTAAAAAACCTCAAATGGTGCCATACCGATAGTGGAGTGATTGATGTTGTTGTATGCAAACTCCACCAAGGGAAAGTTATCCTCCCAGCTACGACTGAACTCTTGGATGCATGCACGCAGCATGGCCTCAAGGGTTAGTATGGTCCACTCTGTCTAACCATCTTTCTGAGGATGGAAGGCGATGCTCAACCGAAGCTTGGTCCCGAACGCTTCCTGCAACCCTTTCCATAGTCAGGAAGTAATCATGCATCATGATAGGACACAATCGTAGATGGAACTCCATGAATCCATACAATATCTTACACCTAGAGGCATCACATGCTCTCTACTGAACCCTGCTCTTTGATTTATAGGAAGTGGGTTGACTAGGTGGGTCGGTCAATGATCACCCAGATGGAATCATGCTCCTTAGACATGAATGGAAGTCCTCTCACAAAATCCATGAAAATTACATCCCACTTCCACTATGGCACCTATAGTGGCTGAACTAATCCTATTGGAACCAAGTTATCTGCCTTTATTTGCTAACAAGTGAGGCACCAAGAGACAAACTATGCCACTACTTTCTTCATTCTCATCCCCCAATTATGACGCTGAAGGTCCTGGTAAATCTTCACCTCTCCTAGATGTACCGCTACAGTGGACGTATGGAACTTTTTCCACACATCCTACCTAAGAACTACTGGTACCATATTACATTCTCTTAAAAGGATGACATTCTCCCCACCTTCTTAAAATCTATGTGGGCCTGTCCTATGAAGATCTAAGCACACCAAGCCCCGCAGTCAGTGTCCCCAAGTTGCGCCTCCCTAAATCGCTGAAGGAGTGGGGGAGTGACATTCAGAGATAGGATATAAGCTACTCCATCTCCATCCATGTAAGATATCTACAATGCAGATAGCTGCTCTATTGCCTCATTCAGCAACAGTATACAAGATCTTCTACTGAGTGCATCTGCTACTATATTTCCCTTCCCAGGAGTATGGACTATCTCGAATTCATAATCTTAGAGGAACACAAGCCCATTCCACTGTCTCACATTTAGGTCCTTCTAAGAGAATATATACCAAATATTCTTGGGACTAGATTAGACTGTAAATCCATGGACCATCATGTAATGTTTCCACATCTTCAAGGAGAAGACAACTGCTACTAAATTTATGTCATGGGAAGTGTAGTTATGCTCATGTAGTCTCATCAATCAAGAACCATAGGCAATCACTGGTTGCTCCTACATAAAAACCCATCCAATCTCAGTCCCTGATGTGTCGCAGTATACTACTTACCCAAATCCCTTCTCCAGTAGCCTCAAGATGGGGGCAGTCGTCAGTCTATGCCCCAGCTATAGGAAACTCTGATGGCATCTCTCTGACCATACAAAGTGTTTCCCCTTATTCATAAATGCTGATAAGGGTGTCACAACACTAGTAAAGTTTGGCACAATCCTCTAGTAGTAACTGGACAACCCTAGGAATCTCTGCACTTCTGTCACATTCTTGGGTGGCTCCCAAGAATGCACAACCTCAATCGTCGCTAGATCCACTGCAACTCCTGCCTCCGAGATGATGTATCCCAAGAAGTGAACCTCTAAGATCCAAAACTAGAAATTTAAGATATTACTATAAAGCTGGTTCTCTCGGCATGTGTCTAGAACTATTTGAAGATGATAGTCTTGCTCTCCTCCATCACTGAGTATATCCGGATGTCGTCCATGAAGACTACTACGAAGCGATTGAGGTATGGCAGGAAGATCCTGTTCATGAGTCTCATGAACACTGTTGGGGCATTGGTCACACCGAATGGCATAACCAAGAACTCTTAGTGGTCATCCCAACATCTGAAGGTCGTCTTCTGCACATCCTCATCTCATACCCTGAGCTGGTGATAGCCTGGTCAGAAATCTATCTTCAAAAACCATCGTGCTCCCTTCAACTGATCAAAGAGATCTTAAATCCTTGGTAGTGGGTACTTGTTCTTCATAGTCACCTGATTTAGGCACCGATATTCCACACAATGTCTCAAACTCCCATCCGTCTTCTTGGTGAACTAAATCAGGGTTGCCCAATGAGAAACACTGAGCCAAATGAACCCCTTTCTCTGCACGTACTCTAGTTGTACCCGTATCTCTCAAATATCTAAGGGATCCATCTGATATGATGGATTAGATATCGGTGCCATATTGGGGTAGAAGTCAACGTAAAATTCCACCTCTATGCGAGGAGTTAGACCTGTAACATCGTCCGAAAACACATCAATGTACTAGTCCACCACTATATGATATCTCGGACTCCCAACATCAACCACTATGAGGGTAAGTCTAGCCAACTGATGTGTGATCGACTGCACCATCTTCCGAGTAAGTCCATCCTGGGCTGCAAAGGATCCCTTGTCACCGGTGAAGGAAAAACTAATCCTGTCCATGCAGACACACCGCACTTTGCACCTAATACAATCAATCTGGGCATGGACTGTGGATAACCATCCCATACCTAAGATGACGTCGTAATTCCTCAATGACACTACTAGAAGATCTCAACTGATGTTCTTTCCTCCATGAGTATGCTCCCACTGTCAGCACAAGTGTGTAATCATCGAATCTGCTCCCATAAAAGTCTCTAGCCATAAGGATCTAGCCAATGGATCTACCGATATCTAGAGCTCCAAATGGGGGTTGTGGCAATAAAAGAATGACTGAAACCTATGTCTATAAGTACTTAGGATAAGTTGGAGTAGACACAGATCAAACCTCGAATCATCTTCGGAGCACCGTGGTCAGAGGCCTTAGCTGCCTGAAGTTGAGATCATCCCTTTCCACCTACTTTATAAGGTCGGGGTGGACCTCCTACTGTTTGTGGTTGTAGAACCTAAAATCACCACCCACCGCCTGCTCCTCTACCACATCTGCCTCCTATATGCAGACCTTGTCGATCGAATCTTCAACTCTTCCTAGGTAGTCCCTCGACCGTCTTCTGGTTATTTGTACAGAGGGTCTGGCAGTCATGATCCATGTGACCCTACCCATCGCATGAAAAATACTTCTTGTTCCTCACAATTCATGCTCTATCTTGAGAGCTTCGCACCACTGACCTTGTGTCCTGTGGTCATCCACCTATAGGTCTAGTCCTCTTGGACCTCTGCATCATCTATCTGCTGCCAGCTACCGATGACTATGCTATGTGTCATCCAGTGTTAGGTATCACTGTCAGTGACTGATTAGCAAGGAATCTATCCACTAAGAGTACTCTCTATAACACCCCCTCTTGCATCGGGATGCTGAGAGAACCCATTGAAGCTCTAATCTCCCATATGATCCCCTACTAGAAGGTCTGGACCCTGATGAAAGGGTGCCACACCATGTCAGTGGAGTAGCGCAAAAGGTCTGTGAACCTCGCTGAATACTGAGCCATGGTCATGCTGCCCTGCTTTAAGTGGAGAAGCTTCTGTATACACATTGAGCGTAGAGTCACTAGGATGGACTCTTCCCAGAAAAGGCTATCAAAGTCCACCCAAATGAGAGTCACCTCTTTGTGGACCTGGAGCATTAGGATCCACCATATATCTTTTTCTACCTGAAGAAGACTGGTAGCAAGGATCGTCATGAGATCAGCAGGTGTCCCTACCAGTTGAAATACTCTAACCACAGGCTCTAGCCAATCCTTAGACGCATGTGGATCTGTCTCACCCTGGAACCTCAATGGCCTCTAGCACTGGAACTCATGCAACACGCTCAAACAGCATGCACCCTCTGCTGCTGGGGCCGGTGGAATTGGCTTCCCAGCATGTAGTGGTACTGATGGTACACCACCTGATGGTACAAATACCCTAAGGGGGCATGTACCGAATCCTAATCACTCGGTGGGCTGTCATCATGTACTCTACCTGGAACCTCGACTGGCTGTCTATGTGGTGGCATCCTGAAAGAATATGTGTGTCACGGTAAATATGTTATACCAGGTGAGATAACTCATAGAGTTCACAAAGAAAACATTTCAAAAATATATACACAATCCGTGTTTTCATGCACTGAGTCTGAAAATTAGATGTCAGTGTCTTGATGTATGGATACGTCGGCCGCTGCACCAACATTGGATTCCCCAAACCGATAATCACACTCAAAACACTTAACACTTTTCCTCCACACAAAAAATATTAGAATCCTTTTTTCAGGTATAACTAAACTCTTATGATACCAATTTGTCACGACCCATCCCCTGGCGCCCATTCCATTACTACCCCATGCCCACATTCCATAGGTCAGGGGCTGGTGACTCACACAGGAAAGGTATATCACTATAACTGGGAAGGAATTTCTTGAAGTACCTATAAACTTACACAACCAAGCACACATCAAAATACAAGAAAAAATTAAACTATATAGTAACATGGTGAGTATAGTAAGTAAAATGGGCTGGAATACAAGCCCAATAGGAAAGTATAATGAAAACTGAAAAGTACAGGTAAAACTGAAAAACAGCTCTTGAGAACACCCATCAAGGATCCTACCAGAAGGGTAGGTACATCTCTCGAATTTTCGTCTCTACGGTAAGCCTTTTCTAAGGTCCCCCCCCCCATCGAAAAGCCTCCTGTACGGGTACCCTCATCCTCAGTCAGCATTGTCTGTCATCTGCAAAAGACACACCTTGTTGCGGGCATAGCCTGTACATGGGTGAGTATAACGATACTCAATAGGGACCCCAAGACCCTCGAAGGTCTCTCAAAATAAACAAAGTATAAACCACCAAGCCTGGAAACAACAATCAATCCTACCTAGGTATATGTCCATACATATACCTATGTTATCAAGTATACCCATCTCATCAATGAGGAAACACAATGCCCATCTCATTACCCCAAGCTCAACTATTCCACGAAGTAAAGAATACCATTAAGGTAAAGACTCATCTCACACAGGTATAAGTGATGTATAGAAGTATGGGTGATTAGTCATGAAGCTAGATCATATTATTCTCCCCAGAGTCATTTTTGCTGATTATAAGGAGTCTGACCCACACTAGATCGATAGGTGAAAACCACAAAATGACCCACACAGGATCCGACCCACCCATGATCTGTATGCGCTGACCCACACAGGATCGCTGAACACTGACCCACACTAGATCGGTATGCGCTGAACCACACTGGATCGCTGAGCACTAACCCACACATGATCGATAGGTACTAACCCCCAAAGTGAACCACACAGGTTCCGACTCACCCAAATTCGATAGGTAACTGACCTCCATATTATCCTTCTCCAACCTCTACCTCACTGCCAGCCATGGGATTCCTCACAACCAATGTGCTCGAGTTCTATAGAATCTATCCCTTAGTATATCAGTCATAACTAGACAACCATTAAGTCCCATGGAGAATTATCCCAAAGGTCTATCATGTTATAAGGGACCCAACGCAATAGAAGGTGCATCAATCTGACATACAGTCTGTATGTTATTAGTGTTTCTGCTCGGGGGGCCTGGTATGATTAGGGGTTCGATCAAACCTATTCGTACTCCAAAATTATCCAAATCTCAAGTGGATTATACCAAAAGAACCGCCACAATCCATATAATCTGGTTCCACAGATGGTTCTTCAAATGGACACAGGGTTATCATGGTATGGCCAAAATGCCGAAAATGGGTCTAGTCCAACTTGGTCGGACCGACCTGGCCCGTCCTGGGTTCAGCCTGGATGGTTTGGGCCACGGTGGGCCCCGCCCGAGGGGCGCGACCTGGCCGACCTGGCGCCATAGGGGGGAGCACCCCCCCCCTCTTTTTGGAACACCTAAGGGCAGCGCCTTAGGAACTTCCATGGCACCCGCGGGACCCGCGTGGGTCCCTCCATCCAGTAACATTCGGTCGGTGCTCCAGTCGGCCCTTATTCTAGTGGCATGACACGCACCATTGCTCCATTGTAGTAGGTTGGTTGTTGGCTGCTCTTCGACCTCTGCCACGGACAAGCGGCTGCGGTCTCGTGCTCATCTAGCGATGTGGACATGCGCTGCACTACCTTCATGTGGCAGACCGGTGTGTCGACCCTCATCATGTTCCGCGGGTCACCGCATCTCCATCCTTTGCCTGAAAAATAAAACGATCACATATTCATGACCATCAGGTCGAGGGATCCACATCCATATGTTACGATCAACAAAATATTGTGTTTCAAACATCATTAAATATTTGGTTTTGAAAAACGCCTGAAGAATACACGGTGAATAAAAAGTGAAGAGTCAAGGTTTAAGTGCGTGATGATGGACATGTTCATTGGGCCATCATCATCATGAATTCAGAATATGAAGAATCAATATGTAAATTCAATCATATTAAAAACCCCTACCTTTATTGTCAATTGGTGGTAAAGCGAGGAAGAAGACGAAGTCGATGAACTAAGTGACATCGGCATCCATCACTCCCGCAAGACGCTCCATGGTCGGTTCCTCATTCTTGATCTTCGGAATTCTCTTTGTTGGAGAGGTTCTTCATTGGATATAATGTTTCTCAAATGTTCTCCCAAGCTACCTTTGCTGACGATCCTCTAATTCTTCAAGAAAGGTGAGGATCCAATCTTAAATTGAGTATTGTTTAATTCGATTAATGTTGAAAAATTGATTAGATTATGTTGGCACATTTAATTTGGGGAGGAAACCCTGAGTCACCCCATATTAAAGAGAGAGTTTATGGATCGGGTGGTCCCCACCACTAATTTAAAATGGAATGTTTAATGTTCAGGTGGTCCCCACCACTAATTTAATAAAAGAGGTTAAAATAAAATAAAACTTGTTTGTTTTATTATATTATTTTTAACTCTCCCATGAAAAACATGAAAACTAACTATCACCCTCGACCTACTGTAGTCGAGGTGAAGGTCTTCATAAATGAACATTGGCGCTACAAGTTCAACAATTCCCTCAGATTTAAATTCCGAGCACTGGTTCAAAAGTTATAAAAACTCGCTCGCACGATTACTAAACGTACCTAATAAAATGTTCAGAAATTTATCCTGGGCACTCTGGGCCTCGGAATCATGCACCGTCAATATTCACATTCATGTAATATTCCCATATAATTAAGAAACATTCATGGAAAATAAGGATCTTTACATTATTCTTCCTAGCACTACACCATAGGGTGATCCTGTTTTTTGTTAAAAATAAAGATGATTTGATGAGTCGATTAATTGATTATAGAGCTTTGAATAATATTACTGTTAAGAATAATTATCCATAGCCTCATATCGATGACTGATCATCTCTAAAGAGCTTAATATTTTCAAATATTGACTCCATATCTATGTACCATCATCTAATGCTGAAATAGGATGACATTATAAAACAAAAATTCGAACTTGATATTGGTATTATAAGTTTTTTCAATCCCATTGTTTTGAAAAAAATTCCCCATCTATATTTATAGATCATATGAATAGAATATTCCATGAATATTTGGATATTTTTTTATTGATGATATTTTGGTCATATCCAAATGTTTTGAAGATAATGAAAAATATTTAATGATTTGTCAGCAAACTCTCCATGAAAATAAGTTATATGGAAAATTTTGATAATGTGATTTTTGGTTGAAAAAGATAGCTTTTATTGGAAGCATTTTAAAATAATATGTAATAATAGTTGATCCCATAAAAGAAGTGGTTGGAAATGATCTAAAAATGTTACATAGATTCATATTATTCTTGGATTAACAGGATATTACTGATGTTTTGTTAAAAAATATGGACTTATGTCTAGCATGTTAATTATGCTAACATGAAAAGGTGTTAAATTTATTTGGACATAAGAATGAGATGTTTGTTTTCTGAAGTGAAAAAATATTGGTGAATGCACCAGTTTTGTCCCTTCATTCCAAAAAATGAAGAGTTTTTTAACAATAGTGATGTATCATTAAAGGGACATGGTTTCATTCTGATGCATAATGATCTTGTAATTGTGTATGCTTAAAGAAAACTAAAATCTCATGATTTAATTATCCCACACATGATCTAGAATTATCAACTATGGTTTTCTCATTAATAATTTGCAGACATCATTTATATGTACAAAAATTTGAAAAAAATACCAACCATAATTGTTTAAAGTCTATATTCACTGAGAAGGAATTGAATATGAGGTAGATAAGATGGCTTGAACTGAATAAGGATTAGATTTCATGATCAATTAAAATCTTTTAAATTAAAAGAAATTTTTGGATGACATGAGTTGAAGACTTCGAGCCACACTATCCATGTTGCCTCTGGAATATGAATCCTTTATGAATGATATATTGAATTTGGTTTTTGAAGTGGTTGGTGAAATAAATTCCACTGTTTTGTTTCAGGTGTTAGTGAAATCACCTCTCTCATAAAGAATTAAGAAAGTATAGAAGGAAGGTTTTGAGTTACAAAAAAATGTATAATTGGTTAAGAAATAAAAATTTCCTGAATTTAATGTTGATAAAGATAGTTTCTCGATATTTTTAAAGATATTATATATTTCTTTTGATTATAAATTAAAGTTATAATTGATAAGTGAATCTCAGAGTTATCCATTTTTACTTCATCTTGGAAGCACTAAGATATATAGAGACCTTCTAGGGTATTACCTAAGGGTTGGATTAAAAGGAAATATTTTGATTTTATAATGAAAGGGTTGACTTGTCAATAGGTTAATGTAGAGAAAAAATTACCAAAGGGGATGCTTAAACCCATTCATGTTCTATAGTGTAAATGGGAAATGTATCCATGGAAATTATGGTGGGACAACCAATGACTCCTCAATGTAACAATACAATTTGGGTTACTATTGATCAGATGATTGAATTTCACAATTCCTTTCTATTCATGACTCCATTTCTATAGATAATATTTCATGACTATACCTCAAAGATATTCTTAGGTTTCACGGATTTCCTCTATCCATTATATCTGAACTAGATTACTGGTTCACTTATAACTTTTTGAAAGGCCATAATAAGATGTTAGGAACTAAATTATATTTTATCTTGACCTTTATTCATAAATCTGATGGAAATAATAAAATAAAAATTAAGAAATTGGAAGACATGTTACATGTCTATTAAATAGATTATGAGGGTTTTTGGGATAAAAAAATTTCATTAGTTCAGTTTACTTTAATAAAAGATTACATTCTAATATATATATATAGATCCTTTTGAGGAATTATATTGAATGAAGTGTCAAACTCAATCATTTTTTGACAAAGTAAGGGAAATTATGTTGATGGGAGTAGAATTAGTAGAGGAAGTAGATGAAAAAGTTAAGATGTTCCAGAAACACATGATGAAAGCTCAGAGTAGGCAGAAAATATATACAGATAAAAGGGAGAAATATTTTTCATTCGAGGTAGGTGATAATTTTTTTCATAGAATATCACCTTTGAAATTGTTATGTGTTTTGGTAAGAAATGAAATATATGTCCATGGTTCATTAGGTCTTATGAAATATTAAAGAATGTTGTACTAGTAGACTATGAATAGCTTTTCCATAGAGTTTATCTCAATTTCTCAATGTTTTACATGTTTCGATGTTAAGAATGTATGTACCAGATGTATCTCATGTTTTGAGCCAGTTGTAGTTAAGATGGAATTAAAACATTATTATGAAGAAAAGAATGTTTAGATTCATGATTTTAGAGACAATATACTGTAGAATAAGGTAATATAATAGGTTATGGTTTTTTCAAGAAATCTCAGGGTCGAAAAATCAACATGGGAATCTAAAAATTCTATGATGAATGGTATCCTCACTTGTTTAAAAAGTTAATTAAAAATGGGATGACTCAATATCCATAAGGTGAGAATAATGTAGAAACCCAAATAATTATAATATTTTATTCATTATGGAATTAAATTGTTAAATTCATTACATATGTATATTGAAATATGGAGTATTTATAGGAATTAAGGAATCTATACCACTAGAATAGTAACCTCATCAATGAGGGTATATATAATTTTTATATATCTTAGAAGGAATAATTTAAAATAGTTATATCTTGGATTAAGTAAATAAATGTTTTAAAATGGTAAATTAAGTGTTGGTATATTTATAATTCCGGAATATTTAATTACAATTTTGTAATTAATATAATTATTTAAACAAACAAAAAATTTCATAAAATAAATTCATAAATTATAATTTTTTCTGATGATTATTAAATATTTTTTGAGTCTTTAATTAATTTTTCAAACTTTTATAAAATTAGTTATAATTTTAAAAATGGTATTTTTCTAATAAAAAATGATTTTAGTTAAAAATTAAATTTTAAAATTTTAGATAATTATATTCCTAAAATGGTGTTATTTTTAGAATTCTACACATAAAAAATGTTTAGTTTTAATTTTAAAGATTTCCCTAAATTACTTGAATTTTGTGAATAGTAAAATATGGTAATTTACGGTATATATACAGTATACGTTAAATACACTATTAAATGATTCATTGCAGATGTAATGACCATTATTCAGAACATACCTTTTTTATTTTAATATATTGTGTAATAATGTTCTAACTATACACAGTCTGGATCCAAAGATTAAACTAATGAATAATATAATGAGAAAAAACCCCTCTCCTCCACTATAAAAAACACCCCTCACTACCTCTTCTCCCTACACCTAAAATCCATGTGGATTATTTAAATTCTATAAAATTTCCTTCAATAATCTATTCCCCACATAAAAGACCTACTGGTCTCACCATAAGGCCAAAACTAAGTGCCTTATAGAGAAGAGAATAATTCAAGAGGTAAAATACTCTTTTGTTTTCTTTTGTTTTCTTTTCAATATATTTTCCTCCCACCTCCCCTCATAAAAGTGAAATGATAACACCATTATCAATCATATACTTGTAACATGTAGGTGAGGGTGAAAAGGGGTTTTGCATAAAAGAAACCTTGGGCACGTATGCCCTATATATTAATGACGACAAGTCTTACAGGCCAACAAATTTAATTTAAATAAATAAATTAAAAGAAACCATCCACATACAAAGGCCTTGGTCTAGCTCATGATCATCCATACATGCAATGATATTTATGCATAAATAAAACTAGAATTCAATTCTTTAATCATTATTGTTTAAGATAAATCATGTTCGAATCAATTAATTATAATCTTTAATAAATCAATCATTTTTTCTTAAACCCTTTTTTGAATTTCCTTGAGATTATCATCCATCATAATTTTAAACAAATAAATTCATTTAAAATTATCTTTGTATGTAACTTGTATCTTGGAGTCAACCCAGTGAATTCCTATTCATAACTACTCAATGAGTAGAAATGAACATTACGCGGATGTTAAATTAAACACATATATATAAAAAATATATCATGTGTTGTGCCTCATCTTTATGCTTGCATGATGGAACACGTCTCAAGGGTTTTTATAATATAATAATAAATTTTAATAAAACTGTGTAATTTGGATGAGTACATGGTGTGTAGTTCCAACTACATGGCATGTACTATTTTTCACTATCTATTCGAAGTACACGCTTGGGGAAACGACATGTGAGTGTACTTTGGAAATCTTCGGAGTACACGGCATGTCTAGTAGGCTTCACTCCATGTATTTCCTCACTACACGGTCTTCATTTGGGAAATCCATGTATGGAGTATAGGGTCTAACCCTAACCCGAAGGGACTACACATTGTGTCCAGTAGGCCACATGGTGTGTAATCCAAAAACCGTATGCCACCTATTCCTGGTCAACACATGAAGTCATTAAGACTTAGACAAACTCCAATGACATGGATTGGTTTGGAATACCATACTCGGTGCATTGAACCTTGGGTACACGGCATGTACTACCAAATACACATTGTGTGTTCTTGTGTTGTACTGTTAGAAACCTTTGGCACCTCTAGATGAGATCCTCTATTTTATTTTAATCAAAATTAAAAGAAAATATCATTTCTATAAGGTGAAAGAGAAACAAAAGAGGAGGAATAGATCTCAAGATTCAGATTTGCAGAACGGTTAACTTGAATTGAAACAACTAAATTATTAAATGCATAAATCATCAAAGAAATATTTAAATAATTATAAACTATGATGTAACCACTCTGATACCACTTGAAGGTTCAGGGTGCAGCAGAAGCGTGGTTGGGACGGAACCCAACTTTGATTTTTACCATGATCAATGATTATTCTAGGATAAATACAATGATGAACACTAGTCTCTATGGAATAGAATCAAAGATTTAGATAAATAAGGAAGAGGCCTGAAACCTTTAGATAGGATCCTACACATCATGTTTATAATTAATTTAATTGATTTCATTAAGAAAATAATACCTGGATCTTTAGTATTTTCTTCGTTGATGATGTTGATCTTCTGGAATGACCCTTCCAGATTATCTTGTTGTGCTTGAAGGGATCAAAACTAGTTAAATAATTATTTATCATCTTGTAAATAATCTTTTTACTACCGGACTGGCTTTGGTCCTCTTATACTCCACTTCTATTTATTTAACACCTGAATAAATAAATAAATATTTTATTCTATTAAATAAATATTTTATTTACAAACTAGTAAATAAATATTTATTTAATGTTCAATAAAATAAATAAATATATTTTACCCACAATCTAGTGAATAAATATTTATTTGATTTATGCAATCATTTTAACTTGAATAAAATTATTCCATTGTCTTGATAATAATATTTATTAATTAAATTCTGATATAATTTAACCGAGACCACCAGAAACACTTAGTGTGTGACCATTTAGTATTCTTTCTCATTGGCATTAGGCAAACTTGCCTAAAGTCCAAGAGTACTGTCTAGAAATAGGTTAAGGCACCCAAGAGAAAGAACTTAAATTATCCAAAAGGATATCCACATACGAATGATCACTTTGTAAAATAATATCTTTGTCTCAATATCTCATCAATTAGGTTTCATGATAGTGTCATCAACTTTTATACTTGATATGTCATTCTTTTACTACCTGAAATAAACTCATCATTACACCATGTCCATAGAATTTCGCACGACGATTCTATTTTAATCAAAGGGATGAGATATTAACTTCCATAAATGGAAGGGATAAATCCTTCCTTGACTTATCCATTAATAACATTCCACTCATGATGCACCCAACAAGCCCTACTTCCCGCCAACTTCTTGTGTGATGGTTTTTGTCATTAAATCAAAGTGCATGAGTCATGACACGTATTAATGATAATATTAAAGTCTAAGGATCATTACACACGCTCGCGGATAGAAATATATTATGACACTAAAACATGTGGAATTCTTACTGGTGGGTTTGTTATCATAATCTCCTCTTTTAGAGATTACCAAGTGAAAACTTCATGAGAGGAAGTCTCATCTGCTTACGAGTACTCACACCTAACAGTCTGCATGCTATGTGCCCCATAATAGTATATCATCCAACCTTAGAACTATATTTAAGAATATTTTTATATAATTTAAAGGTTCTCATCATAGCAGGGAACTTCCGTGACCTTATCAATGCAACAAATACTCTAGGACATTATTACATCATAATCATGTAGAATAATGAACAATATGCAATAAGATGTTTAATATTTAAATACATTAAATGTCCATGTAATCAAAGTACAACCAGTTGGTTATAGGGCACCAAATCTTAAAATATTTTATATTGTGAATGAAGTATTATAAAAATAAGAAGAGAGATAATACTAAAGAAATAATTGTCACTCCTTGAAGATATTTCCAAAGAAGATAGTGGAGATTCCATAACATGTCATGGAAGGTGAATCTGCATTCTTAGTGATATTCATAGAAATTTTGTGGAGGATTAAAGTGGAGATAAAATATCACCAGTATATACTTGGTGCATCAACAAAATAAGTGATTTTTTTTTGTTGTGGTCTTAATTCAAAAGGTTTTTTACTTTACTGGAGAAATGATAAAAAGATGTGGAGTGAAGAGAATGACCCATGGGAGGTAGTGAGCCACCCCTAAATCTTATAAGGGGAGTGACCCTGAGTTTAAGAGTGGCATATCCTAAACCCAACACCAAATACTGAGTTTAGTGTATTATGGTACATTAACATATTATTGTTGTATGCTCCTTTGATTAGCCTATCATAGGTAAACTAGATAAAATACTTGTGTCTTGTGTGCATGCTGTGATTTTATTTTGAAAGACATAATTACTGAGTGAGGGTTAATCTGTAATTGATCAAATTTTATTGTTGTATAAATATAAGAGATATAAAAATCAAATTATCAATAAAATAATAACTAAATTGTGACCCTAATGACTATAAGGTTAGGATCAGTCGATGTTATAAGAGTTTGAGGATTATGGGGTTTAAATTGGAACAAGTTCTATACCTTGATTCACCTCCCCCTCCTCTCAAGATATATCTCACAAAATACCCTTATGATACAAATAGTTCTATAAAATCATGAGGAAGAGGGGATCCTTCCCAAGTGTTGGGAGATTCATCCAACCCATGGATACCCTTGACTCTATTAGAAGAGATTGGAAAGAATTGGATCAATAAAGAAAAGGTGCATCATTATTCATTTATTTTATTTAGTTTAATATTAATGGAAGATCATGTGGTTTTATAGGTTTTGGTTGATATTTTTCACTATGTTTGGATAAGTTTTATCCCCTAAAACCCATTAGTGGTATTAAATCCACTTCCATATCATTTAGATTAAATTATTTAAGGGGTGAGGATTTTATAAAAATGATAATTCCAAGAACCATGACATATACAATTTTAAAATGATCATGTTTCATGGAAATTTCAAAAACCATTGAATAATATATAATCTAAAATGGATGTGGTATGGTAAAATTTATAAGACCGCATTATAGTTTATATAAAACATGTGTAGATTTTTTTGTGGAAAAATAAAGCATTGTTTTCAATATAACTATACCATGGTTAATTAATCACTATGTTTTGGTTGATCTCCACCTTAATGAAAGACCATATCATGGTGGGTTTTGAAAGGAAATGGTTCAAAATGGATTCTTTCATGTGTAAATGATCATGGTTTATAACTAATTTTATTTTATAAGACCACCATGACATAGTCGAGGCCACCAAGCCATAGTCTACCCAAAAAAATTCTAAAATGGTTGTGGTTTATGCTATGACCATTAAATTAAAACAACCTAGTTGAAGCATTGAATCGTGGTGTAATAGATCCTTTCATCACTATCTTACATACGAGTAAATCCAAGAAATATAAGGATAATCCTTACATAAGAGTAATGATTGTGTAAGAATAAATAACATCTTATATAAGAGAAACCCACCACCACCGACACCATGGTCTATATCCAAAATGGGCATAGTGTGTAGAATTTTAAAGAAAATTTATATTTTTGTTAAAATTATCAAAAAAAAACATTTATGGGTGTGTTCTTGTAGAAGGGGAATTTAAACCATACTAAAAACATTTAAGTAGATATTATCTAGGATTAAAGTTTATTTATATGGTAAATTTATAAAGTGTTTCTAATTTTTTAAATAAGGAAAAATATATTAGTGTTTATATTGATTTATGAATTATTCATAAATGGTAATATACAATTTTTATATTGAAATAAATTATTTAGTAAAATATTTAAATCCATTATAAAAGTAATTTTGGTTGATTTGTAAATGTTTTAAATAAAATAAAATATGAGATATTTAAATTATATTTTATATTTTTGGAATATGAAGGAGTTCATATTGGATTTCATATAAATTAATAATATAAATGTGGTCATATTAAAATAAATATTAAATGTTCATTTTTATTTATTTTATATAATATCTATAAATCATTCCTAAATTATAAATTGTTTATTTTCAACCCAAGGCACCCTAATAGTGGAGGGGTGAATCAGGGTGTGAACTTTTTCTCATGTTATGTAGGATCCTGTTCTCATGTTGGTAAAAACCCATTTAACCTGTAATATTCAATCTACCATTCACCAAAATTATAAATATAGATATTAAATCATGAGACAATAATTTTATTAGGTTCACCACTAAGGACTAATCTAAGAATAATACACATGATCGTGTGTTGGTATACTAGAATCCATTAATCTTAAATAGTGTAGTGGATGTAATTTTTAGTCACGTCCACTCTATGCTAGGTTTACTACCTTTAAAATAAGATTTAGTGAATAGTGAACTTCCTCCCTTGGATCACATCCACTAACATCTTATTTACTTGTCTTTTAATATTAGTCTCTATATTTTATTGATACATAGGTTACTTCCATTTTTCTAAGAATATATAATTTGATTTATATCATGAATATTAGAGTATGATACTCCAAATTAATCTAAACTCTCAAGTAAAACCACTAGAAATACTTCACTCAAATACTGACTTTCAACCAGGTCCCTTCACTTAGGGTTCACTGAGAAAATTTCACTTAGGTACCTTCACCCATGTATAGTTTTCTCATGTGTATTCACTTAAGATCCATCATGTAACCTTCTTCACTCAAGTGAGTTTGTTCAAGTGTTTTTTGTGAAACTCCATTTGTTTAGTTAACTTAAACCTTACCTATTCATAAATCTTCCTTCACACGAGTATATTCACTCAAGTATCACTCACATAACTATGTTCATGAAGTTTTATTCACCCAGATATACTCTCAATTCAATTTCATGTAAGTATCCATGTTCAAGTGATCATTACACAAAATGAGAGCCTATAATCCTTATACAAATATCAATTCACCATATAATGAGGGTATTAGTCATTATTTAAAGAAAAACCCATATCCCTTTCTCAACCCCTATGCTTCTAAATCTCATAGTGCTTTATTCATGTAGCTCCACTTCCACGGTGCCTAGCGAGTGAAAATATACCGAATAGGGAGATGTTGATAGGGATAATATTTTCATATTTCTAAATATGTTTTTCAATTATTTAATCCCTAAAAATTAATAAATTTGAGCTGATTTTCATCATTTTATGATTTTTGGTGAGTTTTGATCTTAAATGTGAAAATTGGTTAATTCTATAAATTTAGTTGCTTTCTATGACTTCAGTTTTTTGAGCATAATATATACAATATTAATCCAATTTAAGTTATTAATTTTTTAAGTATTCCATGGTTAATGGGCTAAAAATTCTTCTTTTGGACCCAAAGCTCATTCAAACTCCGAAAATATCAAACAAATCGATCAATATGAAAACTTTTTCTGGTCGGTAGAATAGAACCTACCTCATTAAATGAGGCATATCTCATGATACCAACCTCCAAATTAGATTATTCTAGCTATGTTATAAATATAACTCGAAGTTTCATATTCCCATTAAATTTTAAGGATAAAGTATTTAATTAAGGCCATACTTGAATGATTCAAAGAGTGGTAGGTGGAATAGTAATCGGCATCTAGAAAATTTTGGTTCTATTATTGTGGCCATATATTCTTGTAAACAACTCCAAAATATTTTAAATTTAAAGTTTAGATATCCAACTCAATTCATAAAATCTTATAAGAAGGTACCTTGGCATGTTTTAACCATCTGATGGGAAGAACCGAAGAAAAATTCCTACAAATAGATTTTGGAGGATAAATTTTTCTATTATTTATTTTATCTCTTGTTCTTCTTAGTTTTGTAATGAATTATTCTTCCCCCTTCTTCATGGATACCCTTTACATGGAGGGGTAATCCTATGAGTGATTTGGGAAGTACATGTTTTTCCCTTTTTTAATTTTTTAGTTCATGCACTTAATGGTTTGAAAACTTTCTCTCTTCTACAAAGTTGGTTTCAAATTCTAATAGAAGTTTTTATTATCTTGAGAGATTGTATTTGATTTTAGATTTTATTGTTATTATTGATTTTATAAATGGTAATTATCTCCCTTCACTAGGTTTTGGTCTATATATGAATGAATAGATCAGATATTAGTGGTAAAGTACTTAGCGATCATCAATATGTGTGTGAGGGGTAGTGTATATTCTTGATTATTTGGGATAAACAATACCTGATCGAGAATTGTCTAAATCAATTGGGAGTATTTACTATAACTATTTCAAAAAATAAAGTAGAGTATACCAAACTAAAATATTGGTAAGGTTTACTATCACAATCACCATTGACCAAGGTAGTGAGAGGAATCAATCATGGAATCTTACTATAATCGGTTTAGTATAAGAGGATTGGATAAATTAGAACTATAATAACATTGAAATTGGAAAACTGAACCTGACCTGATCACCCAATTCATACTGCTATTTTCAATCACTTAGTTTATCAATCTTCTTTTAATATTTTTGTTATTGATTTATTTTGTTTTTTTATTTAGTTTATTTTCTAAATCAAATAATTTCAAAAAAACCACCACTTCATTCTCTAATTTTAAGGTGATATCTTGATTTTTGTGTGCTCCTCTCTATATAAAACCTAGGTTAACCACTTTAATACATTTTAAATTAGGAAATAATTGTTTTCCCCACACCCCTTGATAGGAACATGTCAAAACTTGTAACTATTGTTGGGGAGGTGGTTCCAATAATCTAATTGTAAATATTTGACTCTTTTCGAATTAAAAAAACTGTAAAAATTATTTTACCATGATTTTTTCAAATGGTTATTTATTTAATTCATGTAACAATTACCCACAATTGAAATAATAATAAGTGATTGTTTATGATATATATCAGATTCAAAAACTTCAAAAATACATAGAACAACTAGAGAGAAAATTATAACCATTATTTGAATATGTTCATGCATTGAGGGACCTCAACTAGAACCTAAGCATGAACCTATGGAGACCAAGAAGGAAAATTTTCCTACTAAGCTATGTGTGAGAGATAAAAAATATCTAGATGGATTTTGGAATGAGTGTGAAGAACTAATTGATCACCTTGTTCCTTACAAATTAGAAGATAAAAAACCATTTAAGGAAGACACCACCAAAGCAGTGTAATTTGAAGAAAAGATAGAGGAGCCTGACTACCTACCTTTATCTAGTGAAATTCAACTCCAAAAGGAACTTTCCACTGAAGAATCAATTGAAGATGAACAAACTCAGGGTGATGACCTTTTCATGAACTCATTATCTTCTAATTTTTTTGAAACTAAATTGATTATCACCTCTAATTGTTATAAATTTTCATATTTTTTCAACACATCTATTGCCTTGGTGGATGAGGAAGAAAAAGAATATACACCTGAAGAGCAACATCTGGAGCTCTCTGGACATGTCAAATATTTATTAGAGGGATTTCAAGAGGAGATCAAATTGGACTTGCCTAAGGAAAAAGAGACACAAGATTCTTACTTTGAAAGAGAAGAATTTTATATTGATTCATCACGTTTTAAATTTATTCAAACAGAATTACACTCTGATTTTCCATTTGACTATTCTTTTGATATAGCATGCCTTGATCAACCACTGGAGAATGAATAATAAGTTGAGAAAGTGGAAACCAAGAAAGAGAAGGACTCATTATTTATCCTAAACCCAACATACAAAATGCATCTCATTTTCATGGGGGTGTATTTGGAATACTATATCCACGGATTCATCAACAAAAAAGAAGAAGTTAAAGATGGAAAGAATAATTTGTGTTAGTTTATGAGAAAGAAACTTCACCCACCATTAGATTGGGGATAACCAACTAGAACTACCCATCCATATGCATCCAAAACCTAGGGCCCATTTGGGGGATTAAACCAAGATCTATCCTTATTTTCTCAATATATTTCTATTTTAATTTTCTTTTAATAAATTTCTTAAGTTATTTTCTCTAATTTTGGTTGTATGTTTTCATGTGTGCAGTACTTAAGAGATTAACTCAATGTTGCACTTCTAATAATTCAGGTTGTGCCTCTCCTTAACACTTTATTTCCTATTATGATGTAATTAAAAATATAATTACATGTTAAATCCAATTTAATGTATTGAGTAAACTAAATAATTTAATTGTGGGGGGCCATTGTAGCTTAGGAATTTCAATTTTTTTGTTTTTATATTTTTTAAAAAAATTAAAAATAAATTTGTGTGTTTTTCAACTTTTTGTGTGTTTCTATAACTTTTGATCTGAAACGATTATCTTTTACATTTTTAAAACCCTTTTATATGCGTAAAAAAAACTATCCCATGAAACTGATCATAAATGAATGTTGAAAATGACTTTGTTTCAAGTTCAAACCCTTGGGAATTTCATGAAAAGTACTCTGATTCTTGAATCTATTACAAATATCACTATCTTTATCTTTGAAATTACTTTCTTGTGAAGATTCTGAACCATTATTTTTATATTCATTTCATTCAACTCACTTCTTTAGAGAACCATAACATGATTTATTTAACTAGAATTTGATTTATTTCTGTCAAAAATTGAGGGTTTTAGGTACTTGTGTTTTAAATAATTGAGGTTTTTCTTTGGTTTTAAAGCATCCTTTTCAAGAGAATCCTTTTTATTATGGCCGAACTTGCATGTTTAATCCTTTTAGACCTTATAATACATGAACATCATATTATGTTATCCATGTTATAATCCAATTTTCCCTATCCAACCTACTCTTGAAGTGAAATTTCATAATCTAGTTGAACTTAAGTGTGGGAGAAGTTGTCGTATATTGTGATAGTTTATGTGGTGATACTTTGTATAGAAATAAAATGTTGAAGATATTATTTTTCTACTTAAAAAAATTCATTCTTTTGAAATTTGTGTCTTTCTGGAGCTTTCATGATAAAATAATATCTACCTTTCTAGAGTTTCCAATGGAGAAAGAAAGTTGTGCCTATTTGGAACTTTTAAGAAAAATTATGTTTCAGAATATTGACATTTTTTATTCTGAAATGATGAATGGTGTGAACTTTCCTTTATTTTTCTTGATGATTGAGATTATTTTCTACTAAGGGGGGTAAGGAGGAGACCATACTTGAGTAAAAATTAGAATCATGCAATTTGGATTCAAAAAGAGCCAAGCCCTCCTTATTCTGCCTCATAAATTTTCACATAAAAATCCTTTCAACCAAAAGTCACATAAGAAACTTGATATGTCATCATGATAAATACATGTCCTTTACTCACATTGGGTGTAGATGTAGTAATTTATCAAGCCTATTGGGACCATTTCATGAGTATTGGATTAGAAATACATTGTTGAAAAATGATATTTGTGTGATAAGAGAAAATTAAAGTGAGGTGAGTGTTTTGTGTGCATGTGAGGATAAATGAAGTGGAAATATATTTAGTTATATTAATGGAGAAATTGAAATATTTTTTTTATAAGGCATGATATCTTTTGTTTCTTGGTGATAAATTAATGGATCTCATGGAAATGTGTTTTAAATTTTCTTTGATTTGATATTGATGTTTACTTATTTGAGAGTACAAGTGATAAGTGTGGGGGAATTGATAGAGATAATATTTTCATATTTCCAAAAAAATCAATTATTTAATCCCTACCAATTAATAAATTTGATCTGATTTTCATTATTTTATAATTTTTGGTGAGTTTTGAGCTTAAATGTGTAAATTGGTTAATTATAGAAATTTAGAAGTTTTCTATGACTTCAGTTTTTCGATCATAAATTCAACAATATTAATCCAATTTAAGTTATTACTTTTTTTAGGATTCCATGATTCATGGGATAAAAATTCTTCTTCTATACCCAGAGCTCATTCAAAATCCCACAAGCCCAAACAATTTAATCAATGTGAAAACTTATTCTGGTCGGCAGAATACAAATTATATTATTCCATATTTTTTATAAATATGAATCAAGGTTTCATATTATAATTAAATTTCATGGAGAAATTCTTTCATTAAGGCTTCCCTTGAACTAGTCAAAGAGTGGTAGGTGGAATAATAATCGGTGGCCAAAAAATAAATTTTATTAATGTGACCATAACTACTTGTAAAATAATCAAAAAGCTTTTAACTTTGAAGGGTATATATCCAACTCAATTCATAACATATTATAAGAAGGTACCTTGGCATTTTTCAGCCATCTAGTGGGAAGAACCGAAGCAAAATTTCTCATGACAGATTATGTAGGATAAATTTTTTTGTTCTTCCTTTCCTCTCTTTTTTTCTTCTTAGTTTTGTAATGAATTATTATTCCCCGTTATTCATGGATACCTTTTACATGGAGATTTAATCCACTAATTTTTTTGGGAAGTAGATGTTTTTTTCTTTTTGAAATGTTTGATTTCACGCACTTAATGGTATGAAATATTTCTCTCTTTTGTGAAGTTGGTTTCAAATTCTAATAGTGGTTTTTATTACCTTGTGATATTATATTTGATTTTAGATTTTATTGTTATTATTTCTTTTTTAAATGAACATTATATCCATACACTAGTTTATAGTCTATATACTATGGAATAGATCAGGGTTTAGTGGTAAAGTACTCGAAAATCATCAGTATGTGTGTGAGGGGTAGTGCATATTATTGATTGCTTGGGATAAACAAGACTCAATATGAAATTTCCAAAATCGGTGAGGGTATTCACTACAACACTTTTTCAAAAGGAAGGATAGTATACCAAACTAAGATCTTGGTAAGGTTTACTCTCACCATCACCATTATTCAAGGGAGTGAGAGTAATCGATCATGGAATCTCACTTTAATCGGTTTAGTAGAAGAGGATTGGATAAATTGGAACTATGAAAACATTACAATTGGAAAACTGAACCTGACATGATCACCCAATTCATATCATTTTTTTCAATCACTTAATTTATCAAATTTCTTTTAATATTTTTGTTATTGGATTCTTTAGTTTTGTTTCTTTAGTTTTGCTTATTTAGTTTCTTTTCTAAATCAAAGAATTTCAAAAATAGCCATCACTTCATTCTCTAATTTTAAGGTGATAGCTTGATTGTTGTGTGCTCTTATTTGTATACTACCTAGGTTTACCACGTTACTAAATTTTAAATTAGTAAATAATTGTTTTTACCACACCCCATGATAGGCACATGTCATATTCCTAGACTAGAGTGATTCCACACTAGCATAAAGCAGCCTGACTAGTGAAAAATCCCTTTAACTAGATTTAAACTCTTTCCTTTGTGTAGGAATAAATTTTCAACTTCCTCCAACAAACTTCAGGAATTCCAAAATCTTATACAAGATGCTACTTTTTCTTCAAAGACTCGATAAATTATATAATCATTGACTTTTACAAGAATTCCTTTTCAACAGCAATTTTACACATAAGACTCAATCACTACAGCCTTCTATGCTATAACCATATTGACAACAAACACAACATCAATCTCAAAATAACTTTGGTTACAAAATTCAACCCCATTGGACTTGATGGAAATCCAAAGTAAAACACAATTTCACACAAAAACTTTAATTCTTCCAGAAAGTAGTAGAATATATCATATATCACTCTAAGTCTACATGAGTAATGTAAAACCCCAAGATTTTATGAGAAAATATTCTTTCTTTGATTTCTTGTGTTGTACGATTCACCAAGATTAGCTTGCACTATACACAACATCGTATTAGCTTGTAGTATACGCAACACTATTCTTAGCTTGTGTTGCACACAATTTCAAGTTCTTTCGAGTAAGATTCATTTTTACACAACACCAAGTATAGATTTTGACCAATGTATAAATGAAATATATTTTGATTATGTTATACGCAACACCAAAGGAATCTTGCACTACATGAAACCCTTACTTTACATGCATTACATGCAATAGTGACCTTCCTCGATAGTGTGTGTTGTACGCAATACCGTGTTTCACTAAACAATGATATATTATAATATTATTATGAACCATACATTATGAATATTTTTAACCAAATTTTGAATTTTATAACATTATAATTCATCTTACACAATTTCTAGATCATGGTATGAGAACAAAATTAATTTTTCGGGTAAAATAAGTATTTTTCAAAAAATTACAGTTTTGTCGCCTTTTGATGGCGCACCCATTTTAAATATATTTTTTGACATGTTTATAAGTTCAATTTGACAAAATAAAATTCTTCTTTTGAATCAGGATATAAAAATTTACTTTGGATAAATTTTTGATATTTTTCTGATAAGTTTCTTATTTTTATGAATAGTAAAAATACGCTAAATTTTAATTAAAAACAACTTTTTTCATCGAGATAATTTATATGGTTAAATTATAATATTTAATGGTTTTAAATTATAAATAGAATATATTTTTACCATTTAATATAATTTAATTCATTATCATTAATTTTACACTAAATTCATAGGTAAAAACATTTCAATCTTTTGTAACGTTTTAACTTTTAAAACCCGTTTTCTCAACAGCAGGATTAATTTTAAATTAAATACTTCCACTTCTGGGTTTTGAATTTGGAAAAATGGATTCCATATTTGGAATCAGTAGATCGAAATTATGCTAATATGCTACTTTTTATTTTTAGACATTATGAATAGTAACTACGGAAAATTTTATTTACTATAGTTAAAGGTAAATCGGGTAATTAAGGGTAAAAATAAGATTATAAAATTACCCTAACACCTACCAAAATTATATATGATGAATAAAAGTCGACCCATATCACCTAAGGGTTGGAATAGATTCATTTCATGGACTTTTGACCATGAAAAGGATGTAATTATTATTAAAACCAAAGAAAGTGACAACATGTCACTCTCTTATATCTTATAAGTGTAATAATTTTAATTTAGTGATAAACTTCATAAAACTTAAAACATAAATAGTAACCATAAATATAATAAAATTATATACATCATGTAAATTTATTTATAATTTTTAGGGATTAAAAAATTATCATTAATGGTTACACAATAGTGATGTAGAAATTAATTTATTGATTGAAATATCAAATAAATGGTTTTAAAAATATTAAAATAAATATTATATGAACAAATTAATGTGATTAGTGAATTTTTTTAATGAATATGAAATGTTAAGAATCTATTAAACTTTTTTTAAAATATATATTCTGTGTGGATTTTATTTAAATTTAAATAATTGAATAGTTTCAAAATTGACACTATTGTTATTTTATAAAAATAACATATTATTAAATTGTTTAAAAATCACAAAAATATTTAAAAATTATAAATTAAAATTTATATGGTATAAAATTTAATAAATTATCCAATTATGGAAAATTCACAACACATAAGTAATTATTTATAATAATTTAAAATTTAGAATATTATTACCACAAATAAAATTAAATAGATTAAATAAGGATAAATCAAAATGATAAGGTTTAAAATAAACTTAAAACATGTCTAAATTTTATTAGTTGATTAGATTAAAACCCTATATTATCTCATATTCTAAATGAGTTATTTTTTCAGATTTTTAAGTGGGGATTGATTTTATTATTAACTAATATTTTAGAGGTTTCCAAAAGTGCCCCTCTAATCTCTTATAAAAGGGAACCTCCTCCCTCTCCTCCTCACACCATTTTTAGCCTTTAATATCATCCAACCCCTGACCATTTCCCTTATCCAATTCCCTAGAAACACACTAGAGGTCCTAGTCTTCTTCAAAGACCAACTTTACTGCCCTAAGAGGAGGTTTATAAGAGGCACGTCGAAGAAGAGGTAATATCCATTACCGATTATTTCAAATTTATTTCTTCTTTTACTTCATCTTATTTATTTGTTTCATTATAAAGTAATAATATGATTATCACTAATATAATTATATTTTATTATAAATATTAAACAAACCTATTTCACCTTCTATCCATCCTATGGAAAATGAAATCACTGCGTGTGCGTACGTATGGCTTACCGTCTCCACGACGTGGTGTAATCTGTTTTTCCACCACCACCATACTTGGATGGGTATAATGGTGGAAATAATAACTATATATTATTATTATAACATCATATTTATTCTGAGATATTATATCATCCACTTTAATTCCATTCAATAATTATGGTAACGATATCACTGCTCGTGCGTACGTACGGATTATCGTCTCCATGATGCGGTGAGATTCATTCTCCAAGATAACCATTCAAAAATGATTATAAAGTATATATAATAAATAATAATTAAATATATTACATAATAATTATACTGGATTTATATATGTTTTATTTATTTCCATTCAATTTAATAAGAAAATTAAAACAGCATTCATGCGTACGTACGGCCTACCGTCTCCATGAACGGTGTATTTCACTCCATTTATTGATCTGTTATATATATATATATATATATATATATATTATATTCTGAATATAGTATATATAAATCATGTTTTTCATTTTGGAAGTAAATAATCATGATCTAAGTAATCATATGAATAATTACAAGTCAAAACACGTACGAAAAATGAAACAATTTTACCCAAAACGTTGCTTTAACATGGAATTGACAAAATAACGGGTAATATAAAGTCATAATTGAATCATATATGATATCATAAATATTATTATGGTTCTGTTACAAGTTAATAATATGTTTAAACCCACTATACAGAAGTTTTAGACACGTACGGAAGGAATTGGACCTAAGGTAAGGGATTATTTCGTCTCACTTTTATTTCTGTGAGACATGTACCTTAATCACCATATATTTCTTATGTATGGTGTTTATGATTCCCATGAATGTTTTATGATTTTATTATGGAGGATATAATATTTAAATATTCATATAATTCTATTTATTTTATGACATGTATGATTCCACCAATCATAAAAGGTAAGGGATAATTATTCCAATCTCATTCTTATCCGAGATTGTTTATTCGTAAGTATTTACTGGGGTTATATTTATCATACATGTCCCTGTTTTATAAAAAAAATTCATGTTTACCTTTTTTTGTATGAAATGAATCTTTCTTTTATTTACCATACGAGGTACTTTTTGACTTTTCTGACAAAAGTACAAGAAGAATGTTTTAGGCATGAACGGATTTTTACAGTTTCATAATGCCTTATTTTCATGAAGCTTCCTCTAAAAGATTTCATGATTATTTTCAACAAAAATCATTTTCTTTTAAAATTGCATGGAATTTTGTGAAAAGAAAATGACTTTTAAGAATAAAGTATATTTTCCTCAATAATTCATTTCGAGTGTTTTATCAAAACTATTTTCCATCTAAGATGACATTATTTATTATGTTTATGTTTCAATTATAATGTCTCTATTATTTACATGGTTTTATTTTTATTATGGTGAAATGATATCCATTTGTTTTATTTGGATTATTTTATGATGGGATGATGTTTATGAAACCCATATTATTCTTTGGGTTATGATGAATGATTTATGTTTATTTTGTGGAACAAGAAAGAATGATTTTATTATGAGATGGGTGGGACCTATATCTCCCTAAAATGCATTGGGTAAAGATTTATATCTCATGATATAGACATGGATGGAATGTCAAGTGAATCCAGTTTAGTAATACAGGGCTGGAATGGCAAGTAAACCCGGTTCAGTAATGGACTTTGTCCACTATGATGGTCTTGGCAGCAATGCCTTGGATACTATGGAAATCATAACATGTTCTTAATGGTTGACAGAATTACATGTTTTATTCTCATGCTATTTTATCATTATTATTGTTCCTTTATGATCTATGCCTTACGTACTGCCAATATTTATTTCACAACTCAAGATTTTGATGTTTAAAATTTATGTTCATGTTTTTTTAAGTTCAAATGTATGTGGTTTGTTTTATTTTCTCCATGCTTACCCTTACTGAGAATTTGAGCTCATACTTTATATGTTTTAATTTCCCCAGGATATAAATAAAGGTTTTAGGTAAGAAAATAAAAGGGGGATATCTTTATGGTAGATGTTTAAGATCTTTCACCATTATTAGAAGATTATGTTCCGAGTTTCCAAAGACACTAAACTATTACGGTCCTTGGGTGTCTATTTTTGTTATGTATTAATCATTCTGCAAAAGTAATGTAATTTCCATGTATGTCAATCTTTGGGTCTCTACAGTTGGTATTAGAGGAAAGGTTTAGTTAATATTTAGAAACTAGGATGCGGAAACTTTAGTGAGATCCCTAGAGATATTTCTAAGGTATGTCTAGGGATGTCCCTAAGGTTAAGTATAAGTATAGGTTATAGTCCTAGAATTATGTTAAGGATCTTATAATTAAACCTAAGATGTTAGATATTGAAGGTAATCCCCCTTTATTATGTTGTTTTCCTAGCATGATTTTTTCCTCTCACACTATTCTTTTTGGGTTTTAGAAAATGGCTGGAAATAGGAAGATTCATGTTAATGGAGAATATGATGGACAATGGAATGATATTCTTCATGAGATACCAAATGAAATGAGATTTAGAAGGCGAAACATCATTATTATTCCTAATCAGCAATCTCATAATATGATCAATAATATCAACTTTGGTAAGTTTCCTGACTCATCTAATAAGAGAAATATGGAGTTTCATGATGATCATAAAGGAAATAAAGTTCAATTTCCCTCATGTAAATCATGTGGGAAGAGGCATCAGGGAGAATGTTTCAAAGGAACTGGAAGATGCTTTAGGTGTGGAAAAGAAGGACACAAAGCCAGTAATTTCAAAGAAAAAGGTTCAGTTAACACAATGGACAAGGATAATGGTATTTCTAAGACATCAACAATGGTTAAGTGTTTTAAATGTGGAATGTATGGGCATTATGCAAACCAATTCCCAAAGGGAAAATCTCATGAATAGAATCATCATGGTCGTATGGGTAGTATTTATATTGATGATGATGAAGAGACTATAAATGATATATGAGATGAAAAAAGTGTTAAGGAATAAAATGATGAATCTTGGTCAATGGTTTAAGAAGGTAGTAGAATGATTTCATGTTTATCAAGATTAATGTTGTATAAGTAATTTCATGGTACTATGGAATAAAGAAACATCTAAGGATTGTTGCACTATTTTTTTTCCTTAAGTTTTTAAAAGTATATGTTGAATGGTACTGGTAACCATGAAAGGTTATTCAAATATTTTTGGAAAGCACCTAATATGCACATAATGAAGGGATAAAGAGATAATGAAATGTTTGATAGTATTAATGAGCTCATTAATGATATAAGAAAAAAAGTGATATCATGGTTTGAGTATATAGAAATTTTGGGATTTTGGTATGTGGAATGAGTTAACTTTTGACAGCATTCATGTTTTCACAAAGATTCTATGTTTCAAGAGAATACATGATTAAGGTATTAACATATTTGTAATGTGACCAACAAGAAATATCTTATGATATACGGGGGTAAATGATGGTATTCAATTCTAAGTAGATAACCTCTCTAGTAATCTTTTTCTTTATACTATGAGATTAGACAGAAGTATTTTGGATAAACCTAAAGATTGTAATGGATTAAGTTAGACATCATATAGTATTATTTAAGGATATAACTTGTTTTTTTATATTATTTCTGGAATGTTATAATAGTACAGTTTTAGAAAAAGGACAACTCGTAGGACGGGCGACAACCTGTCACGCCGGACAAGGATACAGGAATCGAACCCACAACCGAAGTGCGAAAGGCCTTTATCTCCTACCATTGTCCTACAGGAAGTCCCTGGTTTATAGAAATTAGTTTTATTTTATTAAGTGGTGTGATATATGAAGTATAATTCCATTTTTTTGGAGCCATATATGATTAATATCACCATATATAGACTTATGTATATTTAATAACTTTTGCTAACCTTTTGTTTGAGATAGATGGAATGACCCATCATTCTATCACATGATCTGCTAACACTTCACGAATGACAAATTCAACTTCATTTCTTTAAGATATTAAGTGGAAATTGTTCAAGGAACGACCAATGGTAAGATTGTACCAAAATTAAGTAAGTATTTCTTCTAATTCAAAATTTTAAAATTTATGGAAAGGATCTTGAAAAACAAAAAAAATTTCCTAGTACCCTCATATCCAATGAATCAGATGGTACCATAGATCATCGCAAATGTATGGATTTGTGATTGTTGGCTTTTTCATATCCATGTTCTATACCACTCCCCATCAGAACTTGATGGTTAGATTTCTCTTCTATATCCATGTTTTCACCTATGTTCTACTATGTGGAAACCCAGTGATGATTTAATTCAGGTAACCATTACATTTCATACTTTAGTTTTTAAAATTAATTTTTGGTATTCCTTTTTACGACGTGGGTTTCTATGAAAGAAACTTTCAAGTAGTAAACGATTTATAACCCCGATTAATTTCGAGGGAAAAATTCATTTTAAGGGGGGTAGAATGTAACTCCCTGAGATTTTATGAGAAATATTCTTTCTTTGATGTCTTGTGTTGTATGCTTCACCAAGATTAGCTTACGCTATACGCAACACCATATTATCTTGTAGTATACGTAACACTATTCTTGGATTGTGTTGCACACAATTTCAAGTTCTTTCGAATAAAAGTCATTTTTATACAACACCAAGTATAGATTTTTATCAATATATAAATGAAATATATTTTTATTATGTTATACGCAACACCAAAGGAAGCTTTCACTACACGCAACCCTGACTTGACGTGCATTACACGCAATAGCGAACTTCCTCAATATTGTGTGTTGTACACAATATCGTGTTTCACTAAACAATGATATATTATAATATTATTATGAACTATCCATTATGAATATTGTAAACTTAATTTTGAATTTTATAATATTATAATTCATCTTACATATTTTCTAGATCATGGTATGAGAACAAAATAAATTTTTCAGGTAAAATAAGTATTTTTCAAAAAATTGTATTTTTGACTCCTTTTGATGGCACACCTATTTTAAATATATTTGTTGACATGATTATAAGTTCAATTTTAAAAAATAAAATTCTTCTTTTCAATCAGGATATAAAAATTTACTTTGGATAAATTTTTGATGAATAGAAAAAATACGCTAAATTTTAATTAAAAACAACTTTTTTCATCGAGATAATTTATATGGTTAAATTATAATATTGAATGGTTTTAAAGTATAAATAGAATAAATTTTTACCATTTAATATAATTTAAGTCATTAGAATTAATTTTACACTGAATTCATAGGTAAAAACATTTCAATCTTTTGCAACGTTTTAAATTTTAAAACTCGTTTTCTCAACAGCGGGATTAATATTAAATTAAATACTTCCACTTCTGTGTTTTGAATTTAGAAAAATAGATTTCATAGTTGGAATAAGTAGGCCCAAATTATTATAATAGGATACTTTTTATTTTTAGACATTATGAATAGTAACTACGGTAAATTTTATTTACTATAGTTAAAGGTAAATCGGGTAATTAAGGGTAAAAATAAGATTATAAAATTACCCTAACACCTGCCAAAATTCTATTAGATGAATAAAAGTCGACCCATATAACCTAAGGGTCGGAATAGATTCATTTTATAGACTTTTGACCATGAAAATGATGTAATTATTATTAAAACCAAAGAAAGTGACAACATGTCACTCTCTTATATCTTATAAGTGTAATAATTTTAATTTAGTGATAAACATAATCAAAATTAAAACATAAATAGTCACCATAAATCTAATAAAATTATCTACATCATGTAAATTTATTTAGAATTTTTAGGGATTAAATAATTATCATTAATGGTGACACAATAGTGATGTAGAAATTATTTTATTGATTGAAATATCAAATAAATGATTTTAAAAATATTAAAATAAATATTATATGAACAAATTAATGTGATCCATGAATTTTTTTGATGAATATGACATGTTAAGAATATATTAAAAAAATTAGAATATATCTTCTGTGTGTATTTTATTTAAATTCAAATAATTGAATAGTGTCAAAATTGACACTATTGTTATTTTATAAAAATAACATATTATTAAATGGTTTAAAAATCACAAAAAATTATTTAAAAATTATAAATTGAAATTTATATGGTATAAAATGTCATAAAGTATCCAATTATGGACAAATAACAACACATAAGTAATTATTTATAACAATTTAAAATTTAGAATATTATTACCACAAATAAAATTAAATAGATTAAATAAGGATAAATCAAAATGATAAGGTTTAAAATAAACATAAAAAATGTCTAAATTTTATTTGTTGATGATATCACAACAATATATTATCTCATATTCTAATTGAGTCATTTTTGTATATTTTTAAGTGGGGTTTGATTTTATTATTAACTAATATTTTAGAGGTTTCCAAAAGCGCCCCTCTCCTCTCTTATAAAAGGGCACCTCCTCCCTCTCCTCCTCACACCATTTTGAGCCTTCAATCTTGTCCAAACCCTACCCTTTTTTCTTATCCACTTCCCTAGAAACATACTATAGGTCATGGTCTTCTTCAAATACCAACTTTAGTGCCCTAAGAGGAGGTTTAGAAGAGGAGCATCGAAGAAAAGGTAATATCCTTTACCGATTCTTTCAAATTTATTTCTTCTTTTACTTCCTCTTATTTATTTGTTTCATTATGAATTAATAACATCATTATCACTAATATACTTATATGTTATTATAAATATTAAACAACCCTATTTTACCTTCTATCCATCCTACAAAAAATGAAATCACCGCGCGTGCATACGTATGGCTTACCGTCACCATGTTGTGGTGTAATCTATTTTTCCACCACCACCATACTTGGATGGGTATAATGGTTGGAATAATAAATATATATGATTATTATAACATCATACTGATTATAATATATTATATAATCCACTTAAATTCCATTCATTAATTATGGGAATGATATCATCGCTCGTGTGTACGTACGGATTACCGTCTCCACGACGCGGTGAGATTCATTCTCCAAGATAACCATTCAAGAATGATTATAAAGTATATATAATAAATAATAATGAAATATATGACATGATAATAATAATGGATTTATTTATATGTTATTTACTTCCATTCAATAAGGAAATTAAAATAGTGTTCATGCGTACGTACGGCCTACCATCTCCATGAACGGTGTATTTCATTCCATTTATCGATATTATATATATATATATATATATATTATATTCTGAATATATTATATATAAATCATGTTTTACATTCTGGAATTAAGTAATCATTATCTAAGTAATCATATGAATAATTACAAGTCAAAACACGTACGACAAATGAAACAATTTTACCCAAAACGCTGCTTTAACATGGAATTGACAAAAGAACGGGTAATATAAAGTAATAAGTGAATAATATATGATATCATAAATATTATTATGGTTCTGTTACTAGTTAATAATATTTTTAAACCCACTATACAAGAGTTTCAGACATGTATGGAAGAAATTGGACCTAAGGTAAGGGATTATTTCGTCTCACTTTTATTTATGTGAGATATATGCCTTAATCACCATATATTTCTTTTGTATGGTGTTTATGATTACCATGAATGTTTTATTATTTTATTATGGAGGATATAATATTTACATATGCATGTAATTCTCTTTATTTTATGACATGTATGATTCCACCGATCATAAAAGGTAAGGGATAATTATTCCAATCTCATTCTTATCCGAGATTGTTTATTCGTAAGTATTTACTAGGGTTATATTTATCATCCATGTCCCTGTTTTATAAAAAAAAGTTTTCATAAAGTTTTTTCTATTATTCCATGTATGTTTAAATTCGTGTTTACCTCTTTTTTGGTATGGAACGAATCTTTCTTTTATTTACCATACGAGGTACTTTTTGACTTTTCCGACAAAAGTACAAGAAGAATGTTTTTAGGAATGAATGGATTTTTACGGTTTCATAACGCCTTATTTTTATGAAGCTTCCTCTACAATATTTCATTATTATTTTCAAAAAAAATCATTTTCTTTTAAAATTGCATGGCATTTTATGAAAAGAAAATGATTTTGAAGAAGAAAGGATATTTTCCTCAAGAATTCATTTCAAGTGTTTTATCAAAACTATTTTCCATCTAAGATGGCATTATTTATTATGTTTATGTTTCAAGTATAATGTCTCTATTATTTAAATGGTTTGATTTTTCTTATGATGAAATGATATCTATTTATTTTATCTTGATTATGTTATGATGGTATGATGTTTATGAAACCCATATTATTCTTTGGGTTATGATGAATGGTTTATGTTTATTTTGTGGCACACGAAAGAATGATTTCATTATGAGATGGGTGGGACCTATATCTCCATCAAATGCATTGGGTAAATATTTTCTCATGATATAGACATGGATGGAATAGAAAGTGAATCTGGTTCAGTAATACAAGGCTGGAACGGCAAGTAAACCCATTTCAGTAGTGGACTTTTTCCACTATGATGGTATTGGCAGCAATGCCTTGACTACTATGGAAATAATAAAATATTCTTAATGGTTTCCACAATTACATGTTTTATTCCCACTCTATTTTATCATGATTAATGTTCCTTTATGATCTATGTCTTACGTACTGCCAAGATTTATTTCAAAACTCAAGATTTTTATGTTTAAACTTTATGTTCATGTTTTTTTTAAGTTCAAATGTATATGGTTTGTTTTATTTTCTCCATTTTTACCCTTATTGAGAATTTGAGCTCACCCTTTATATGTTTTCTTTTTCCCAGGATATAAAGTAAGTTTTTAGGTAAGAAAACAAAAGGGGAATATCTTTATGGGAGATGTTGAAGATCTTTCACCATGATTATAATATTATGTTCCGAGTTTCCAAAGAAGCTAAACTATTATGGTCCATGGGTGTCTATTTTTGTTATGTATTAAGTATTCCGTAAAAGTAATGTAATGTCCATGTATGTCAATCTTTGGTTCTCTACAAGTAATGATTAGTATAGAAAATAAGATAACAATAAATTATTGTATTCCTCATTTCATTCCTATTTCCATAAACCTATAGTATTCTAAATTAATCAAACACTATTACCCATAGATTATATTACCCTATGAATTTTATATCATGTTCTCTACTAACATAAACACCACTTTTCACTAATACCACTTGTTATGAAACGTATTCATTCTCCATTGTTTTCTATTGAATTTCATGGTCATTCTTTCCATTTTACATCAAACCCCAAGAGAAAGGACCTTACAACCACAAAATATAATATAGAACTCATTAAATAGAAAATGGGAGAGGTGTGATATTTAACCTCCTCAATATGAGGGAGGTGATTGAATATCTAGGTTCAAATGATGTTCCTCAAATATTGGAGTGGGCAATGACTTAGTAATAATTTTGGATACTTTCTTATTAGTTATAACATGATCCATTTTGATTATTTATTGATATACCTTCTCTTTCATAAAGTGATATTTTTTCTCAATTTTTTTGGTATAAGAGTGATGTAATAGAGTTTTCATGAGTCCAACCACACTCTTGTTATCATAGAAGATCATCATAGGCCACTTCATATCATAACCAATATCTTCCAACTATTGGTTCATCTATAAAAGATAATTGCATGCCTTGTTCACTATAATGTATTCTACTTATTTTATGCTCAATGAAGTTATTTTCTACTTTTTACTGAACCGGCCTACACATTTACTTTCAACGAAGAATACACCACAAATATTGTACTTTCGATCCACCACATAACTAGCCCAATTTATATCAAAAAATGATGAAAGTTCATGATTCTTTCCTATATAAAAGAGTAATACAAAATTGATAGTATATCATATGTACCTCAAGATTTGTTTATCTATTTTGAGATGCACGTTCTTCAGATTACTTTATAAGTGGGCTACCAAACATGTTGAAAATAAAATATTCATCTATGTTTTTATCAAATATAGTAAGCTTCGAATTATCCTCATGTATAAGGTGGGCTCCACGTATTTCCTATCCTCGTGTTTCCCAATATTTTTTACAACTTTATTCGAAGTTGAAATTGGTTTGGAATCATGCATATCAAATTTCTTTAGTATCTCTCTGCATACTTGACATGATAGATAAAAGTTTATTTCACTCTTTAAACCATTTATATCCCCAGAAAGAGTGTGATTTCACCAATAATAGACATTTATAATTCAAAACTAATTATAGTAGCAAAAAAATATGCATAATTATATTTTATTCTACTAAATATAATATCATAAATATACACAATCATTATAAATTTTTCTTCCTTGGATATCTTCACATCATTGCCCCTTTTGAATTATAATTTCTTTAAATATGAATCCAGTTGTGTGTACTATGACCATGGTGTCTATTTTAGACTATAAAAGTCCTTATTTAACCTATACACTTTATTTTCATTATTTCAAATCAAGAATCCCACTAGTTTTTCAATATAAACCTCTTCTTAGAGTAAACTATTCAAGTATACTATTTTTACATCCATTTGATAGATCTTGAATCATATTTAAATTTTTATTTCCAAGAAGAGTCTTATTGACTCAAGTTAATCCACTAGAGTAAATTTTTTCTTAACATTGACTCCTTAAATCTATACAAATACTTTGTAAACCATACATTCCTTATTTTAGATCACATTAACAAGTTATTCAAATTTATTATTAAAGACCTATTTTGTTCTGATCACATTTGATGATCAGGATTATTTATAAGTTCCTAAGTTTGGTTCTTGTCAATTTGATCTAATTCTTATTTCATAGATCTAATCCATGAATTATCTTTATTTATTATTCAAATGATTTCAGTTTATCTATTGAAAATAGAGAAGTATGATTTATATTCCTCGTCCTCTTTGTCTGTGTTGGGTCGGTTCTATCTGTGATTATATTGGATGGATTAATTTTAACTCTCATGTTTCTCATTAGAGGTGCAAGATGAATTTCCTTTATAATCATATCATCCTATGATTTGATCTCAGAATATTCATCATTTTGGAAACTTTGAACAACCTCGGGATCTATATCAACTTCATCCTCTTCATCATACAATTCATAAAAGCTTAAATTTCATGAATTCTTCCCATATTTCTACTCAATTAATTTAACATTGTTACTTTATAAAATATTATTCATCATTTTTTAAATCATTTTTATGTCTTACACTTGGTTGAGAAACCTAAAAACACTCCTTTTTCTATTACAACACCCTACTCTACTTGGTTGCTTTTTTTGCTTCAGATGAAACACTTACTTCCAAAAACTCAAAAAAAATCAAAGAGGGTTTCCTTAAATGCCACATTTCATAGGTTGTCCTCTCCTCCCATGGTCCTAAAACTTCTCTATTTTTATTATACACCACAAATTGTATATCCTCTTTATAGTAGTGTCTAGAAAATACACTCTTGATGAGCAATTTGTGTTCATATTATTCACCAGCCTATTTCTTCATTTTATAACTTCGTCCTATTGTGGATTTATTATCGATGATACCACATGATTAATACTATGTTTCTCAAGATAATTTTCTATTTTAATATATGTTTGATTTATTACATTATCACATTGTAAGATTCTTATTGTGAATTAGGTCACATTTCTAACTCTCCTTTGATACCTCTTCATGCACTCCATGACTTTTCTCTTTCTCTTATTGAAAATAACACAATCCATTATGTTGTATTCATTAAAAAATAATGAAATTCCTTCCACCATATATTTAGGTTGGTGTATTGGTCCAAAAACATATTTTTGAACTAGATCAATGGGATTGGATTCCCTTTTCTTCTTTTGTTGACACAGATTCCAAAACATTTTTCTTCTCATACATGTATCACATGTCTTTTCATGATATCAATTAAGATTTGGAATATCTATTGTATATTTTAGATTGGATAACTTATCTATTATTTTTTATTGAATGTGGTATATCCTCTAGTTAAAAAAGTTATTCTACTCTTCAATTTTTAGGATACAAATTTTTTCTTTACTATCCACCTGGTACAAATTACCAGTTGTCCTCCAACCTTTCATGAGTGGGTTCTAAAACTTTTCTTTCATTAAGAAACCCTTTTGATTAAATGTGACCTAAATTACAGAGTTACATAGTTGAATAAAACTTGATAGGTTGTGTCAAAAACCATCCATATAGAATACTTCTTTCTTCTTTAGCTCATCACCGACTAATCAAGTGTTGCCACTTCTTTGGATATTTAAAGATTTTTCATTGCCAAAATGAACCATTTTGTAAACTATTGCCTTTAAATTTTTCAATAGGTTCATAATTCCAGTAATGTGTGATAAAAAAAACTATCAAAAATACAAGTTATACTATTATTCATAGTCTTAAGAGAAATTTTAGTGAGGTTAACATTCTCTCTTTTCTTCTTTTCCTTCCAAGAGATGCCTAGTTGAGTTGAGTCATAATATGGACTCTCTTATTTTTCTTTAGCATGGGTATTATAATCATACTTATCTTCTTATTCCAATATAGAGTATTTATTTTTAAATGAAATATTATCATTTTGTTTTTCACTTATGGGTTTTTTACTTCTATGGTGATAACCACCATTCCTTCTTTTCCTACAATATATAGCTTTATACCAAAAATTAGAATAGTGAAAGTAATTTCCATAGAAATAATTTCTTCTATGAGATGAAGGATATGGCCTCATTATTATTTGTCAAATTACAAGTGTCCTTTAAAATAGATTCTTGACACATCATAATATGGCATTGTGTGGCCAAAAAATCCATAAAATTTATAGCGACCCACACTTCTCATACATAGATATCACATATTAATTAATAGATTAATATTCATTACATAATATAACAATCCATGCCATAATTATATAAGTCTAGTGCCTTTGGAAACTTGGATACATAAACAACTAGTTCATAGGTGAACTAAACCATCTCCCACTAATTTCTTCATAACTATCACCCTTATTATACATATCATACAAAATACATTTCTTCATAACCTAGGGAAATAAAAAATAAGAAAGGGGGAGATTAGATGTTTAGTAAGGGTAAACAAGGGAGATATAAAAAAACATGATAATAAGGGTATTAGAACATGATAATAAAATTTAAAAATCATACCCTTCATTTAGTAGATCATAAACCTGAGTCATGGAATAAATACTAGCAGTTCATAAGACATAGATCAAAAATTAATCAAAAAATGATCCATGAGAGAATAACATTGGCATAAGACATAGATTTGTGGAATACACATAAGAATAAAAATTATTATATCAAGGATACCCTCCAATTAGGCTAACCACCCATGTACCTATTTCAAGTTTGGGAAAATTTCTTTTGTGCCCTATTTTGGGCTTGATATAACTTCTTGTGTACCCTCTTTTTGGCTTGGGATAACATCTTGTATACCCTTTGAGCTCATAGAACATTGATCATTACCCAATGCATTAGAGGTATATATAGGTACCACCCTTTACATAATGAAAATAGTAAATATGTGTGCCACCATATCATAAAACATTCATATTATCATAACCCATATAAAGAAATGGGTTTTATAATCATTTCATCAACTCATCATATCTTAACTCATGGAAAAGAAATGGGTTTCATAAAAATCCTATCAATATAATCATAAACTATATAGATAAATTATAACGATGGTAACATTGGATAATATCCCCATTAAATCTTAAGTGAAATAAAATTATGTCCTCTTATATGTAAAATTATTTTAAAATATCACTTGGAAAATTTTTTGATGAAAATAACCTTTCCACATTGAAAACACTAATTCAAAATCAAAAAATTTCTCAAATATTAAAGAAATTTTTTTATCTTAAAATAACCTTGGAAACTTGTAAAGGAAGTTTTAAGTCATTTATTTATTATGATGGTGGGAAATACCATTCATTTTGTACACATTAAAAAGAATATTCCTTTCACATTTTTTGGTAAAAAGTCAAATGAGCCTTATTCGGAAAATTCTAATAAGATTCCTTTTAAAATATATTGTAAAAAACCAAACATGGTTAAAATTTTATTTAAAAAATAATTTTTTAATAGTAAAATATTTATTTAAAAAAAATTTAGAAAACATGTACAAGGAATAAAAAGTATATTTGACCAAAGAGAGAAATAATGTTAGTTTTTATTAAAAAAATCATTCAGAATCTTGAGTACATAAAGAGAGAGAAATGATAGTAAAATATTTTATTTAAAAAAATGAATATATTATAATAAAATTAATGATTTTATTTATAGATATATCATAATATTTCATCATTAAAGGTATAATCATGAACAATCCTGATGAACAATGAGATCGTATCATAGAACCCTTACCACTTTGGAAATTTTTGAATTTTATGCCCCATGAAAGAAATAAAATTATATAGATATGTATATCCCATAATTTTTATGAGAATTATCATAAAATATATTTATGGTTAGTATATACACTACACAAAATAAACAAGTGGTGAATATGGCATGTGTCCCGTAGAAATAAAAGTTAGGTGAAAATCCCTTACCAATTTGGAAACTTTTGAATCGTAATGCCCATTTAAGAATAAAATCAAATAAAAATTTAAGTATAATGAAAATAATTCTATTTTTTATATAAAATTTAAAATTGGTAGTATATACACAGTATAAAATTAATTAGTGGTGAATATGGCATATGTCTCCTAGAAATAAAAGAGACACTAGAAATCACTTCCCTCAAGTCTCAACTTTCTTTGTACACGTTCGAACATACTATATAATAAATATAGGTTTATTATAAATATATTATAGAACCATAATCATATATATCATACCATATATGATATACCTACAACCTTTTGTCACACATTAGTTAACAATACCTTTTTAAAATCACATTTTGAGTAATAACTGCTTTATTTTTCGTGTATGTTTTGGTTTGGTATTTTTAGTCCTTTTACTTTGATCATGTTTAAATCATATCCAAAATTTTAACCATGATATAAATATTATATATATTCATTATATATGTATTCCTAGTAATCCATTAATTTTATATATATAATTAATTACATTGTTCATGGAGATGATAGTTTGTGCGTACGTATGAACATTGTTTCCGTTTTATCAGTGGACGGAATAAAAGAAAGGTAAATATTAATTAACCTTTATAAAATAATTATTATATAATATATATAATATATATTCATTAAAAATATCTTTATTACCATATATATCAAAATAAAATAAAAGATGTGTAACATCGCTTTGTGGAGGCGGTAGTCTACACGTACACACGAGCGACGTTATAATTTTTCAAAAGATTGGAAGGTAAGAAGGTATATGTGATATTATAATAATAGAATTATAATTATTTCATAAATATAATATAAATATGTTAAATATATAATTACATCCATCCATGAAATGTGGTGATTGAAAACAAATTACATTGGTTCGCGAGGTGGTTGTCCACCGTACACACGATCGAAGGTTTCATTTTCCATTTGATAGAGAAGGAGATGGATATAGGTTATTACAATAAAATAATAACATAAAATTATATTGTATATAATTATTTTATTATATCATCATGTTTTTAAGAATATTTTAAGGATGTGGAAGAAGAAATAAAATAAAAAATCCTGGTTAAGAACGATGCCTCTTCTTTAGACAATCTCCTTAGGTTAGCACCAAAATCCTTCTTAACCGGGTTTAATAATTAAAATAAGGCCTATAGGAAGTGTGGAGGTAATTATATAATATATTTTGGTATGTATTTTATAAAAAAACTCTTTTTTAAGTGTTAATATTAGAGGATACTCGATTCCCTTTTATAAGTGGGGGAGAGGACACACTTGGACTTTTTTGAAAAGAAAACATTATACATATGTTTTAAGCATGAAAAAAGGATAAAAATAGACCATTATCAAACCTTATATGATATGATATATAAATAGGGACATAAAATATTATTTGGACAAGTTTTTTCTCGTTTTAACCCTAATCTTTTTAGTTTAACCACCTAATAAACCCATTTTAACCTTAACCGCGGTAATTAATTTTTACTATTGTTAGTATTTACTATGACCAAAAATTAAGTTGAAATTAATATATAATATTAATTATTATGATTCCAAATAATTAATACATTTCTCCAATTCCAATTCATAGAAGTGACACAATTTTATTTAAAATTAAACTCATAGACGCGACAAAAAAAATAATTTTCCAAAGAAAATGTTTTCATAGATATAAAAAGTTTTTATTTAAATATTCAAAATTAATTTTATTAAAATGATATAAATTGGATTAATAATAATATAATTGAACTAATTTTACTTTTAAACCATTTTAAAACAATATTTAACTTTGTAAATTCTATAAAATAAAAGGCGGTTTTCAATAAAATTTAGTATTTTTCATTATTCATTAAAAAAAATCTTTTCAGGAAATTATAAAAAATTCACTCTAAACTAATTTTTAAATTTTTATTTCAAAAAATAATTTCATTTTTTAAAATAAATTTTATAAAATTGAACAAAATTACTTTTATTATTTGTTCGCAAAAATTAATAAAAATCATTTTTTGAGAAAAAGTATTTTCAAAGAATATAAAGACTTTATTAAAAATTAAGTTATTTTTATCAATATGTTTTATTTATATAAAACCATTATAAATAATTTTAAAAATGTTTTCATTCCTATTAATACCAAAAAAATTTAATAGCTAGGTTATAATGGTCATGTTTATATAATAATACTATTAGTATATTGTGGAATGTTAAAGCTTGGTGTTGTGTGTAATGCAATATATCGAAATTATATATATTAGAAAAAAAATATTTCATAAAATCTAAGGGTGTTACAAAATTGATAATTAATAAAAGGAAATATATCCTCACTTTCATTCCTCCACATGTATCCTACCTTAAAATTATTCCTTGATTATTGATTAACCCTCAAATATTGAGGATTATTTCTAAATATCTATTTTCCTTTGTTTATTGACATCATTTTCCATGCCTTTGGTGCCTTAGTGTTGGATCTAAAATCACCAAAATTTCATTTACCTTTTTTATAGCCTATTTTTTCCCTCTTTTTATTCCTTGGAATCACATCCAATTCCACTTTTACCTATATGCCTGGATTTTTGTTCATTCAAATTTTTCTTAACACCTTCCAAACCTTGGTTAGCCCTTTATAATAGTTCTTCATCTGAGAATTTCCCAAAGTTTCACCTCTTATTTTAATCTATTGACTTTATTTCTAATTCAGAATTATTTCTTAATGTAAGAAAATTATTCTTCAAGAGACTCTACCTTCTTATCCAACTCTTTTATATTATAATTAAGTTCATTAATTACTTTATCACATTCATCAATATTCATATTGATATTTACAACTTCTTATAAATTAATCTAATTGGATTATTGATCTTCAAGTTCTTTTTACAGTTGATCAATATAATATTCTATCTAATCCACATGTTTATATGATTCTTTCCATAATCAATTAATTTTATAATTTTTCTTTCTTTGAACATCGAGCTCATTGATACCCCCCCATAAGTTTCACCTTAAGATCAACTACACCTTCTAGTTTATTTTCAACACCTTCAAGTTGTTTTTATTCATCCCTTTCAAATCCTTAATTTTCAACAGTATTCATTATATAATATTCTACAACTAACTTGAAATTTTTTTCTACATCCTCTAAATAACCTACATCATCATAATTTTATTTTTTCACCAAAATATTACTTTGAAACTTCTTTTAGGATGAATATACTAGTTTAAAGTCACTTTTAGAAGTTAAAATACTATGTGTATTTTTTTTTTTTGATTTCTTATACATCTTCATCATCATCAAATCTCCTTGGTAACCTTACTACAATGTTCCCACCTTTAATACACTAAAAACATGCCAAATATAAATTGCCTTAAAATATACCCTTTCCTCTCTTTAATTTCCTTAACATAAGAGATAATAATTCATTATTTACTTCTTCCTCATCTTCATATTTACTAATTTAATGTTTTATATAACATTGAAATTTATCTCATTATTTAAGTGGCCTAATGTCCCTTTTTTATTAACCCTTATTTCATATGAAACCAAACTGTATTGTAGATCATCCGATGAAAATTATACCATGTTCTTCTCTTCAAGATATTATACCTTTATATTATAAAGAGGTCACAGTATTATCATGATCTTATTCAAAATATAAATATACTTTATCTATTCACAAAGTCCCTATATTTCTCTAAAAACTTTGATTATTAGTTTGAAGAATCCATCAACATTTTCATCCAAGTACATTTTCAAAAATTAAAAAAAATTAAGGACTTGAAGCTTTGATTTTTTAACCTTATTTTCACCTTTAGAAATATAAAATAAAATATCCCACATTTCCTTTATATTTTTTCAACTCATCACTTTCATATAGATTTGATTTGATAGAGCTCCTGGTAAATCATTTTGTACTTTGGCATTAGCATCAAGAAGCTTCTTTTTTTCTTCAGTCATGGATAGTTCTGATATATCACTAACATTAATCCCATGTATATTTATAAAGAAAACTTCAAACCCAAAATATCATAAATGTGATCTAATTTTGTTCTTCCAAATATGATAACTACTTCCATCAAATATAGTAACTCCCTTTGCATTCACTGTGTTCTCTATTAGAATATATTTCTAGTGGTATATTTTGTATGTCGATCAAATAAAACATGTTGAAACTAAAGATACCCTCAGAGGGGGGGGTGAATCAGTGTGTTAACTTTATCTCATGTTATATAATATCTTGTTCCCAAATTGTTAGAAACTTATTAAACCTGTCATAGTTAATCACACGCAATAAAAAATTCAAAAATTAGAATAAAAGACAATAGTTTTACATAGTTCTCCACTAAGTGCTAGTCCAAGGAGAATACACACATCAATGTGTAGGTGTACTAGAATCCACTAATCATCACTAATTAAATATATACAATTTTAATCCATGGTCACTCCATTATAATCGCATTTCCTTTATAATAATATTTAGGGAATAGTGATTTCCTCCCTATGATTACTTTTTCTAAATCCTCCTTTACTCACTACTTCATAAAGAACTCTCCTCAGTCTATCAACACATAGATCACTTCCATGTTGTTAAAAATATATTATTTTATTTGAATTATGAATACCAGAGTATGATGCTTCAAAGTAATCAACACTCTAAAGTATAACCACCAATAGTAATTTCCTCAAATACTGCCTTTTCCCCAAGTTCCTTTGATCAAGGTTCATTGATAAAAAATTATTAGGTGCCTTCACTTGGGTATAGTTCTCTCAAGTGTATTCTATTAATATCATTCACATAACCATCACTCAGGTGAATTTTTTCAAGTGTTTTTCACATAAATACCTTCACATAGTTACCTTTTCCTTGCCCTGTTTCTGAATCTTACCTTGTAAAGGTATGTTTTCTTAAGTATCACTCATGAAACTATGCTTTCACAACAATCTTCACCCATATATATTCACTCAAGTCCTTTTCTCACAAGTATTTTTGCTTAATTTATCCTTATATGAAAGTAGAGACTCTAATATTTCTCCAAATCTTCATTATATTTATAAAGAAGGTATTATCCATTATTTATAGACAAAACCCCATACTTCACTCAACCCCTCCACTTTCTAATTTTACAGTGATTTGTTCATGTAGCTTTACTTCTATGGTGCTTGAAACACACAAATCTCATGAATATCACAGTTTCTAGACTATCAAAATGTTACACTATCGTGAAGTTGAATGACTAGAATAAAATCACATTGACTAGTGTGAAACTCCTCCTTTTATACTATAATCAATTTTAAAATTCCTTCAAAAAAATTTGGACTTCACAAATGTCCACCAAACTACTTCTTTTTCATCAAAACCTCAAGAACTTACAGAATCATTAACTTCTTCAAGACTTATTTTTAACATTATATTTTCACATAAGACTCAATAACTACAACCTTATACACTATAACCAGATTAAAAATAAACAAAACATCAATCTCTAGCTCAGATCACCTAGTTTTCAATAGTTTATAATTTTTTATTCTATAAATTATTCATAAATGTTTATCTCATTCCTAAATTTATGAATTATTCATTTATTTAGTTTTATTCTATGATTTATTCTTTGATATAAATTATTTATATTTTGAATTGATGTATGCTTTAGTTTAAGTGTGTTTAAACTATTTCTTTAAATTATAATACATGTATTTAAAGAGATATAAGTTATGTATGAAAATTGATTTAGTTTTCTTCAACATTGAATTTCTCATCTTTTAGGTTATGATCTTGAATTCAAAAGTTGATTATAGTTTATAAATATTAGTTGTTATAATTTTGATTTAATTGAATCCACCCTTGAGTAAAGTGAAGGTTTTGGGGCATAGTAGAAGTGGCTGAACTCATGACCAATAATGGTTTTTCATTATCTCCTTTGGATTTATCCTTATAACTACATGAAATATAAACTCTATAATCCATGAAATAGGATCATCACATATAATTTATAATTAATTTCATTTAAGATAAATAATTACCTCTCATTGGAATTCTTTATTCATTAATGATTTGGTTAACACCTCTTGTAATATCATCATTGCATAAAATTAATCAAGGGTAAATTCTCTTTAGCAGTGATCTACACATGCTCCACAAACCTTAAAACATTTTCATAGAATTATCAGGGTTATAGTGTAGATGTTCTAATGCTTTTGATGATTTTGGTTGATCTCTATAAGAATATCTTCAAGTCGGAAGGGTTTTTTTGTTCTCTTTAGACTTGGGAGGATGGAGAAGGAGTATCACTCTTCATTATTTATAGGTATCTAGAAGATGTCTCTAGGGATGGGGAAGATTATCTAGAAATTTCATTTCCACAATGATTAAAATGGAATGAATTAGCTAGGGTTAGTGAATAACATAATCCAGTATTTATATACCTAGGGTTAGAGAATAAATAATTGCACATGGACCATTACTATATCCTAATCCCCAGTAAACCCTGTGTTTAAATAATAATATTATTAATATTATTTACTTTACATGTACTAAACTTGTGGATAAATAAATATTATTTCCTAAATAAATTAATTAATGTTTACTCAAATAATATTTAATATGTATTTTCTCACCAGACTATCAAACTCGGTTCATCAATCCTCCTAAACATTTATTGGACCTTGAATAATGACTATTTATTTAAATAAATAAATATAACTACATTATTCTCTAATAAATAAATAAATAAATATTATATTTACTAAAATTGATAATGAATATTTATTAAATATTCAATTTACATATTTATTCTCTTGAATAACTAGTGAATGAATATTTTCAATCATCCAAATATGAATAATTATTAAACCATGTATGAGAATAATATTTATAAAAAATGTTTAATTCATATATAATTTAACTCATATTCTAAATACACTTAGTGTTTTTCCTTATAGGCCTCTTTCTCAGTGTAATTAAGAAATACTGCCTGAAGTCAAAGGTTAGTGTCTAGTAACACACCAAGGAACTCATAAATAAAGAAGTTAAATGTCACATTGACAATAACCACATACCTACACACACTATTTAATATGATATTTTTATCTTGATATCTCTAATCAAGCAATTTGAATATTAGTGTCATCACGCAATGTGGTTGGTGTATATTTCTTTGAATTCTAAAAAATTAACTTGCTGATAGAATTTCAGGGAAATAGACTTGATCAGGAAGTTCTATTCCCATAAAAGGTCTTGATATTTCAAATCCCATTAAATAAAGGAAGGTAAAATCCTTTCTCACATTATTCATTAATGAAAATATCAATCATGACACACCCAACATGCCTAACTTATCTATGAACATTTGTTATTGTGGTTTATAGTAATTCATCAAATTAATTGAATCATGATATGAATTAATAATAATCTTAAAATCTAAGGACCATTACACACATTCATATATAGGAACATCCAATGACACATATAAATGTGGATTTCCTACTAGCGGATCATGTTATCATAATCTCCTTACTTGAGATTACCAAGGATGAACTTCATGAGAAGAAGCATCAATTCCATATGATCCCCCTACCCCTGATAGTCTATATCATTTTTTTATATAAAATAATATCATATCACCATTAAACATATATATTTAAGAATATATTTATAACACTTATACGTTATCATCAGAGCAAGGAACTGTTATGACCTTTCAGTGCAACAAGTACCCTTAGAAAATTATCACATATCATTTCATGTAGAAGAATAATCTTATTGTGGTTATAAATTTATTAATATTAAAAAACCATAAATACAAATGATCATAAAGTATATATAATTTGGTTCTAAGAAACTAACTCTAACCTCACTTTCATTAGAGTCAATTGCTAACAACTCTTATTCCACTAGCTATCACGTGATGTTAATGTTGCTTCTAAGATAAGGATTTATTCTAATAGTCCATCATGTTCTCCTCTATGAAAACTTTGATCACAATGACTTCAAATCTTTGATAAAAATCCCTCAAGAGATGATATTTTCAAAGTATATGTTTCATATGTTGATATGATCTTAGTTACTTTTCAAGAGTCACCACTATAGTATTATCACAATATAATGTAATAAGGTCTTTAATATTAGGTACCAATTCAAAGTATTGGATGAATTTTTGTATCCAAACTACTTCTTTTGTTACAAAAGAATCCTTAATATAATCATATTTCACTATATAATCAATGATAAATGAATTCTTTAAACCCTTCCAACTCACATCTCCTCTATTAAGACCGAATAAATATCCTAACTATGACTTTAGATCATTATGATCTATTTAGAAACTAGAGTCAGTATATACCCTGATGAATATTTCCTTGTATCTTCCATATAATAGGAACATATCATTAATATTCTGTATATACTTAAGGATAGCCTTCACAATAGTCCAATGTTGTTCTCCTAGATCATCTTGATATCTTACTACTATGCTCAAGGTGTAGGCAACATCATACCTAGTACATAATATGGAATACATGATGGATCCTATTAGAGAATCATATTGGACCTTACTCATCCTATCCCTATCCTATTGTGTTAGGGGTCACATTTTCTTGGAGAGAAATATGCCATATGAAACTAGAACCAATCCCCTCTTGGATTGTTCCATGTTGTATCTATTAGTTATCTGGTTAATGTATATATCTTGATTTATTCCAAGTATCCTCAAGCGGAGATGTAGCTGCTCGGGAAGCTCCCGCTCGGCCTAGGGTTCCACCAGCCCCAGAGCCGCCTCCCTTCACCGGCCTTCTCCTCGGATTCTCCCCTACCTCCATTCAGCTCCCCCCTCATGTGATGCAGATCTGACCCCCACAACTCCTGCCTCGTTGTCCGCTTCGACCTCCTGTTGGTCCCACGAGCGTCACCCCGGATTCCTGCTCCGCCTTCATCCAGATTCCCTCATGCGACGTAGCAGTCGAGCCGCCCCCTCCTGGTGCGCCATCTTTCGACCCCACGAGCGCCGCTGTCCCACCCAAATCCTCGTGGCTGCTGCTGAGTTTCTCTTCCCTCTGGACTGAAGGAAGCGACCGTCGTGCTTCCTTCGACAGCATGTATGGTTCTTTGGTTCCAGCATGGTTCCTCTGATGTTCTATTGCAGGTGTTTTTGGATAGGTCTTGGTTCAGTGCGGTCCTGTGTTTTGGATCCGGTCTCAAAACCGGACTTCGTCCCACATCAGTTCGACCTTGATGCTCCCGCCCCAGCTTCTGGCTCTCAAGAATCTTCGTCGGACCGCGCTGAGAAAACAGAGAGACTTCTGCTTCAGATCTAAGGTTTTCCACGACTAGAGGTGTCGGGTTCCCCTGCCTCGAACCCGCCACGGATGGCCGCTCAGACCCGGTAATTCCTTGCATCGGTTTGGTACGACCCTAGAATGGGTGTTGTTGCCATTCTTTCCTTTGTTGCAGTGCCACTGGTTTGATTTTTTGGAGGCAGATACATCATTTATTTTTCAGAGTTAGTATGCATTTTTGGATGATAGATGCAGGAATTCTTGGAACTGATGATGTCCTCTCCTTATCAGTTCATTTCTGATTTTCTTCGGGATTGGAACATTCAGGGTCAACGTCTTCTCCTGGGTCATTACGAGGTCGCAAAGGGCGACCTCAGGAACTCTTAGTGATTGAGAACTTTCCTCACCTGTTATCTCCTATTTTTTAAGTTTCTGTTTTGTTTTCTAAAGCTTGATAACATCATTTTATGATTCTCCTCTGCCCTTTTGGCCTTTCCCTTCACGCACTCCCCCATTTTGGGCTGGTTCGAAGGTTTCTTTGACTAATTGGGATGATGTTGTTAGATCTCATGATGACACTTTTGATCTTGGAGGATCTTGAGTTTGATTCTCACTTCACCACACCACAATCGTGTCTGCAATGGTGGGTTTTCTTGGACAGTTTTGTTTGGGTTGGGGTCTAGCTTGTGTCTACAATGGTGGATCCTCTTAGACACGTTGTCTTGATTTGTTTCGTTTGTTTGGTTCTCACTTAACCAAAAAGTGTTTAAAAAATCAAAAATGAATTTTCATTAATTCCAAGTATCCTCTTATATCTATCATATATTATGTTTATCCCAAGGATATATATTGCTTCACCTAATTTATTTATAGAGAATCGTTTTTTCAACCAATCCTTAATCAACTATAAAACTGGTTTGTTGTTTCCAATAAGTAATATATCATTGAAATATACTACTAGGAATATAATTTCACTCCCACTAAATCTCTTATAAACACATGAATCACATTTATTATTTATGAAACAAAATTCTCCTATGTCTTTATTGAACTGAATGTTCCATGGCCAAGATACTTTCTTTAATATATAAATTGACCTATGTAATTTTCATAGCTTACTAGAATTACCTATAGTCATAAACCTTTTTGGTTGTGTTGTATAGACATATTCCACAAGGTTGACATTAAGTAAAGTTATTTTGACATCCATTTTTAAAATATCAGTCATGTAAAGTTGTTATGGAAAACATAATTTTGTTATATTTAAACATGGCTACTGGAGAAGCGGTTTCATTATAGTTTATGCCTTGATTTTGTTTAAACCCTTTAGCCACTATTCATTCTTTATAGGTACTAATTTACATTCCATTTCCAGTTTTCTATTGAATAACCATTTACACCCAATGGGATTTACATCAAATGATGAATCGACCATAACCTATACTTGGTTCTGATACATGGAATCTATCTAAGAATTCATAGATTCTTGTCATATTATAGCTTTTAAGTGCTCTACTACCTCCTTATATAAAATAGGATCATCATTGTTAACCAATAATGAGTCACCATCCTCAGTGACTAGAAAACCATATCTTTCTAGTTCTATTAGCTCTATGGTGATTCTATATAGTACTTATATATTAGGAACAACTATTTCAATGGGGACCTATAGAATATTCTCCTATACTAACTCTTCTATATCTTGAGCATCAAATTCACTAAATTCAATCTTTCTCCCAATATAAATTTTAAGTATGTGTTCCCTTTCTATAAATCTGGGACACTGATCAACCACAATTCCTTTACCTTAAGGGTTATATAAGTATTATCCCCTCATTTATTTGGGGTAACCTATAAAGATTCACTTTATTCCTTGAGGTGTTGGTTTGTTTCATGAACTTGACTTAAAAAACCTCACATACACATACATGTAAGTTTGACAACACAAAATTCTTTTCATACATTAACGTATATGGTATTTCATTCACTTCCTTATTTGGAACCTATTTTAGTGTGTATATTGTCATTTGTAATGTATATCCCTAAAATGATAATGGAATATCTACATGACTCGTCATCAACCTCATTGTGATAAGAAAGGTATAATTCCTCCTTTCATTGAAACCATTCCACTGTGGTGTATAATGAGTAGTGAGTTGAGATAAAATCCCAAACTCCCATAAATAGTCAATAAAATCTTAGTTAAGATACTCACCATCATGAATAAATTAATGCTTCTTTATATTCTTACCAAGTTGATTCTCTACTTCATTCTTGAATTATATAAATTTATCAAATGACTCAAAATTATACCTCATTGAGTAGATATATCCATATCTAATTATGACATCTATAAAAATAATGAATTAATAATACCGACCTCTAGATTCTACTAGAAAAGTTTTACACACATTGGTGTGTACCAATTCTAGAATCTCTATGTCCCTTTCACCATACCCACCAAAAGCTGGATTTGTCATTTTTCCTTATTAACAAGAAATACATCTATAAAGTTTCTTTGGTTCAAAATAATACAAAGATCCATCTTGATATAACTTTTTCAACCACTTCTTATTTACATGAACAAGGTAGTGATGCCACAACTAGGTGTGATGTGAGTCATGTAAACCTAATTCATTATCAATTATTGATACTTGGTTTTTGTAATCTAATACATAAATACTATTATTTAAATGTTTCATACCAAAACATATTTTTTCTTTGTAAAAGAAAAAGCTTTCATTTAAAAATTTAAAAATAAATCCATCTGTATCAATCTAAGATATATAAATTATGTTTTTGGTAACACTGGGTATATAATTTTAGTATTTTAAAAACAAGATCATCCTCATTGGAAATAAAAAGTGGTAGTATCTTATAGCCAAGGTAGAAAATCATACTTTGTTGGATGCTCAAAAATTCACCTCTAATATGGAAATATTACATAATATACTTGGTTCCTTCATTTGAATACATATGTGAGTACCATAAGGTATATTAAATACCCAATTAGTAAATACTAAAAGATTTAATTTGATAATGAAATCACCCAAATAATCCCCTTGATTCTTTAATAAGGTTTTATTCTTTTTTCAATGGAATATATTTCCACATACAAAACATATTGTGTCTATTTCCTTTGAGTATCTTTTGATCTTTCTCTTATTATAAGAACAATTCTTAGAATCCTAAGAATTAGAATGAGTCTTGGGGGCATTTTCCTTGCTATTTCTTTTTTTCACCATGATAATTATATGTTTTTTCTCTCCCCGTGTCCTTATCAACTTGGAAAATCAATGTAAGGAGTTTCAATAGAGACTTATCACTATTTCTCATATTATAATTTACAATGAAATTGGAAAATTTATTAGGTAATAAGTATAAAATGAGATCTATGTGTAACTCATCAAGGATATTAAAGCTCAAGATGTCCAAGTGATTTGTGTAGACAATAATCTTGACTACATAAGTCCCAACTAGAAATAACTCTCTTAGATTGTATGTAAACAGTGCATCGAAGATCTCATATCTCTTGTCTCACCTTCTCATGTTAAATATCAAAAAGATGATACATCATGCTATATGCATATATTTCACTATGTTTCTTTATGAGATCACTATACATGGATGATATCATGAAACATTATACCTCTGTGTAATGATCCAAATTTTTTATATAGATATGAAGTTCTTCTTAACTATCCTCTTTACCAGGTTATTTAGTAATATGGGTTTCCAGCGTGTATAATTTCTGCTCATGGTGTAGTATAATGTGCAAGTGACTTTACCATTACTATAAATTATAGCCTATGAGAAGGTTATCCTTATCTAATATGGATCATAGTGATATAGTTTAATTCATATGGATTTCTAATTCTATAAAACAATAATAGAATATTTTGAGTACTTGATGAGGATTACAAAATTAGATAATAAATCTTGATTAATTTATTAATTTATTACTATTTTATTGAAACCCAGTAACTGTCACAGTTGGTTTTTTAATATCCCATCATGTGAATATTCTAGTGGAAAGGATTTGTATTTACCTTCTCATAACCCAATTGAGGGCCTGAAAAGCTATTCAAAAGTATTTAGATAAGTAGTCTTTCCAAATTCATTAACTCACATATCCTTGATTTGTTGAGTGGAATCCCCAATACTAAAATATCATACTTGTATTTTCTTAAAACTTTCCTTTAAATTTTTATTGGATAGATTAATACCATTACACCCAATAAAAATTTAGTTAATTCACCCTAAAACTCTATTTAGAACTCCCCGTTAAATGGAAGTTTCTAGATGAAGTCCATTAAACACTCTGATCTAGTGGTTCTTTTCTAGATATAGTAATGGAAGGTGAAACTTGTGAGGTCCCAAACCCAGTTCACTCCTAATTAACCTAACCAGTTTGACCACATGGCCTCAATTTCACCTCCCCATATGCCAGAGGCTACTGACTAGCAGTGAGGGCCTAGGGTGTGTTCGTGGGGAGACTATACCCTCATGTCAAAGTGGAACACAATGGTGAAATAGAAGGATAAACAGAATAAGTAGTATAATAATTATGGATAAATAAGGTAGTGGAAATAAGCATGAACATCTATGGAAATAATAAACAACTCAATAGATGAACAATATCATATACAAAATGATGATGAAATTCCATGCCTCTATAAAAGTAAAGTAGAAATACATAGTAGTAGAAAGAAAATAAAATACATTCCATATAAAATAATAAAAAATATAATAAAAAAACTATCCAAGCATCATGAGATCTAGCTCAACCATCTTCTACCAAGATCGTATCCTAAAGCATGCTAGTCAGGTGTCCAAAGTGGGATACTTCCCCTTGTCCACATTTGCGATCATATAATATGTCTGGATACTAATGGAAACCTGGATAGGGTGTGGGATAAATCTAAGTAGGACACCACCAATGGAATATATAAAAATCTAGTCTATTTATATAAACTAAAATAGTGTTCATTTATATAAAAGTAAATTAGTGATAATAAAAAACCATACTTACTTAATCCTCAATTGGTGTTTGAACATGTAACCAATTAATTTATTATGATTCAATTTATAATAAGGTGATAATGTATAAAAATTATCAATAGTGATGTAATTGGAAGTAATAATAATAGAGGATCCAAGGTGTAACCATGGAATCCTTGACCTCAGGGGTCAATCCAAGTCATTGTTGTAACTCGTGTAGTCTTTCTATAAGGGGTCTGAGTGTATCCTAAGGGGCATTCCAAATTCATTACACTATAAATGATTTTAATTGAGCCTATGGAGATTGTCTATAGTAATCTCATGCTAAGCATGACTGGGACCAATGGGGTAAATCCATGGAGTTGTGTTCCTGAAGACATCAAGCTAAATCCAAGGATTGCATCCAAGGCATTCTAATATCTAAAAAAGAGTCTGGTGAATTGTCGGTACAATGCTAAGGTATTCACATAATAAGACAAGAACCATATTTTTTTGGTGGGTATATCCCATGAAAATCAGATCAATGAATGGAGATGGTATACTCTGAGTGCTTAATACTTTCCCTTAGAAATCCAAGACTGGCTCAAGTCTCACCACTCCTATAAATATGAGAAACTTTTAATGCAATAGGCACATTATACTCATTCCATTTATTTCATATGTAATCATGGCCATGTAATAATCATGCCATTTATTCATTTCATATGTTCACTCCATTACCTTTCATTAAGCATGACAAGGTGATATAAGGACATGAAAACAGTATCAATTCAATTACGTAATAATTTAATAGGTTCATTCCATTACCTTTCATTAAGCATGATAAGGTGAGTTAGCGACATGAAACCAAGATCAATTCAAATTATAATTTAAATATTCCAAGTGATATCTATAATGGACCTATCTGTTTGCACATATTTTTACATGGTTTTAAGCATAATTAACCATCAAATACAAACAAGTATTGTAAAGTATAGTGTATTTATAAGATTAGGTACATAATTGGAAAAAATAAGACCAAAATAAAACATCTTTTATTTAATCTTCATAATGAGCTCCTAAATTTCATTGAACTCTTACATCTGCATAGGATAACCTAGGAAATACATGAAAAATTTATGAGCTAAAAATCCCAATAAGGGAATAAGAATATGAATAAATCAAATCGCGTGGGTTATAAGCCATAACATGATGACATAAAAAGGCATAGAACAGTAATAAACATATGGAAGCATAACGTATAAAACATGGGATCATATAATCATGGAATCATAGAAATATGGAAAAAACATACAACATGACATAATCATGAGTCAAGGATAACCATCAAGACCATTTCACATGGAAGATCATGAGTCAAAACTAACCACCAAGACCATTTCACATTGAGGATCATGAGTTAAGTCTAACCACCAAGACCATTGCACATGACGTATCATGAGACTAAACATTATCCAATGAATTAGAGTGATATCTGGGCACACTCATCATAACATGTTCATGAATATGTGTTCCACATGAATAATCATACATAAGGAATCAAACATAAATATAAGGGTTATCCATGGAAATAATTGGTTATCATAATCATGTCAAAAGGCATAACAAAAGGGAATATCATAATTTTGTTCATGAAAAAATGGATATAAATCATAAATGGAAATTAAAAGGGTAAAATAGGAATATTTCATGATAATTGATGTCAAACTGAAGTGAAAAAAATGTAAAAATATTGTTTATGGAACTTTATAAATGAACCACTTTAGTGTGGTTTAAGGGAAAATTTTAAAGATTATTTAAAATGAAAAGGGCATAATTGTTTGTATAAAACCAAAAAATGAACCAAGATAGTTTTTAATGATAAAATTAGTGATTTATAAAAATAATGGAGGATTAAAAAATATTATAGAGTGAACTTGAAAATGGGCAAAAAATCGGGAAGTTCCCTTTAATCGGACTTTTTTTTCGAGAAGAATTGAGAATGGAACCTTTTTAAAACATGTATCTACCCATCAAAGAAGGATGAACTGATATAGATACATGAGTTTGGAACAAATAAATAGAATTAAGAATAATTATATAAAAATGAAGAAAAATTACATTGGGTTAAAGAGAGAGAAAACATAACCTGAATGAAAAAATAGAGGTTCAGAAAAAATCCCTTACCTTATGTCTGAAACTATTCTGAACTTGAACTTAATGTCCTGGATAATCAAATTTAAATATCTTAATTAAATAAATAAAAAACTTTTATACATGGGTTTTATTTATTATAATTTTATTAAGTTCATTTATGGCTTTTCTGGTGGGTTATGAGATTCAATTTTATCATTCAGAAGCGTATGTTTCCTTGGTTTTTATGATAGGTTCACTTGTGTACGTGTATAGAAGATCATGTAAATTGATAAGAGTTTTCCATAATTTAAATTATATATTATTAATTAACTTTTATAATATTAAATGGTATTATATATCATTTTGTTTCAATATTTTAGGCAGATTCATTAGATAAAATGTTAATGGTAACCTTTTAGATTATTTTGGTATTTTTCAATCATCGTAAACTATTTTTTTATTCATTAATATTATGTATATATACTGGTTTGAAAACATTAAATAAGTTGTGATACATATATTAAAATATTTTTTAACCATAAATTTTTTTATGACCATCCTTGAATGTGGGAATGGAAATTGAAAACTCTTCATCCTTGAATGTGATAAATCAACACATCATAGACAATGTTTTCATTTTTAGAACAAAAAGGAAGGGGAAAATAAATGATGATTTTAAGGACCCAAAAATTCATTAATGAAAATTCCTCTTAGTCTATTTAAATGTCTTCTTATGGTTATGTAAAACTTATGCACTTATTTTATTTTATGTTTTGGAATTTAAAATACTGTTAAGAATTGTGACCATTGCTAATATATTCGTTGAACAGTGATCACATGATTAGTATAAATATAGAGCTTTAACAAATCTAATTTACTCCAACAAAGGAAGAGATGGCCTCATCCAGTGGACTTTCCCCATACGAATCCCATTTTTTGGAGCTTGTAAAGGAGGTGGTTTCATTGGGCTTCACTCTTGAGCAAGACCAAATCTATATTGAATACATTAAGCTTGAGCAGAACTGCCTACGGGAGAAGTGGAAGTTGATAGAGATTACCACTCGAGCGGTGTTATCTGAGCTACCCCAAGAGTCTGTCAGCATCTCACACCTTACCTTAAGGTATTATGTGGGTGTTTTAAGGGGTTATATAACAAGATCCTATCATTATGATTATGTACATCATTTTTGTATATAATAAATAATATACTTTCATTTTATTATTGTTACTTTGTAAATAGTTTTTTTAAGAGCAAATAGTATTTTTAGTTAATATTCAAATAAGAAATATATTTTGATGAATTAATGGATTTTTTAATTAAATAATATTTTAATAAGATATTATTATTAGTAAATTACTTTTTATTAAGTATAAATGATGGCATAATTTTTATGAATACAATTGTAATTTTTATTAAGGTTTCAAAGTTCTTTTTGTCAAAACCCATGAATTTTCAATAAATGTCAGTTTTTATTTTAAAAGTAAAAATTAAAATATTTAGAAAATTATTAGGATAAAATTAATATTATTTTTGGAATCGGGACGTCGAAATTATCCAATGGTTAATTTTTCATAATTTTCTAAGATAGTCGAAATTTTGGGTAAAAATTAAATATCGTTTAAATATATAATGTGTTTTATGACATCATAATGACCCAATAGTGATGTAATAAAATACTATAAATAGTATGTTTAGCCAATATATGTTTTACTATTAAAATAATGTGATTTTAGGTTTTTTTGATTTATTTTACAAAGCTTTAGTGGACCCTCCAATACTTATAAAACATTTTAACTTTTTAAATTGATTTCCTTGAGGGTGTGACGCACCTCCACATAATCAACCCTATAATTTTAATAAATCTGTCCATTTTCCTTATAAAATATTTTTTTCCACTCCCCTTTTTTAAAAATCATTGGAAAAAACCATGGGCTGGTTTGTGGTTTGGATTAGTTTAATGTGTGGTGTCCCAAACCTAAATAATAAAGAATTCCCTCTCCTTTCCTATATAAACCCACCCAAGATCCCACTTCATCTTCACTAAAAGCCTTGGAGTTAATCCAACATCTACCCTCCTCTCTCTAAAATCCTCCCAAGGTGCCCCAAGCTCCCAATAAGTCTCTCTCAAGCCCCTCCCAAGCCTTTGGGATCACACTTCCAAGTAAGGGATTCTCACTTTCTTTATTTATGTCCAAGTTTCCTTATATTGTTATGCCCTTTTATTTTCAATTATAAATGTTGGGGTATGACTTATAACCTCCCCCATACTTCCCTATTTATGTTTTAATAATGAGATATCCTTTTTCTCTCTCATTAATTTCTCTTATGTACGCCTGTTACCATGATGAAATTCCATAAGGAATTTCTCTCTCCTCATTTACATTCAAAAAATTATTTTGTATTACATATCTAAATTACACTAAATTTGTTGGGACATGTATCGATATGACCCCCCATTACATTCCATTTCATGTACATATGATTATACACCCATTTTTCTCTCATCAACCATTTTTATGAATTTTTATGTCACGTCATTATGCTACCGAAATTGCACTGTGTTATTTCAAGCCAAGATCATTGTGTAGTGAATATCATACCCACGTCTCTATCAAGGGTATTAACTTTTATGAAAATATACATATTTAATGGTACTTTAATGTATTTATTCCACATTCCTTAATTATGGAATAACTTATGATGTTGATTGATTTTATGTTATATGATCCATGTGGCATACTTATGCATAAAATGAAATGTTTAAGAAGGGTGAGCCCTGATAGCACTCCAGTGCATTAGTTAAAGTATAATATCATGATACGTCATGTGAAAATGAGTGTTTAATCATTCTAATTCAATTACAATGAGGGTTTACTCGTGATTCATGTGCAATGAGGGTTTACTCATGCTCTATGTGCAATAAGCCTTGGATCATGCTAATATCTTGTTAAATGTTCTTGCCACATCTCCATGTTATAATTATCATGATTTATCATGCCTTTATGTTCATGTTTATCTTATGATACATTTTTATTCCTATTTCCTAACATGTATTACATTCTTTATGTCATGCCTTGTTTACTACCTTACTGGGCTTTATAGCTCACCCTTTTTCTTATGTATGTCCTCAGGTTATCCCATGCAATGCTAAGTACAAGGGAATGTAGTGTTCATGTAAAGGAAGTTTTTAATAAATATGTGGTGTTTTGTGTTTTAAGTTTTAAGTTCCAAGGATCGAATAATAGATGAGAAGGGGGGGTTGAATTAGTTGTTTAAATTTTTATAAGTTTCAAAATTTTAAGAAACTTAACCCTTGCAACCTGTTAAGATTTATTTCCTTATCAACATTTAGAAAGAAACTCAAGCATGCAAGAAAGATAAATCAAGAAAGGCACACATGATATACAAGGTTTGACCTCAATAAGAGAACCTATGTCCTTGACATAGCCACTCCTATGGGACTATGAAAACCCACTATAATAAAGAAGTGAATAAAAATTATGCCAACTCCCGTTAGACACCTTCTATCTCCCAATAGGAAAGATTATACTGAATCCCGTTAGTTTACAATGTTTTCTAAAAGAAAAAATGAGCCAAAAAAAATAAGAAGAACTTTGTTGAAGTTGCTCCACAAATGCTCACTCTGAATCTTCAATTCGGTTTTGTTGAATCTGATTTTCTGAAACTGGTCTTCTCAACAAGGTAATGATGGTTTTGATATCCTTTTGATAAAAACTCAAGAAATATTCTTCAAAATAATTCCAATCTTCTTAGAAAGGTAAGATTATTTTTATTCACTTCTTCTCAAGCACTAAAGAAAACTTCTTTAAGATGGTAGGAAATTTTCACTCTGAATTCTCCAGCACTCTGCCTTTTCTGCATGTGTAAAAGTTTCTAATGAGCAAATGATCTGAGCACATATTTATAAGAAACTCAGAAAACAAAGGAAGGAATATTGAAAATCATTCCCACTTCCTCAAATCTAAAAAAATCCACAAATCTCTCACATTTAATCTTCAATCTTTGATTTCTTAAAATCTCATTAAATTTCTCTGAGATTTACGCACAGTTGAAATTAGGGTTTTCCTTATTGAACTCTTCATATATTTCTCAGAATGGTAAATATGGATCTTGGTTCTAATTTTCTTAGAAACATTCTCAGAAAATAGGTCTCATATTTTGCAGAAACCAGGTTCTGAATTATGTAGAAATCAGTTTTCAAATTGTTCAGAAATCAGTTTCTGAATTACTCAAAAATTAGGTTCCGAACTGTGTAGAAATAAGGTTCTGAATTGTACAGAAATCAGGTTCCGAATTATTAAAAAATTAGGTTCCAAATTACTCAGAAATAAGGTTATGAATTTTGAATAAATTCAGTTCTAAATTATTCAGAAATCAGTTTCCAAATTATTCAAAAATCAGGTTCTGAATTTCTCAGAAATCAGGTTCCGAATTGTTCAGAAATCAGGTTCCGAATTACTTAGAAATCAAGTTCTGAATTTTTCAGAAATCAGGTTTTGAATTACTTAGAAATTGGGTTCTGGTTTTCTCAGGAATCAGGTTCTGAAAACAGGTTCAGTTTTTCAAGTTCAGAAATCAGGTTCTGGTTTTCTCAAGAATCAGGTTCTGAAAATAGGTTATGGATTTCATGTTCAGAAATCAAGTTCTGGTTTTCTCAGGAATTAGGTTCTGAAAACAGGTTCTGATTTTTAGGTTCAAAAATCAAGTTCTAGTTTTCTCAGGAATCAGGTTCCAAAAAAAGGTTCTGGTTTTCAGGTTCAAAAATTAGGTTCTTGTTTTTTCAGGAATCAGGTTCCGAAAATAGGTTCTATTTTTCAGTTTTAGAAAATAGGTTCCGAATTTTCTCAGAATTTTTCTTAGAGAAAATCTTCAATATTCTCCACCATTTCTTCAAAAGATTTTATCATAAAACTTTTCATGATTTGTGACAACTTTAAGATCAGCAAAGCATCATTTGATTTGGTTAAGAAATTTTGAGACACTTTTCTAACTTCTGACTTCTTATTCTTCAACAACATCCTCTTTAAGAAAATATTCAACAACCAGCAACTTCAACTTTCTATAACTTAAAAAAAATCTTCAAAAAAATATTAGTTATCAAAAAATAAAAAACTTTGTCAAAAAAAAACACCACAAAGGTTCTTCAAAGTTTTCATGTAATGATCCTAAGCCCCAAATACACTAGACCTCTTGATCTTCCATGTTGTATCAAGTGAAGGTTTTATGTAATAAATCATCTTTAATTGTGTAATAAAGAGAAGTGTTATTATAGTTGGTATCAGAGGATAGGTTTAGTTATTTTTAGTATTAGGATTAGAAAACCATGGTGAAGCCTTAGATACTAGACTAAGTATAATAAAAACAGCCCTAAGTTTTGGTGTGTATTGAGTAAATGGTTTATCAAGAAAATAAATCTCCATCTGGATACGAGCAGGTAGAGGCGGCTCTGGTACAGATGTACCTAGGAGTGAAAACTCCGACAAGGAGTGAAAACTCTGACAAGGAGTTTTGGGATAGACCTAGGGTATCCTGGTACACGACAATGGGCCTTTATACACTCTTGTTTATGAAACTCTTGGGGGATATTCTTTGGTAAATTCACAAGCTCAGTATGAACCATTATTAAGGGAATAAAAAATTCCCCTAAGAATAAATGTTTAGAATTAGATCACGGATAACATATATTGAATCCTATAGATTCATAAGTTAAGGAAATAAAAGTTATTTATAAGTTATCCATTTTTTTCTCGGATTACAATTTATGTGTTACCCCTAATTTTCCTTTCATTAGGGAATAATAAATTGTTAGACTTCAAGTAGTTTAATATCACAATTTTATCATGTCTAGAGGGTAACTCAAAATTTGATATGTTTTATCAGTAGGATAAATGATAGTTTCGATATGGAAGGGGAAGAACCTCATACAACACTCTTTTCCCTTCCTGAGGACTTACTAGCTATAATTATTATGAAGTCAAGCTCCCATAGCATCCAAACCTTTTCTAATGTCCAACTTTCTTGCAATACTCTCTATGACATATCAAACACCTACTCCATACCATAGAATCATTAGGGATCATGGCTCACCTATGATCAAATATTAAGCTCCCAACTCTACCACATTTCAAGATGAGGGAGGTAACATCAGGGTATTTTCAAATATTTCACCCTATCCAGAGAGTATGATGCACTATTTTAATTAAGAATAGATTCTGAAGAGGGATACCTCCAAGAATCCTATATATATATATATAGTCTTGTCTTCCAGTATTTTTGGAAAATTAGACAATATATTAGAAGAACCACATCTCAAAATTTTCAAATATGACTCTGTCAGACTATTTTACAAAAACCTGGTGCATGGTGATGTTTTGAAACTATACATTAGAAATAATTTTTTTTCAAAAAGAGCATCATATTTTCCATTAGTACGATCCAAGTAGCATGTACTGTGTCTGGATTAAGGAAGTGGAAGTCTTTAAATTTTCATTGAGGTATTGTTGCACTAAGTAGACCCTCACTCTCCATGATTGGCATGATAATGAGGGTTGGGGAATGCTTAATGGTGATGGTTAAGCAACCTTGAAGTCATGTTTAAATTTCAGAGTTATTTTTTAATGTAATAAAATTTTGAGGACGCAATTTTTTTAAGGGGGAAATATTGTAACAACCCAAAAATTCATTAATGAAAATTCCTCATGGTCTATTTAAATGTCTTCTTATGGTTTTGTAAAACGTATGCACTTATTTGGTTTTATGTTTTGGATTTTAAAATACCATTAAGAATTGTTATCATTGCTAATATAGTCATCAAATAGAGATCACATGATGAGTATAAATATAGGTCTTTAACAAATCAAATTTACACAGACAAAGGAAGTGATGGCCTCATCCAGTAGACTTGCCCCGTACAAAGCCCATTTGTCGAAGCTCATAAAGGAGGTGGCACCATTGGGCTTTGCTCTTGACCAAGCCCAATAAGAGATTGAATACATTAATCTTGAGTGGAACCACCTATTGGAGAAGTGAAAGTTGATATAGATTACCACTCGAGTGATGTTATCCGAGCCACCCCAAGAGTTTATCACCATTGTGCACCTTACCCTAAGGTATTATGAGGGTATTTTAAGGGGTTATGTAACAAGACCCTAGTATTATGATTATGTACATTATTTTTGTGTATAATAAAGAATATACTTTCATTTTATTATTGATAATTTGTAGATATTTTTTTTATTCTCACATAGTATTTTTAGTTAATATTCAACTAAGAAATCTATTTTGGTGAATTAATTGATTTTTGAATTAAATAATATTTTAATAATATATTATTATTATTATTAAATTACTTTTTATTAAGTATAAATGATCGCATAATTTTTATGAATACAATTGTAATTTTTATTAAGGTTTGAAAGTTGTTTTTGTCAAAACCCATGAATTTTCGATAAATGTCAGTTTTTATTTTAAAAGTGAAAATTCAAATATTTATAAAATTATTTTGATAAAATGAATATTATTTTTGGAATCAGGATATCTAAATTATCCAATAGTTAATTTTTCATAATTTTCTGAGACAGTTGAATTTTTGGGTAAAAGTAAAATACCGTTTAAATATATAATGTATTTTATGACATCATAATGACCCAATAGTGATGTAATAAAATACTATAAACATTATGTTTGGCCAATATATGTTTTACCATTAAAATAATTTGATTTTAGATTTTTTTGATTTATTTTACAAAGATTTAGTGGACCTTTCAAGACTTATAAAACATTTTAGCTTTTTAAATTGATTTCCTTGAGGATATGACGCACCTCCAAATAAGCAACCATATTATTTTAAGAAGTTGGGAAATTGTCCTTATAAAATATTATTTTCCACTCTCCTTTGGAAAAAACCGTTTTCAAAATCCATGGGATGGTTTGTGATTTGGATTAGTTTAATGTGCAGTGTCCCAAACCTAAATAATAAATAATTCCCTCTCCTTTCCTATATAAACCCACCCAAACTCTCATTTACTATTCACTCAAAGAAATTGGAGTTTATCTATATTATGCCCTCATCTCTCTATAATCCTCCCAAGACTTCCCAAGCTCCCAAGAAGTCTCTCTCAAGCCCCTCCCAAGCCTTTGGGATCACACTTCCTAGTAAGGGATTCTCACTTTCCTTATTTATGTCCAAGTTTCCTTATATTGTTATGCCCTTTTATTTTCAATTATAAATGTTTGGGTATGATTTATCACCTCTCCCATACTTTCCTATTCATGTTTTAATAATGATATATCCCCTTTATCTCTCATTAATGTCTCCAATTTACACTCATTACCATGCTGAAATTCTGTAAGGAATTTTTTTCTCCTCATTTACATTGAAGAAATTCTTTTGTATTACGTATCTAAATTCCATTAAATTTGTTGGTACATGTATCTATATGACCCCCCTTAATTTAAATTTCATTTACATATGATGAGACACCTATTTCTATCTCATCAACAATTTTTATGAATTATTATGTCACATCGTTATGTTGCCGAAATTACACCGCATTATTTCAAGCCAAGATCATTATGAAGTGAATACCATACCCATGTCTCTATCAAGGGTATTCACCTTTATAAAAATATACATATTTAATGGTAATTTAATTTATTTATTGCACATTAATTAATTGTGAAATAACTTATGATGTTGATTGATTCCATGTTATATGATCCTTGTGGTACACTTATGCATGAAATGAAATGTTTAAGAAGGGTGAGCCCTGATAGCACTCCAATTCATTAGGTAAAGTATAGTATCATGATACATCATGTTAAAATGAGTGTTGACTCATGATAATTCAAGTGAAACGAGGGTTTACTCTTTATTCATGTGCAATGAGGGTGTTCTCATGCTCCATGTGCAATGATCATTGGCTCATGCAAATATCATCTTAAATGTTGTTATCACGTCTCCATGTTATGATTATCATGATTTATCATGCCTTTATGTTCATGTTTCTCTTATTATATATTTTTATAACTATTTACTAACATTTATTACATTATTAATGTTATGCCTTATTTACTCCCTTAATGAGATTTATATCTCACCCTTTTCTTATGCATGTCCTCAGGTTATCCCATGCAATGATAAGTACGAGGAAATGTAGTGGTCATGTAAAGGAAGTTTTTAATAAAGATATAGTGGTTCGTGTTTTAAGTTTTCATGTAATGATCCTAATCCCCAAATACACTAGACCTCTTGATCTTCCATATTGTATCAAGTGAAGGTTTTATGTAATAAATCACATTTAAGTGTGTAATAAAGAGCATGGTTGTTATAGTTGGTATTATAGGATAGGTTTAGTTATTTTTGGGATTAGGATTATAAAACCATAGTGAAGACTTAGATACTAGACTAAGTATAATAAAAAAAACATCCCTAAGTTTTAGTGAGTATTGAGTAAGAGGTTTATCAATAAAATACATCCATGTCTGGATATGAGCAGGTAGAGGTGGCTCTGGCATAGATGTACCTAGGAGTGAAAACTCTGATAAGGCGTTTTGGGCTTGACCCGGGATATCCTGGTACAAGACAATGGGCCTTGATACACTCTTCATTATGAAACCACTAGAGGATATTCTTTGGTAAATTCACAAGCTTAGTATGAACCATTTTTAAGGGAATAAAAAAGTTCCCTTAAGAATAAATGTTGGGAATTAGATCACAGATAACATATATTAAAGCCTATTGATTCATAAGTTAAGGAAATAAAAGTTATTTATAAGTCATCCATTTTGGTCCTCAGATTACCCTTTATGTGTCACCCCTAATTTACCTTTCATTAAGGAATAATAAATTGTTATACATCAAGTAGTTTAATATCACAATTTTATCATGTCTAGAGGGTAACTCAAAATTTGATATATTTCATCAGCAGGATAAAGGATAGTTTCGATATGGAAGTGGAAGAACCTCATACAACAATCTTGTCCCTTACTGAGGACTTACCTGCTATAATTATTGTTAAGTCAAGCTCCCATTACATCGAAACATTTTCCAATGTCCAACTTTCTTGAAAGACACTCAATGACATGTCAAACACCTCCTCCATACCGCGGAATCATCAGGGATCATGGCTCACCTATGATCAAATATTAAGCTCCCAACACCACCAACTTTCAAGATGAGGGAGGTACCATCAGGATATTTTAAAACATTTCACCCTATCCAGAGAGTATGATGCACTATTTGATTTTAGAATAGCTTCTGAAGAGAGATACCTCCAAGAAGCCTACATATATAGTCTTGTCTTCTAGTCTTTTTGGAAGCTTAGACAATATATTAGATGAACCACATTTCAAAAATTTCAAATCTGACTTTGTCAGACTATTTTACAAAAACCTGGTGCATGGTGATGTTTTGAAACTATACGTTAGAAACAATTTTTTTCAAAAAGTGCATCATATTTTCCATCGGTATGATCCAAGTTGTAGGGACTGTGTCTGGATTAAGGAAGTGGAAGACTTTGAATTTTCATTGAGGTATTGTTGCACTAAGTGGACCCTCACTCTCTGTGATTAACATGATAATGGGGGTTGGTAAATTCTTAATGGTGGTGGTTAAGCAACCCTAAAGTAATTTTTAAATTTCAAAGTTATTTTTGTATGTAATAAAATTACGAGGACGCAATTTTTTTGAGGGAATATTCTAATGATCCAAAAATTCATTAATGAAAATTCCTCTTGGTCTATTTAAATGTCTTCTTATGGTTATGTAAAATGTATGCACTTATTTGGTTTTAGGTTTTCTATTTTAAAATACCATTAAGAATTGTGACTATTTCTAATATATTTTTTAAACAATGATCACATGATTAGTTTAAATATTGGGCTTTAACAAAGCCAATTTACTCATACAAAGGAAGCGATGGTCTCGTCCACTAGACTTTCCCTATATGAAGCCCATTTGTTGGAGCTTATAAAGGATGTGGTTTCATTGGGCTTTGCTCTTGACCAAGCCCAATTTGATCTTGAATATGTTAATCTTGAGTGGAACCACCTACGGGAGATGTGGAAGTTGATAGAGATTACCACTTGAGCGATGTTATCCGATCCACCCCAAGAGTCTGTCACCATCGCGCACCTTACCCTAAGGTCTTATATGGGTGTTTTAAGGGTTTATGTAACAATACCCTAGAATTATGATTATTTACATTATTTTTTTATATAATAAAGAATATACTTTCATTTTATTATTGTTACTTTGTAAAAAGTTTTTTTAAGATCAAATAGTATTTTTAGTTAATATTCAACTAAGAAATCTATTCTGATGAATTAATGGATTTTTGAATTAAATAATATTTTAATAAGATATTATTATTAGTAAATTACTTTTTATTAAGTATAAATTATTGCATAATTTTTATGAATACAATTGTAATTTTTATTAAGGTTTAAAAGTTGTTTTTGTCAAAACCCATGAATTTTCCATAAATGTCAGTTTTTATTTTAAAAGTTAAAATTCACATATTAAGAAAATTATTTGGATAAAATGAATATTATTTTTGGAATCAGGACATCGAAATTATTCAACAGTGAATTTTTCATAATTTTCTGAGGCAGTCGAATTTTTGAGTAAAAATTAAATACCGTTTAATTATATAATGTGTTTTATGACATCACAATGACTCGATAGTGATCTGATAAAATACTATAAACATTATATTCGGACAATATATGTTTTAACATTAAAATAATATTATTTTAGGTTTGTTTGATTTATTTTAAAAAGCTTTAGTGGACACTCCAAGACTTATAAAACATTTTAGCTTTTTAAATTGATTTCCTTGAGGGTGTGACGCACCTCCAAATAAGAAACCCTATTATTTTAAGAATTTAGGCCATTGGCCTTATAAAATATTGTTTTACACTCCCCTTTGGAAAAAACCATGGGCAAAAACCATGGGCTGGTTTGTGTTTTGGATTATTTTAATGTGTGGTGTCCCAAACCTAAATAATAAAGAATTCCCTCTCCTTTCCTATATAAACTCACCCAAGCTCCCACTTACTCTTCACTCAAAACCTTTAGAGTTCGTCCAACCTCTGCCCTCCTCTCTCTATAATCCTCCCAAGTCACCCCAAGCTTCCCAGAAGTCTCTCTCAAGCCCCTCCCAATCCTTTGGGATCACACTTCCAAGTAAGGGATTCTCACTTTCCATATTTATGTCCAAGATTCCTTATATTATTATTCCCTTTTATTTTCAATTATAAATGTTGGGGTATGATTTCTAACCTCCCCCATAATTCTCTCTTCATTTTGAATAATGAGATATCCTCTTTCTCTCTCATTAATTCCTCCCATGTACACCCGTTACCATGCTGAAATTCCGTAAGGAATTTCTCTCTCCTCATTTACATTTAAGCGATTCTTTTGTATTAAATATCTAAATTCCATTACATTTGTTGGGAAATGTATCTATATGACCCCCCTTACTTTCCATTTCATGTACATATTATGAGACACTCATTTCTATCTCATTATCCATTTTTATTAATTCTTATGTCACGTCGTTATGCTGTCGAAATTGCACGGTGTTATTTCAAGCCAAGATCATCGTGTAGTGAATACCATACCCATATCTCTATCAATGGTATTTACCTTTATACACATATACATATTGAATAGTATTTTTATTTATTTATTCCAAATTCCTTAATCATTTAATAACTTATGATGTTGATTGATTCCATGTTATATGATCCATGTGACACACTTATGCATGAAATGAAATGTTTAAGAAGGGTGAGCCCTGATAGCGCTCCAATGCATTGGGTAAAGTATAGTATCACGATGCGTTTTCTGAAAATGAGTGTTGACTCATGATAATTAAAGTGCAATTTGGTTTTACTCATTCTTCATGTGCAATGAGATTTTTCTCATGCTCCATGTGCAATGAGCCTTGGCTCATGTTAATATCATGTTAAATGTTGTTGCCACATCTCCATGTTATGATTATCATGCTTTATCATGCCTTTATGTTCATGTTTCTCTTATGATTTGTTGTTATGCCTATTTCCTAACATGTATTACATTCTTCATGTTATGCCTTGTTTACTCCCTTACTGGGATTTATTACTCACCCTTTTCTTATACATGTCCTTAGGTTATCCCATGCAATGCTAAGTACGAGGGAATGTAGTGGTAACATAAAGGAAGTTTTTAATAAAGATGTAGTGTTTCATGTTTTAAGTTGTAATATAATGATCCTAAGCCCCAAAGACACTAGACCTCTCGATATTCCATGTTGTATCAAGTGAATGTTTTATGTAATAAATCACGTTTAAGTGTGTAATAAAGAGAAGGGTTGTTATAGTTGGTATTAGAGGATCGGTTTAGTTATTTTTGAGATTAGGATTAGAAAACCATAGTGAAACCTTAGAGACTAGACTAATTATAATAAAAAACATATCTAAGTTTTGGTGAGTATTGAGAAAGTGGTTTATCAAGCAAATACATCCCTGTTTGGATACGAAGGGGTAGAGGTGGCTCTGGCACAGATGTACCTAGGAGTGAAAAATACGATAAGGAGTTTTGGGCTTGACCTGGGGTATCCAGGTACACGACAACGGGTCTTTCTATACTCTTGGTTATGACACTCTCATGGGATATGCTTTGGTAAATTCAAAAGATTAGTATTAACCATTTTTAAGGGAATAAATGAATGCCTATAAGAATAAATGTTGGTAATTAGATCATGAATAGCATAGATTGAAGCCTATAGATTCATAAGTTAAGGAAATAAAATTTATTTATAATTCATTTATTTTTGTCCTCGGATTACCCTTTATGCGTTACCCCTAATTTTCTTTTCATTAAAGAATAATAAATTTTTAGACTTTAAGTATTTTAATATTATAATTTTATCATGTCTAGAGGGTAACTCAAAATTTGATATGTTTCATCAGGAGGGTAAAGGATAGTTTCGATATGGAAGGGTAAGAACCTCATAAAACACTCTTGTCCCTTCCTAAGGAATTACTAGATATAATTTTTGTGAAGTCAAGCTCCCATAGAATCGAAACCTTTTCCAATGTCCAACTTTATTGAAAGATTCTCTATGACATATCAAACACCTCCTCTATACCACGAAATCATTAGGGATCATGCCTCACCTATGATCAAATATTAGGCTCCCAACTCTACCACCTTTCAAGATGAGGGAAGTACCATCAGGGTATTTTCAAATATTTCACCCTATACAGAGAGTATGATTCACTATTTGATTTTAGAATAGCTTCCGAATAGGGAGACCTCTAATAATCCAATATATATATATAGTCTTGTCTTCCAGTCTTTTTGAAAACTTAGATAATATATTAGATGAACCACATTTCAAAATTTTCAAATCTAACTCTGTCAGACTATTTTACAAAAACCTGGTGAATGGTGATGTTTTGAAACTATACATTAGAAACAATTTTTTTTTCAAAAAGTGCATCATATTTTCCATCGGTATGATCCAAGTTGCACGGACTGTGTTTGGACTAAGGAAGTGGAAGACTTTGAATTTTCATTGAGGTATTATTGCACTAAGTGGACCCTCACTCTCTATGATCGACATGATAATGAGGGTTGGGTAATGCTTAATGGTGGTGGTTAAGTAACCCTGAAGTCGTGTTTAAATTTCAGAGTTATTTTTGTATGTGATAAAATTGTGAGGATGCAATTTTTTTGAGGGGGTAAGATTGTAACGACCCAAAAATTCATTAATGAAAATTCTTATTGGTCTATTTAAATGTCTTCTTATGGTTATGTAAAATGTATTTAATTATTTGGTTTTATGTTTTCGATTTTAAAATACTATTAAGAATTGTGACCGTTGCTAATATAGTCATTGAATAGTGATCACATGATTAGTATATATATAGGGCTTTAACAAATTCAATTTACTCAGATAAAGGAAGCAATGGCCTCATCCAATAAACTTTCCCAGTACAAAGTCCATTTATCTAAGCTCATAAAGGAGGAGGAATAATTGGGTTTCGCTCTTGACCAAGCCCAAGCCGAGCTTGAATACGTTAAGCTTTAGTGGAACCACCTACGGGAGAAGTGGAAGTTGATAGAGATTACCACTCGAGCGATGTTATCCGAACCACCCCAAGAGTCTGTCACCATAGCGAACCTTACCCTAAGGTCTTATGTGGGTGTTTTAATGGGTTATGTAACAATACCCTAGCATTATTATTATGTACATTATTTTTGAATATAATAAAGAATATAATTTCATTTTATTATTGTTACTTTTTAAATAGTTTTTTTAAGCACAAATAGTATTTTTAGTTAATATTCAACTAAGAAAACTATTTTAATGAATTAATGGATTTTTGAATTACATAATATTTTTATAATATATTATTATTATTAAATTAATTTTTATTAATTATAAATTATTGCATAATTTTTATGAATACAATTGTAATTTTTATTGAGGTTTGAAAGCTGTTTTTGTCAAAACCCATGAATTTTTTATAAAAGTCGGTTTTTATTTTAAAAGTGAAAATTCAAATATTTAGAAAATTATTTGGATAAAATGAATATTATTTTTGGAATCGTGACATCTAAATTATCCAATGGTGAATTTTTCATAATTTTCTGAGATAGTCGATTTTTTGGGTAAAAATTAAATATCGTTCAAATATATAATGTGTTTTATGACATCATAATGACCCAAAAGTGATGTAATAAAATACTATAAACATTATTTTAGACCAATATATGTTTTAACATTAAAATAATGTGATTTTAGTTTTGTTTTATTTATTTTACAAAGCTTTAGTGGACCCTCGAAGACTTATAAAACATTTTAGCTTTTAAAATTGATTTCCTTGAGGGTGACTCACCCCCACATAAGAAACCCTATTATTTTAAGAAGTTAGTCCATTGGCATTATAAAATATTTTTTTCCACTCCCCTTTGGTAAAAACCATGGGCAAAAGCTACAGGCTGGTTTGTGGTTTGGATTATTTTAATGTGTGGTGTCCCAAACCTAAATAATAAAGAATTCCCTCTCCTTTCCTATATAAACCCACCCAAGATCCCACTTACTCTTCACTCAAATCCTTTAGAGCTCATCCAACCTTTTCCCTACTATCTATATAATCCTCCCAAGGCACCCCAATATCCCAATAAGTCTCTCTCAATCCCATCCCAAGCCTTTGGGGTCACACTTCCAAGTAAGGGATTCTCACTTTCCTTATTTATGTCCAAGTTTCCTTATATTGTTATGCCCTTTTATTTTCAATTATAAATGTTGTGGTATGATTTTTCACCTCCCCCATACTTCCCTATTAATGTTTTAATAATGATATATCCCCTTTATCTCTCATTAATGTCTCCCATATATACCTGTTACCATGCCAAAATTCCGTAAGGAATTTCTCTCTCCTCATTTACATTCAAGCAATTCTTTTGTATTACGTATCTAAATTCAATTACATTTGTTGGGACATTTATCTATATGACCCCCCCCCCCCAAATTACTGTACATTTCATGTACATATTATTAGACACCCATTTCTCTCTCATCAACCATTTTTATGAATTCTTATGTCATGTCGTTATGCTGCCGAAATTGCACCGCGTTATTTCAAGCCAAGATCATTATGTAGTGAATACCATACCCATGTCTCTATCAATGGTATTAACCTTTATTCACATATACATATTTAATGGTAATTTAATTTATTTATTCCACATTCCTTAATTGTGTAATAACTTATGATGTTGATTGATTCCATGTTATATGATCCATGTGGCACACTTACGCATGAAATGAAATGTTTAAGAAGACCGAGCCCTAATAATGCTCCAATGCATTGGGTAAAGTATAGTATCATGATACTTCATGTTCAAATGATTTTTGACTCATTATAATTCAATTTCAATTGGGTTTTACTCGTTATTCATGTTCAATTAGGGTTTACTCATGCTCCATGTGCAATGAGCCTTGGCTCATGCTAATATCATTTTAAATGTTGTTGCCACATCTCCATATTATGATTATCATGCTTTATAATTACTTTATGTTAATGTTTATATTATTCTTTATTGTTATGCCTATTTCCTAACATGTATTACATTCTTCATGTTATGCCTTGTTTACTCCTTTACTGGGCTTTATAGCTCACCCTTTTCTTATGCATGTCCTCAGGTTATCCCATGCAATTCTAAGTATAAGGGAATGTAGTGTTCATGTAAAATAAGTTTTTAATAAAGATGTGGTGTTTTGTATTTTAAGTTTTCACATAATGATCCTAATCCCCAAAGAAACTAGACCTCTTAATCTTCCATGTTTTATCAAGTGAAGGATTTATGTAATAAATCATGTTTAAGTGTGTAATAAAGAGAAGGGTTGTTATAATGATGGGTTTTTCTATTAACATAATAACATTATAGTATATAAAATATTATGTAGTTATAATGTCACTTGGATAAGGTTAGGTGAGGAGATGAAAATAAAATAAAATAAATGGAAAAGAAATTAAAATAAAAAGAAAGAGGTTTTTACCTATTGAATTCTTCTCTTTTAAAATCTCCTTGAGGCACTTGAGTTTGGTATTTTATTGAGACAAAAGGCTCATGGATGTGGGGGAGAGACTTGGGAACAATATTGGTTAGAATTTGTACAAGATTCAAGGCTTTTGATGTATGAGGAGAAGAGGTGGTGAGGGGTGGTATTTATAGTGGAAGAGATGGATGTTTTTTTATTATTTTATTCATTATTTTATTATTTTGGATCAAGATTATAAATAGTGGAGAATATTGTTATTAAATAAAATAAATAGATCATTTGAGTTTGATATAATGTCCACTTACATCATTCATGACTCAAAAATTCATTTATTTACTTATAATGGTAAATATCGTAAATTACCGTATTTCACTATTCACTAAAAATTCAACTGTTTTAGAAAAATCCCAAAAAATCACCCTAACCATTTTTCTAAATTTAGAATTAAAAAATGGACTCGATTTTATGAAAATAATTTTCTAAATATGAGCAATTTAATTTTTAAATAAAATTATCATTTACTCAAAAAAATACCAATTTTAAAATTATAACTGATTTAATAACACTTTGAAAAATTAATTAAGGTATAATAAAATTATATTATAATCATAATAAATAAAAATATTAATTTATGAATCTATTTTGAGAAAATTAATTTTATTTTAAAACATTATATTAATTATAAAATTGTAAATAAACATTTACTCTTTACTAAAATACCAAATCTTAATTTATCATTTTTAAAACATTTATTTACTTATACCAATATATAAATATATTATATTTTTATTTATAAGATGCCTAAATTTTATTTATAATTTAATAGGTGAGGTTACTATTCTATTGTCTGATTTATTATTCCTAATGGTCACATTTCTATTCCAAAAGGTCATTTTACTATTCCATTGGTTTGGGTTCCTTAGTTTCTATAAATACCTCTTATTTAATTCATTATTTGTTTATAAAGTTTTTATTCTATTCTCTAAGTGATTTTATGTGCTTTATATTATATAAAATAATTATAAGAAGAGAAATTTCATTGATAAAATTCTGAGTCATTTCATTCTTCCCCCCTTATGAAATTCCCCCCTTGAAATTTCATTTTTCAAACTAAGGGGAAATAGGTGAGGGTACTTCTCCTTCATTGCTTCTTCTAGTTCCCATTCTGCCTCTTTGTACTTATGGTTTTGCTATAGTACATTGACCAAGTGAGTAGTCTTGTTTCATAAAACTATATCTCTATGGTCCAAGATCTTCACTAGTGCTCTTCATAAGAGAGATCATTTGCCAATTGTACCACCTATGAATTTAGTATGTGTGAGGTATCCAGTATGTACTTCCTCAAGAGGGATATGTGGAATAAATTGTGTACCTGATACATGGTTGGTGTAAGTGTTAGTCGATAGGACACAACTCTAACATGATCAAGAATATTGAGGGAGACTATGTACCTGGGACTTAGCTTTCTCTTCTTCCCAATTCTCAATATCCTATTCTATAGAGATATACAGAGGAATACCATGTCTCCGACCTTAAACTCCAGGTCTCTTTGATGATTGTCTGCATAGCTCTTCTGTCAACTTTGGGCTACCTAGATGTTCTACTGAATGGTTTTCAAATTTTATAACATTTCTTTGATCATTTCTGGTCCTAGAATCTTCCATTCACCAACTTCATCCTAGCATGTCAGTGTTCTACATATTTTCCCATAAAGGGCTTCATATAGATCCATTTGGATTCTCAAGTGGAAATTAGTGTTATAAGAGAACTCGACCAAAGGTAGATATTGGTCTAATCCACCTTTGAATTCTATAGAACATAATATCAACATATCTTCCAGTATCTGAATAGTCCACTCACATTGGACATCAATTTGAGGATGATCGCATGTACTAAAGTTCAACTCAATATATATAGCATGTTGAAGACTTTTCTAGAACTTAGAGGTAAATCTTAGATCTCGATCAGATACAATCGATAGTGGTACTCCATGCAGCCTTACCACTTCTAAAATGTATATCCATTCAAGTTGATCCAATGAGAATTCCTCTCAAATTGTGATGAAGTAAGTTGTCTTTGTAATACAATCCATAAAAACCCATATATCATTGTTACCTCTAGATGTATTTGGAAGTACAGTGACAAAGTCCATTGTTATGTTTTCTCATTTCTATGTTGGTATGAGTAATGGTTGCATCATCCCTTTAGAATTTTTTCATTCATCATTCACTTGTTTACACACCATTCACTTTGATGTATATTCAGTGATCTCCTTCTTCATATTATCCCACCAATAGTGATCTTAGAGATCTTGATACATATTTATTCTATCTGGGTGAATAGAGAAGGTTGAGTTATGTACATCATTTAGAATCTCTTCCTTTATCTATGAATTGGATGGTATACATAGTCATGACCCAAATATCATGACTTATTCCTCATCCATTTTGAACTCTAAGGATTTTTCATTTTTGATAGCTTCCACCTTTTTTTGAATTTCCACATCATTTCTTTAAGGATCCTTTATTTTCTCCATAAGGGATGGTTGAGAAATAATTTGAGAAAGTATTGATGATTTTTATTCCGTTACGACTCCCATGTTCATATTTTATTGGTCTATGAAGATTGGATCCTTATCAATTATCATCATTAATAAATATGCAGGAACCATTCTACTTAGAGAATCTTCCACCTTATTTACTTTACCAGGATGGTAGTGGATTGAGAAGTTGTAATCCTTGATGAGATATAACTATATTTCCTGGTACATATTAATATCTTTATGTGTGAATATATATTTTAGGCTCTTATGATCAGTATATATCTCACACTTCTCCCCATAGAGATAATTCTGCTAAATTTTCAATGCAAAGATCACAGCTGCCAAATCCAGATCATGTGTGTGATAGTTTTGCTCATGAATTTTAAATTTTCATGAGGCATAGGTTATCACTTTATAATTTTATATTAGTTCATATCCTAACCCATTCTTTGAATCATCATTTTACACCACAAATAGTTCCCCACTTGTCGGTAGTGTGTGCACTGGTGTAGTGATAAGATGCTTTCAACTCTTTGAAGTGGTCTTCACATTCACTGATCTAGAAAAACTTCACTTCCTTGTGAGATAGTTTGGTTATTGGTTTTTACAATCATGATAAGTTATTCACAAATAATTGTTAATACCTAGTTATACCAAGGAAACAATGAATCTCTATTACAGATGTTTTCCTAGGCCACTCCTTAATTTCCTTTTTCTTGGAAGGGTCCAAATATATTCCTTTGCTGGTGATAATATGCCCCAAGAATAAAACTTCCTCCATCCATAAATCACATTTACTATACTTTTAATATAGTTTATCCCTTTGTAAGTTCTTTAGAATAGTGTTCAAGTTCTCCTCATATTTCTCCTTGCTCTTGGAGTATATCATAATATCGTCAATAAATATTACAATAAATCTGTCAAGGTAATCTCTAAAGTAAATCTATGAAAATTTCTAGAGCATTAGTGAGTCTGAAGGACATCACTATGAACTCATAGTGTATATACCTCATTCTAAAGGTAGTATTTGAAATATATTCCTTCCTCACCTTTAATTGGTGATATCCTTACTGAAATTCCATCTTAGAGAAATACTTATCCTTGCACAGTTGATCAAAAAAGTCATTATCCGTGGTAGGGGATACTTGTTCTTTATTTTGATTTTATTGATCTCGTGATAGTCAATGCATAGGCGCATTGATCCATACTTATTCTTGATAAAGAGGATTGGTTCATCCAACAGTGAAGTACTCAGGCATATAAAACCCTCGTCTAAATTATTCTATTATTGCTTCTTAAGTTTTTCAAACCCAATGGAGGTCATTCTATAAGGTTTCTTGGATATAGGCAGAGATCCAGGAATAAGTTCAATTGAAAACTCAACCTCTCAATCCAGAGGAAGATCAAGAAACTCTTCAGGTAATAAATCAATGAATTCCCTCACAATTTTCATGTCATCGAGCATGATTATATCCTTTGTCTCCATCATTTAATCAATATATTCTTGCTCATGAGGTAGTAATATCCACACTTGAGAAAATGATTCTTAAGGAGATTCATCCTACTCCTCACACTTTAATTGTAACGACCCAATGTTTTATCAATGGAATTCCCTTTTTATAATTATGCCTTATAGTATAATCACATTAGGAATCACAATGACATATAATGATACTAAATACTATGTGACTATTAAACAAAATTTTTCCACTTCTATATTTTAAATTTTGAAAATCTGACATACACGGTTGCGATCAATAAGATGTTTGGAGTCTGATAGGAAAACTTATTTTTTTTTGGTGAATAGTAACCTACCCTTATGAATAGTAACCTACCCATATAAATATTAAATCATCCAAAATAATAGTACATTACCCATGAATGATTAAATAAAATTTAGGCATCTTAGAAAGTGAAAATTTGACCATAGTAAAAGTATTGGTATTTTTGTAAGTCATAAATAATTAATTATAATTAATTAATTAATTTAAAAAAATGTATTTTACTAAAAAAAATTAAAAATTAAAAATTCTACTTCTTCTGGTTTTAATATAATTTTATAAGACCTTATGTAATTTTTTAAAGCATTATAAAATCAGTTTTAATTTTAAAAATTGTATTTTTCAAGTAAATTACAATTTTAATTAAAAATTACATTAATCATATTTAGAAAATTATTTTTTCAAAATAGACTTCATTTTTGGATTTTATACGTCAAAAATGGTTAGGGTGAATTTTTTGGATTTTTATGAAATACTTGAATTTTTGGTGAATAGTAAAATACATTAATTTACCATATAAATACATTATAATTTAAATACACTATTCCTAACATCACAAGTGATGTAAGAACCAAAATATCAAAATCACATTCCCTATTTACTATTCTTGATCATGGAATCATCATTATTACTTATCTTGGTGGAAATTAATAAACTAATGATTAAAATATTGAGAAAACCCCGCTCCCCTCCACTATAAATACCACCCTTCACACCCTCATTTCCTCACACCTCTCAAGCTTCAATCCTCGTCTAAAATCTACCCAAAAATCTTCCCTATCCCCTCACCCATGTCCAAAGATCTTCTGGTCTCATCAAAAGACCAATCCAAGGATCCTTAAGGAGGATCTCAAGAGGAGGATTCAAGAGGTAATTTCTCTCTCTCTCTTCCTTTAATTTTCTTTCAATTTCAAGTTCTTTTCTTAATCCATCCCCACCTACCCTCATCAACATGGTATGGTAACTAAAATATAATAAATATACTGTAATTTTATTATAATAATGGGATGATATATCATCCAATCCCCTTCTCCTCTTCTTTTTATTTTATAAAGGAAAACATTGTTTGTGAGGTGTTAATTTATCACCTTCAAAAATGTCATGTTTTCATTTTCCTTTATCACCTTTATATCTGGTCATGAAACAATTTTTATGGATGAACTAGATTATTTTATATGTATTATATCCTATTTAATGTTATGGAACTAACTTATGTACATATTACTAAATGATAAAACAAAACATGTTTGTTGTGATCCCAAAACCGCCCAAATTAACCTAAAACGATCATCATTAAATTTTAACCAATGATTCATCCAAATGGTGTATAAAATAATTCATTATAATATCATTTAAACTCATTTAATATAATTAATAACATGTAACATTAGTTCTGGATTTTTATCCACGTTCTACACAAACTTTCATTTATGAATACAAGTGAACCGTTCAAGAAAACCATAAAAACAAACATTCCCGAACAATGGATTTAAACCCTATAACTCATAAAAAGGACCATAAAATAACTTAATGAAACCATAATGAAAAATATTCATGTACAAAAGGTTTTTTAATTGTTAATTAATTAATATAATGTGGTTATACAGAACTTTAAAGTGAAGAAAGCATTTGGATACAAGGTAAGGGGAAATTCTTGAACCCAACTTTCTTTCTTTGGGTTCTCCCTCTTTCACTCCATGTTCGTTATGGGTTCTCCTTAAAAATAATTTATTCATAATTATCTTAACTTTTATAGGATATAAATTTTCTCTAATTTATTTTATGAAAAATCCAATGTTTTTCAAAAGAACTCTTCTTTCAAATAAACACACCCTTTTTACTTCTTGAATATTGTTTCACTCTTCACTCATGGTTAATAGTTCTATGTCAACAATGATATTATCTCTTTATTTTGGGGACCAAATGTTTATAAAAGAATTCTTTATTATGTGAAATCCATTTCTTTCTATGGGTTATGTTAAGTTAAATTTTTACATATTTTTAATGTGGCATGCATGATAATGTAAATATTATAATGTGATAGGTGTGCCCGGAATTATACAGCGCAATATGAATGTTTGAATGTGATGGGGGTGCCTGGAATTATAAAATGCTCTAATTAATTGGTTAAAGTGATGAATCTCATTATTTAAAGGTAAATTATGTGTGAACATGATGCTAGCATTGTTCACAACTATGTGTGTTAGTTAACCACTAAGACAAGATGTTTCATTTTTATGCATTGACATATTTCAAGTCTTCTATTAATGCTTACTCTCATGTTCATGATATTTTTCCTATGTTGTGATTTTGATCACCTATTGTTATATTGTTCATATCTATAATCTTTCTGGGATTTTAGATTACCCCTTTTTGATGTATATCCTCAGGTGACTATATGTACTAAGCAGTTTTCAAGATCCAATAAGAATCTAGAGAAGAAGGAATTAAATAAATGTTTATGCTTGATGTAGTAAATGTTATGTATGGTCCCAGTTTTCCCAAGACACTAAACCTCTGGATCCTCATGGTGTAATACTATTATTTTTTATCTTCATAATGATGTAATAGTAATTTAAGAAAAGGCAGGGTCACTATAGTTGGTATTAGAGGCAAGGTTTGGTTAATTTTGGAATTAGGATTAGTGAACCCTAGAGAAAACCTCTAGTATTAGACTAATTAAAAATATGAACACAAGAAGCTTTACATAAGGATCCCATAAGTTATGCTTTTAGTTCAAATTTCACAAATGAGTAATTTATTCATACTTGACTCGATGACTTATGTTTTGTTCTAGCCTTTTCTATTTTAGAAAATGGTGGGAACCATAAGAAACTAGGCTAACAACCCATGCGAGGTACAATGAAATGATTTCCCAAACGACATCCCCAATGATTTGGGAGGTGAATTTCAAAACTACATGGTGATTCTTACCCAACTATCTTAGTTTTTTAACAATAACCAGAATAATGAGGAACATCCTCCTTCACCAAATAGGGATCAACTAGTTGTCGAGTGTTTTATGTGGCAATGACCACCGACATTTAGTGGGTCTTCTGATCCACTAGTTGTAGAATAGTGGGTAAACTCCATGGAGAAGATATTTTATATGCTTCACTATTCTAAGTTGGAGAAGGTGGCATTAGTCATTTATCATCTATAGGTAGAGGCCAGTCAATGGTGGTATTTGATTAAGAACACCAAGCCAAGAGACAAACTTGAAGAGATGGAATGGGAATACATTAATATCATGTTTCTTAACAAGTATTTACCATGAAATCTTTATACGAAGATGGAGAGAGAATTCATAGAGCTCAATAAAAAGGAAGGAGAATTTGTCACAACCTACGAAGTGAGTTTCACAAGACTTTCGAGGTACGATTTGGGTTTTGTTATCAATAATGATAGAAAAATTGATAGATTCTTTAGTGGGTTAAAACCACACCTTTGAAAGGTTCTTGTAATTCAAGACTTTGGGAGTTATGAAGAAGTTTTTTGGTGTGACCTCAAAGTGAATATATATTTTGTAGAATGGTCCCATGGCTATTTTGATAAGAAATTAAAGATGGAGTTTCAAGATAGAGGATCTAATGATAAAGGTGGGAAGATAACTCAATGAACCACATGCCAAAAATGTGGGAAGTTGCATCATGGGAACTGCCTCAAAGAGATGAGGAAATGCTTCAAGTGTGGGAAAGAAGGCAATAATTCTCAAGAGTGGTGAAAATAAATGAGGAGGAAGGATAATGTAGTGGAATAAAGGGGAGAACCACCCATGGTCCAATGCTACAATTGTAGGGAGAAAGGGAACTATGCAAGCCAGTGCACTAAACCTTGAGTTCTCGAGGGTAATCAATGTCAGTAGCTACCAAAGCCAAAAGAACAAGGGAAGGCTTATGTCATCACTATTATGGAAGTGGATCATGATAATGAAGTCATACAAGGTACACTTCTTATTCACTCAATAATGGAAAAAGTATTATTTGATTCTGGCTCTACACACTCCTTTATATCTTGTAAGTTTTCTAGAACTACAGAATTGAATCCTCGAAACCTTGAAGTATAGATATCTATAAAAACACCAAGTGGGGAAATCATTGCAACCCAAGTGTTTGACTCTTATCCTATTGGTGTATGTGGGAATATTCTTCCAATGAATCTCGTAATAATTCCCTTGGTAGAATTCAACGCTATAATGGGAATGGATTGAGTCTTGTTATATAGATCACATATCAAATATTAGAAAAAAGAAATATCTTTTCACATTCTGTACCATACCATACTCCTCTAAAAATTCAAGGAAGATCATGAATCTCATTTTAAAAATCATTCAATGGTGTGGGTGTTAATTCCCTGTAAAGAAGCATACCTCACCCAAATGGTTGAGTCAAAGGAAAGTGATAACCTTGAGGAAATACCCATCATGAGGGAATACGGTGATGTGTTTCCCAAAGAGTTACATGGACTTCCCCCAGATCATGAGGTAGAGTTCTTAATAGAACTCATACCTGGAGCTACTCCTATATCAAAGTGTCCCTATAGGATGGCTCCTATCAAACTGGAGTATTTAAAGAAGCAGCTGCAAGAGAATTTGGACAAAGAGTTCATACACCCTAGTGCATCACCTTGGGTGCGCCAGTGATCTTTGTGAAGAAAAAGGATGGAATAGTGAGGTAGTGAATCAATTATCAAGAACTTAACAAGATCACCATAAATAACAAGTATCCTCTTCCAAGGATTGAATAATTTTTCAATCAGTTAATAAGAGCTCAATACTTCTCAAAGGTGGATCTTTATTCTGGATATCATCAGCTAAAGGTGAATAAGGAAGACATTCAAAAGACCGTCATCCGTACAAGGTATGGGCACTATGAGTTTTTGGTGATGCCCTTCAGACTTACTAATTCCCCTTCAATATTCATGGATTTAGTGAATAGAGTCTTTAGAAATTACCTCGATAAATTTTTGGTAGTTTTTATTGATGATATTCTCATATACTCCAAGAGTAAATAGGAACATAAATAATATCTAAGACTTGTGTTGGCAACATTGAGAAAGGAGAAGTTGTACACCAAGTTCATAAAGTGTGACTTTTAGATGAATCAATTCACGTTCTTGGGACATGTGATCAAAAGATAGATAATTTCTGTGGACCCTTCAAAAAAAATGCAATTAATGAATGGCCTAGTCCCTCTAGTGTCACAAAAATCTATAGTTTTCCTAGATTAGATGGGTACTACCAACATTTTGTGATAAATTTATCATGATTGTAAAACCCAATAACTAAGTTAAAAAGTAAAGGGGTAATGTATGTCTGGATGGAATAATGTGGGGGAATCTTCAAGGAGATAAAGAGAAGGTTGATCACTGTACCTGTACTCACACTACTGAAAGGTGGAGAAATTTTTTTGATATACAGTGATGCTTCAAAGAAAGGATTGGGTTGTGTACTCATGAAAAATTTTAATGTGATAGCCTATTCCTAATGGAAGTTGAATATCCATGAGAAGAACTACCTAACACATGATCTAGAGCTGGAAGCAGTGATTTTTTCCTTGAAAATCTGGCAACACTACCTTTATGGCGATAAGTGTTACATATACACCAACTACAGGATCCTAAAGTATATATTCACACAAAAGGAGATCAACATACATCAAAGGATATGGTTAGAGTTAATCAAAGAATACAATTGATCTATTCATTATCATCCTAGAAAGGTGAACAAGGTAGCTGATGCTCTAAGTAGAAAAGAACATGCTACTCTATCCATGTTATAGATTGAGAAAGACCCTATATTCTTAGATATGCAAAGGATGGATTTGGAAATAATAAGGGTAGGGGATACATCCTACCTTTCACAAATTATTGTGCAAGAATCAATCCAAGAGATGATATAGAGTTGTAAAAAAAGTTGAATGCAATAAAGGAAGGTAAGATGCAAGAGTTCCATATTGATGATGATGGTGTGATTCAGTTTGGAACACGGATTTTTTTGCCTTCATCACCCGGGATAAATAAGGAGCTACTAGATAATTCACATACACTACTTGAAGATTTCCCTATATCCACGGTTTGAAACTGTGGGTATAGACCATGAAACCGTGGGTATGGGCTATACCCATGATTTCATGAAACGTGGGCTCCCGAGGCGTTGGGATTGCCCTATACCCACAGTTTTGTAGAAACTGTGGGTATAGCCCACTGAAATTCCATATTACCCATGGTTTTGGTAAACCTTGGGTATACATCTATACCCACAGTTTACAGAACCATGGGTATAAATTTTTACAGCACAAATTATATACCCATAGTTAAGTAAACCGTGGGTAGTTTTCTTTACAAAAACAGCAGCTGCCCACCTTGGTTTCACCTTGCTCCTACAAACTAGAATGCAAACCACTGTAAAACAATGAAACCACTGTGAAACCACACCCCCTCTTCCCCCTTTCACACCCCCACTCTCCCCTAGATAGAACCCCCTTACACCAACCTAGACACCCCCTCCCCCCTAGACACCCCCTTGGAAACCCCCCCTTGGACACCCCCTAGACACCCCCCTAGACACCCTCCCTCACAGACACCCCCCTAGACACACCCCCCACTATACCCCCCTAGAAACCCCCCAGTGGACCCCCCCTAGTCACCCCCCTTGGACACCCCCCTGGACACCCCCCCACTAGACCCCCCTTGGACACCCCCTTGAAACCCCCCACTAGACCCCCCTAGACACCCCCCACTGGACACCCCCCGCAGGACCCCCCCCCCTGGACCCCCTTGGACACCCCCCATTAGACCCCCCCCCAGACACCCCCCTTAGACCCCCCCACCCACCCAGACACCCCCCACTGAACCCCCCTAGACACCACCCATTGGACCCCCCTGGACACCCCCCTGATACACTCCCCACTCGACCCCCCTAGACACCCCCCATTGGACCCCCTGGACCCCCCACTGCACCCCCACTAGACCCCATGGACACCCCTGGACACTCTCTCCTCCCTAGACACCCCCCTGGACACCCCCCTCCCATAGACACCCCCTGGAAACCCCCTCCCCCCATAGAAACACCCTGGACACCCCCCACCCTGCACCCCCACACCCCCTTCCCCCTTCACCCCCACTACCCCTGCCCCCTTCACCCCAACTACACCCCCAAACCTTCACCCCCCCCCCCCCCCACACACACACACACACATACCTACACCCCCTCCTGGACACCCCCCCTGCACCCCCACTACCCCCTACACCCACCCCCCTCCCCCCTGCACCCAACCCCACCTCCCTGCACCCAACTCCCACCCTCCTATGAAACCACTGTGAAACAATTCAAACCAAAATGAAAAAACAATGAAACCACAATGCATTGTTTTCACCTGAAGTGGCAGCCAGTATCCATGGCCCATCTCTATCGTCTAGAATTGGCACATCAACTAGTTGTGTCATTACTTCAGATCCTGAAACTCAGTTGTTTGCTTTACCATCCTCTTCATTGCTTCCTGATTCCATCAATTCAAAGTAATTGTGAATACTCACCTTTAATTTTTGAGTCCCCTTAACATGATAAGCCAGGTCTATGCCCGGTGTTCTCTCTACCTTATCTATCATGGGAGTATAAAAAGATGAAACCCCATGACTATCCCTAGAAGAAGTATTTTCACTAGTA